>SJYX01016698.1:218590-295077 GCA_006410675.1 Oreotragus oreotragus
AAAGCAGAAATAGATGTTTTTCTGGAACTCTCTTGCTTTTTCCATGATCCAGCGGATGTTGGCAATTTGATCTCTGGTTCCTCTGCTTTTTCTAAAACCAGCTTGAACATCTGGAAGTTCACAGTTCATGTATTGCTGAAGCCTGGCTTGGAGAATTTTGAGCATTACTTTACTAGTGTGTGAGATGAGTGCAGTTGTGTGGTAGTTTGAGCATTCTTTGGCATTGCCTTTCTTTGGGATTGGAATGAAAACTGACCTTTTCCAGTCCTGTGGCCACTGCTGAGATTTCCAAATTTGCTGGCATATTGAGTGCAGCACTTTCACAACATCATCTTTCAGGATTTGAAATAGCTCAACTGGAATTCCATCACCTCCACTAGCTTTGTTTGTAGTGATGCTTCCTAAGGCCCACTTGACTTCACATTCCAGGATGTCTGGCTCTAGGTTAGTGATCATGCCATCATGATTATCTGGGTCGTGAAGATGTCTTTTTGTACAGTTCTTCTGTGTATTCTTGCCACCTCTTTTTAATATCTTCTGCTTCTGGGTAAGGATGAATTAAATAAGTCTCCAAAAGTGTAGTGTATGAAAAACAGTATAACCTGTGATTTTGATTACGTTCAAATAAAAAAAATTCTGTGTATCAATTGTCATCTTAGTGGAAAAATGTCAAGCAATATATGGAAATATTTTGACCACTTATTCCTGACAAGGGGGTAGAGTATGTAAAGAATATATTAAAAATTCTTATCAATCAAAGCTGAAAAAGAAATATGTTAAATATTGAGCAAAACAAAAACAAGCAGAATCAGGGAATTCACAGAAAAGAGCACCTGAATAGGATCATGAGAATATGTTCAACATCACTAGTAATCAGGGAAATGCAAATTTAAAACATATCCCTCATGATTGGCAAAATTTTAAAAGTCTGATAATACCAAATTTTGACTCAGATGTGAGAAACCTGAATTCTCAAACACTGCTTCTGATGGCATAAATTGTCATAAACACTTTGGAGAGGAATTTGGAAATATTTAGTTGTTTCCAAGGTTATTTCAAAGGTTAAAATACTATGTGTAAAATAGATAACTAACAAGAACAGATTGTATGACATAGAAAACTCTACTCCATGCTCTGTGGTGACCTAAATGGGAAGAAAATTAAAAAAAAAAAAAGAGGGGATCTATGTATAGGTATAGATGATTCACTTTGCTGTACAGCAGAAACTAACACAACATTGTAAAGCAACTATACTCCATTAAAAATGAATTAAAACTAAAGTGATGGCAAAATTTGAAAAAATAATGTGTGTAACCTATAATGCAGAAATTACCATGGTAGATATATGCCATAGAACAGCAATTCCCCAGACTGCAGGGGGTTCCTAAGAAACTTTCAGGGGATCTAGTAGGTCAAGAATACTGAGACATTATTTATTTTCTCATGAGTGTACAGGGGAGTTTCATGAAGCTACAGACATATAGTATCACAATATATTGGAGAAACAAGGAGGAAAACCCTGTTGTCATCTACTAAAACCAGATAGAGAGATTAGCAAACAACAAATAATGCCACTCTTCTAATTTTTTTTTTTTTGCTTTGTAAAAGAGTTTTTTCCCACTAAAATGTTATATCTAAATGAACAAAGAAAATATTTACATTCTTTCACGTTTAATTTCTATTATGTTAAATAGCAGTAGATATAACCCATGTAAACAAAACCTCTTCGAGGTTTGCACTTATCCATGAGTCTCCAATTGAACTCATTCACCAAGTGTTTGCTAAGCACTTTCTCAGTGCCAGGCTTGGGTTGGGTTCTTAATGGCACAAGGGGCACTCCATAAGTGACACACCACACCCCAGCTCCTCTGCCCTGACCCACTGGACCTGGTTGATTCCTCCAAATGCAGGTGACTCCACAGAAGACTCGGGCTATTTTGTTTATAGCACTGAAATCCTTGGCTACTTTCCTCCCTCCCAACCCTGAGAAGGTGGAATTCCCTAGTTGTTCCACCATCATGTTACCACTGTGGTCATCTACCAACCTCAGAGCACAGAGCCTAGGAAGACTCCAATTAGTTCCAGTGGCATCTGTGAGCCTAGCTTCCATCGAATAAGTTGCCAAGGAATAGGAGAAAAATGGAAACAGACCACATCTGTGGCCATATTTAATTTCCAGCCAAGTTCAGCTGGAGAACCCCACTGTAGAAACTTTGATTTGAATGCTGTTTACTCTTAGCCATATTCCCTGCTTATTGGGGGACTTAAATATGCCTCTAGAGAGCTGTGGTTATGAAGACTATGGGACTTTTCACAAACCCCACTATAATACCACTGTTTAACTCATCTGAACACATGGGCATAACCGGCCACTGAGAGGACTGCCTGGGGTATTTATGGCTTTAAAAAAATTCATTTCACAGATGTTTGGTTCACCACACTTTTCTGCAGGTCTCCTGTGTGCCAGATACCAGGAGATGTACTCTACCCAAACGTGTAAATGCTTCAGTGCTATTTTGTTCACCTAATCCTTGTAATAGCTCTAACAGTTAACAATATCATCTTTGTACAGACCCAGCACATAGATGGACTTCAGTGCTCAAGCTGCTTGGTTGCTTGTTCCCTTTGAAAAATAGAGGATGATGGAAACAATGACAAGAGGGACCTGATCTCTGGATATTGTGGGCTCTCTCTACATGGGTTCCCTATCTTTCCATAATCTCTCTACCTCTCTAGAGATCTAATGATCTATAAATATGTTTTGATGAAACACATGTGTAAGCACACGTGAAACACATGTACATATATGCATGTTGTTCCCTCATTTGACGGTTCCAAGAATGGGTATTACACTCACCTTATAGGTAAAAATAAAAGGGCTCAGAAGCAAAAACTTTGATTAAGCCACTTGTTTGAAGTTACAAAGCACCTAAGTGGTGGGCTATGGCTTCCTGCTCAGCCTCATTCCATCCAATAGCCTTCTTTGACTTCTCAGTAGCCATCTTCCTTGCATTCCCCTAACTCAAAGAGGCCCAGAATAAAAAAATTGCATGGGCAGCTTCCTCAGAGCCCACCAGAATCTGCTGTGGGGTCCTCCCTCCCAGCTTTGAAGACTCGGGGAAAATCCACAGTCTCTACCCTATGACAGCTCTTTTGAAACGTGAAGAGAGGTCATGGCCCCTGAAGATCATTTCTGCCATTACCTGTGTGACCTTGTCTCTTATTCCCTTCAGAGCTTTGGTCTCCTAGACTGTTGATTGAAAAATTGAATTAATCCTGTAAATTACCTTTCAGCTCTGAGATTTTATGATTCGAGACATTTTTTTAAAAGTCAGTTCTTCTCAGTAAAAACCAAAGTACTCTGATCTGCATTTCCAAAACTAGAGAGCATACTTGTGGATTAGCTGATCTGTACCAGGCAAAGATATTTGGCAGAAGATAAGTTCTTGACAAGCTGAAAATCAAAGCAGCCTGATCCCACATCACTTCAGCACAGTTGTGACATAGCAAAGCCAAGCCTCAAGGCCAATTCAGCTGCCACCCTTCTCCAACATGACCCTTATGAAGGTCATTTGCCAGCTGGCTTCACATGATCCCGTACAGGCAAAGTCCCTTGTAGTATAAGGGAATGAAAGAAATATTAGCCTGGGAGGTAAACAATCTGAGTTCTGGTCTCAGCCCAGCCACTTTGGGGCTATTACACTTTGGGCCAGTTGTTTCACCCCTCTGAGTTTCAGCTTCCTCATCTACAGTGTGGGTGAAAACAGTGACAAATCCTGCCCTGTGTGGTCTTCACTGGATTGTTATGCAGTCTTAATGAGATAATAACTGTCAAAATTCAGTGTGACCAGCTAGACAGGGAAGTATCAGTCACACTTCAAATTTCTCCTGTAAGTGCTCTAATAACAGCCAAATAATGGACTCTTCCTAGAAGAATACAAAGAGAGGACATAATGACTGAGGCCCAGAGTTGATGTGAGTAGAATTCAGTTTGGTCACAATCAAAATTAATGCATTTACCGTGAGTGCCCAGAACCAGGGAAGGCTGCCCACAAGCCCAACCAGCCTTGATGGCTCCGGGAAAGGTTGGTCCTTCCATTGTTGACTGATCAGTGGCAAATGATGGAATCGTGCTTGGTGAGTAGAAAACAACACAGTCTCCCACGGAGAGGAGGGTGGCATTATCCAGGCTGGCCCTTCTTCTGAGCCAGGTTTCCTCATTTCTTGCCCAGAGAAGTCTTTGCAGAATCCCCAGAGGAACAGGCTGTCAGTCCCGGACTTAAGCAGATGGGCGATTCCTAAAATGTCATCTGTTCTCACTAAAGCCTTGAGAATACAAAGAGCAGAATTGGCCAGGTTGACAAGATTGTCTTTGCTCTGTGACTCATTCCTCTCCCTGGGAGACTCGCAAGACAATTACCACAGGAAGAATCTTTTTATGGATGTTCCTCTGGCCCATGCAGCCAAAGCCAACTGGAACTGAAGGAGTGTGAGGGACCCAGAGAAGCTGGGCAGCTGGTTGGCCAGGTGGGTGGGGAGACATATAGGCAGGTGGGTAGCTGGGCCAGTGGATGAGGGCTTTGGCTTGGTACCCCAGGACACATAATCTGTGGACTTCAATCATTGGTTTACAATGAGATTGGAGTCCAGTCTAGATATTTGTAGCTGCTGAACATCCTCAGAAATTTCAAAAAGTAAAACAAAACTTCTGAAAGAGATGGGAATAGCAGACCACCTGACCTGCCTCTTGAGAAATCTGTATGCGAATTAGGAAGCAACAATTAGAACTAGACATGAAACAACAGACTGGTTCCAAACAGGAAAAGGAGTCCGTCAAGGCTGTATATTGTCACCTTGCTTAATTAACTTATATGCAGAGTACATGATGAGAAATGCTGGGCTGGAGGAAGCACAAGCTGGAATCAAGATTGCNTTTTTTTTTTTTTTTTTAATTGGTGTGGAGTTGCTTTCCAGTGTTGTGTCGGTTTCTCCTGTACAGCAACTTTATTTCATGTCTTTTTAAAAAAGCACATGTTTGTCTCAACCTCTAAGACATCTCTCTTTCCTATTGCTCTTCCCTCCCTGCCTTAGTTAGGACTACTGTATCAAAGTACCATAGTCTGGGTGATTTATATATAGCAGAAGTTTACTTCCCATTGCTCTGGAGGCTGGAAATCTCACAAGTTCTCATGGAGGCCCTCTTCAGTGTTGTACACTGTGGAATTCTCTTGTATCCTCACATGGCTTAAACTGGGCATTATAGGTAGACATTCAAGAGGGCTCCACTCTCATGACCTAATTACCTCCCCTAAATCCCATCTCCTAATACCATTACATTGGGTGTTAGCATTTCAACATATGAATTTGGAAAAGACACAAACATTCAGTCCATTATATTCTCTGACCAGGTTTTCTGCATTTCTTTCATCCACTTTATTTTAGCTTGGTGGTGTTGTTTAGTCCATAGGTTGTCTTACTCTTGTGATTCCATGGACTATAGCCCACCAGGCTTCTCTGACCATGGGATTTCCCAGGCAAGAATAGTGGGTGGATTGTCATTTCCTTCTCTAGTGAATCTTCCCAAACGAGGGATCCAACCCTTGTTCCCTGCTTGGTAGGCAGATTCTCTACCTCTGAGCCAGTTGGGAAGACCCTTATTTTAGCTAGCACCTCTATACTAATAATTCCCTAGTTTAGTGTCTTCAGCTGACATACCTTCCTGAATCCCAAATTTGTATATCAACTGCATACTACTTGATATATCCTCCTGAATGCCAAATTGAACCTATCACTTTCCTCTGCCCATTTATATGTCCCTCTGTATTCAGTCATCAAGTATTGATAATCCCACCTGCTAAATATCACAATGATGTTAGAAGAGTTGTAAACCTTTTGGCTTAATCTGAATAATGGCCATTGGTTGGGATGAGATAGGAAAAAAGTATAAATTTTTGTCTGCTATTTTAAAGTAATATGAACCAGAGAAAATGCTAAAAATATAGGATAGACTCAATAGTATTTTAAGACCTAGGAATAATTAATGCTTTGTAAATACAGCAAGCAAAATATTACCCCTAACATACCCATAAGACAAACCCTAATTATATTTTTATTCATTTTAATCTAGCCTCTGTCATACTTGGCACAAAGCATGAGTTTGATATTGAATCAGTTCAGTTCAGTTCAGTCACTCAGTTGTGTCCAACTCTTTGCCACCCCATGAATCACAGCATGCCAGGCCTCCCTGTTCATCACCATCTCCCGGAGTTCACTCAGACTCACATCCATTGAGTCCGTGATGCCATCCAGCTATCTCATCCTCTGGCGTCCCCTTCTCCTCCTGCCCCCAATCCCTCCCAGCATCAGAGTCTTTACCAATGAGTCAGCTCTTCTCATGAGGTAGCCAAAGTACTGGAGTTTCAGCTTTAGTATCATTCCTTCCAAAGAAATGCCAGGGTTGATCTCCTTCAGAATGGACTGGTTGGATCTCCTTGCAGTCCAAGGGACTCTCAAGAGTCTTCTCCAACACCACAGTTCAAAAGCATCAATTCTTCGGTGCTCAGCTTTCTTCACAGTCCAACTCTCACATCCATACATGACCACAGGAAAAACCATAGCCTTGACTAGATGGACCTTAGTCGGCAAAGTAATGTCTCTGGTTTTGAATATACTATCTAGGTTGGTCATAACTTTTCTTCCAAGAGCAGCTGAATAACTTAGAAGTCCCAATTTCATCCTTTTCCATGTAAATGATATTCTAAAAATAAGAGCATTACCATATATAGTATTTCTAAAGTTTATGGCAAATATTATTTTCATCATGGTCTCTATAAACTCTGGTAAAAATATGCATTAGCATATTAACATCATGCTCTGTGAATATGCAAATACCTATAAAGATATTTTATTCTCACAATAAAAATAAAACATTCACTATAAGTTATAAAGAAATATGGTTATATATTTTGTATGACTATATCTTCAAACAGATTTAATGTTATAACTGATCAAAGATGTTTGCCTTAGAATCACATAGGAAAAAAATGATATACTCAGCCAATCCTTGGCCCATTTGCTATGTTACACTTGTCTTATCAGGTAGAGCTCTAGTTCTGGTTTTTCTAGGTAAGTGACATAAGCGTACTAAACTTCAATGACCATTATGAAAAGAAAAAAAGCTTTGAAATTCAAAACAATACCAGTTTTCATATATTTTTGAAAAGTTTTAAATGTTTATTTTAATTCATATCATGTGAACTTGCTGACTTTTCATCATTTTGCTTATAAAAATTGCAGTCTATGTTTAATTTATATGGTTTGATCCCAATCAGTTAAATCTATTCAGATTTCTTAATTTCTATGTATAAAAACTATACATTAAATAGAAACATTGAAAGGATATTTGAACTCAGCTTTATTAAAAGGTAGCTAAAACTATTTTTGTTAAGGTTATATTATATATGATAAATATAATACATATTTTTATATCTTGCATTTTGTTCAAACTCAGGATGTGGCACACTCTGAGCAATGTGTAGACTATTGTAACTGAACAGGAAGAAAATCACCACACTACAAATAAAAACTATACATTAAATAGAAACATTGAAAGGATATTTGAACTCAGCTTTATTAAAAGGTAGCTAAAACTATTTTTGTTAAGGTTATATTATATATGATAAATATAATACATATTTTTATATCTTGCATTTTGTTCAAACTCAGGATGTGGCACACTCTGAGCAATGTGTAGACTATTGTAACTGAACAGGAAGAAAATCACCACACTACAAAAATAAACAATTATAACTTGCTACTGACAGCGGGTTTCATGGTATTCTATAATCTATTAAAGATTTGCATATATATATAAACATTTTAAAACTGACAGTTCTGATGGTATGTTTACATTTTGCTTACGTACATTGTACCAATGTTATTTCTAACGGCAGTAACACTAAACATTTGTTTATTTGTTCTTTTGAAAATTACTCTTTCTTTGCAGATAACTGGGATAGTTATAATGTGTGGATCATGTATGGAAATAAGCTGACAGAAAATTAATAACTTCCTCATCAATAACTGGTGGCTTAAGTCACTTTCACTAATGAAAATTATTCTTATTTCATTTTGACTAATGTCTATAAAACATATTTTTTTGGATGTTTGCCTCAATTAAGGTGTTTTAATTTTCAAATAACAGAAAACACAACTAACAGTGGGTTAGCAATAAGAAAGGTCTTCCCAGATGGCTCATTGGTAAAGAATTTGCCTGCCAGGCAGGAGATGTGGGTTTGATCCCTGAGTTGGGAAGATCCCCTGAAGAAGGAAATGGCAACCCATTCCAGTATTCTTGCCTGGGAAATCCCATGGACAGAGGAGACTGACGGACTAGAGTCCGTAAGGTCAGAGTCAGACATGACTTTGGGACTAAACAGTAGCAGTAAGAGGATTATTGTCACATCCCAGAGAGAGTTCTGCAGTGACTCAAAGATCCTGTCCATTATTTCATGTGCTGATTTTGATACATCAACCTCTGTGATTCCCTTCACAGCCCCAATATGTCATTGTAGGCATCACAGGTAGACAGCAAAATCGAGAAGAAAAAGACTGTTCTTTTCTATGCAGCTATTTATTTTCTTTTATTTTTCATGCAGCTGTTTTTACAAGAAAGGTCTTCCCAGATGGCTCATTGGTAAAGAATTTGCCTGCCAGGCAGGAGATGTGGGTTTGATCCCTGAGTTGGGAAGATCCCCTGAAGAAGGAAATGGCAACCCATTCCAGTATTCTTGCCTGGGAAATCCCATGGACAGAGGAGACTGACGGACTAGAGTCCGTAAGGTCAGAGTCAGACATGACTTTGGGACTAAACAGTAGCAGTAAGAGGATTATTGTCACATCCCAGAGAGAGTTCTGCAGTGACTCAAAGATCCTGTCCATTATTTCATGTGCTGATTTTGATACATCAACCTCTGTGATTCCCTTCACAGCCCCAATATGTCATTGTAGGCATCACAGGTAGACAGCAAAATCGAGAAGAAAAAGACTGTTCTTTTCTATGCAGCTATTTATTTTCTTTTATTTTTCATGCAGCTGTTTTTACAAGCAAGAAAAGTCTCTCCCTTGTCCACTGTTTTTATTGGACAAAACTACATCATACACCTCTGACAGAGTCAGTCATTGGCGAAGAAAAGGGAATTACTTCACTAATCGATATGTCACTTTTTAGCTCTTCTCTGCACATGTGGCAACAGTAATTGTGAATACTCAGACAAAATAGGAGCTCTGCCAGCAAGAAAGCGTATAGTACCTTCTGTTAGGCAACCTGATGTTTCCAAGTCATCAGGCATGTTTATGTACTAGATCTTGCCAATGAATCTATTCATTCCCATTAAATACATCTGGGTATTTAATAGCTCTGTCTAAACATCTATTTAATATAGAAAAATGTTTGGAAAGATACACAGCAAACTTAAGTAACTCTAGGAAGCAAAATAGGGAATACGAGGAGCAACTGCTTTCAGTTTTTATTTATTTATTTTTTTTCTTGTATTTATTTATTTTTTTACACGAACTCCCAAACATAATTTATATGTTCTTTATAGTGTTTGATGTTTTACAGTGAGGATTTATTATTAATCTTGTAATTTAAAACAGAGAAAACAGTTTTTCCTAACTCTTTGTAAATTGCAAAATGATTGCATTAAAAAGAAATATTCTTTCTGCATTTTTTTAAACAAGCAGAATAAAGCATGTGTCAGAGAACAAGCTATTATATATTGAACTGAGGAAACCATTTCTCTGGATGCAAGGGGTTCATCATTGGACATGGTATACAGAAGTTAGAATGATATTTGAGAAACATCTTTAAGTGAAACAGTTTTTCATTAAACTGTTGGACCAGTTGATCCCCAGAATTTCTACACTGTTCAGATCTCTACCTACCTGTAAAATAGCCCCTAACCACATGTAGTTATGCACTGCAGTCTTAGCTAGTCTAAATTGAGACATACTATAAGTATAAAATAGATACTAATTTTTAATAAATATACAATTTTTCAATGCATTTTATGTCGATTGCATATTGAAATAATAGTTTAGATAGATTTGGCTAACAAAAACATTATTTAAACTATTTCCATCTCATTCTTTACTGTTTTAAAAGGTAGCCTGTAAAAGACAAAGTTACATATGTGGTTTGCGCCTGTGACTTGCACTGTATTTCTATTTTGCAGCAGAGTTCCAGAGGTCCCATGAGGAGGCCCAGTTAGTTTCGAATGTTTGAAAACTCAGCAGCCTCATGTAAAGATTGGTACTTGAACTTGCTGGGAGTGAAGTGAAATTTACCAAACTCACATCTTTAAGTCTCTCAGGAATTTTTAATCACATAGATAATTACAACTTACACATATATATGTGTGTGTGTGTCTCTATATATATATGCTGCTGCTGCTAAGTCGCTTCAGTCGTGTCCGACTCTTTGTGACCTCATAGACAGGGGCCCACTGTCTCTGGGATTCTCCAGGCAAGAACACCGGTGTAGGTTGCCATTTCCTTCTCCAATGCATGAAAGTGAAAAGCGAAAGTGAAGTCGCTCAGTCGTGTCCGACTCTTAGCGACCCCATGGACTGCAGCCCACCAGGCTCCTCCGCCCATGGGATTTTCCAGGCAAGAGTACTGGAGTGGGGTGCCATTGCCTTCTCTGCTATATATAAAATATAGGCAGAATCTTGAAAAATAATCATCTTTGGTGGAAAAGAAGCTTACTCTGAAGAAACAAGAGTAGAGTGTAAATCAAATAAGGATTCTTATTTGTTAAAGTCTAAGGAAAGGAATACTGTTGAGAGTTACAGAATATCCTGTCAATCAGATTACCTTCTGTGCTAACTATAACAATGGAGTAAAAGTGCAGTTAATTTCAGAAAACAAACACTGATGGAGCCAATGACGTACCCAGAAGGCTGAGGATGCACTTGATTCTGACTTTATGATGGAATTAAACATGAGATTGAAGAGGATTTCTAAGCCTTTGCAATTCACGCACCTCAGTTCAGTGAGCTACGAAAGATAAGTGACGGAGGCATCATACTTGGAAGGCTCCAAGGATGTCACCACAGAGACAGGAGCTTGTCAGTCGCTGCTGGGAGCATCTGAGGAGCAGGATGCTATAGTCGTAAGATCCCCTGGGAGCTTTAGGAATTAGCCACGGGGATTTGAGGATGAGATTTCCAGAGATTACACTAGTGCGGCTGTGACTAAGATTGCCCGTTACATTATTTTTTAATTTTTATTAGCCTTTGTTTAATTTCCATGCTAATGTGATCTAAGGCATATGTGGACTACTATTTAGAACATTCAGAAATGAGATTAAGTCAATCATGTAGGACCATTAAGATAGAATAAAAAGGGTCTAACACCTTTGAACTTTATTAGCAAATGCATCTATAATAATGTGTGACTTTTGTCATCTTTCACGAGCTTAGAATGCTAAGCGACATTGAATTAATATTCAAATTAATTATCAGAGACTCTTCAAATTAGCTGAGCCACTTCTGTAGCTCCCAATGTCTCCACCCGGATAAATACTTGGCTCTTTTTACATGGCAGTTTCTAAATGCTCATCTGCCCAGGTATTTAATTACAGAGGATTCCACAATGCTTATGTTTTTAATAAACAGCTTTTGAGCCTCTTTAAGCATACGAAAATCAGTTATATCCAGCATAAAAACTGAATGACTTTTAATGTTAAAAATAAACTAATGCAGAACTACTAGTATGAACATTGTCAGCTTCAAACCAATCAAACATAATTAAGATACATATATACAAATCAAATTAATCTAGTAATAACTGAAGTATAAAGGATTATGAATATATATAAGATGCTGATTAGAGCTGTATTTAGATATTTTAATTACGTAAGTAATTCTCAGATATGTTTGGGTTAAAAAGTCATATAACATGTATGCATATTTTATTATACATTTTTATCTCTAATCCTTTTATATAAGCCTTATCTTAAAAAATTGTATAGTATACTTTCAAACATTTTTCTACATAATCTCATGTAGTTACAATATGCTATTTACAATTATGTACACATGTGTGTATATTTACATGACCATGTATACATAAATTTTTGTATGTGTAAGTATGGGTCTTAGCTGTTTTCTAAATAAATGGGCTCATACCATAAAAAGTTTATTTGAGAACCTGATTTTTAATCAACAGTGTATATGGTTTCTTTCCTGTATCAGTATATCTTCTTTTAAAGGGCTGCTTGGATTTTTATAGTATGGATAATAAATAAAGTAAAATGACTTTCTATAAAGTTGAAGAAAGCAAATTGCTTTATTTATGAGAGAGTAAATGGCAGCCCACTCCAGTACCCTTGCCTGGAAAATCCCATGGCAGGATGAGCGTGGTAGGCTACAGTCCATAGGATCGCAGAGTTGGACACGACTGAGCCACTTCACTAAACTATGTATTTTTAGTCTAAAGCATGGGAGTTTCTAAAGGTTTCATATGCCCTAGATTATCATGTCTATTTACATATAAGGAAACTATGTCCAGAGAGCAAAGAAACTTACTCCAGGTCAAAGTGAAAGTGAAAGTTACTCAGTCGTGTTCTGCTCTTTGCAACCCCATGAACTATACAGTCCATGGAATTCTCCAGGCCAGAATGCTGGAGTAGGTAGCCTTTCCCTTCTCCAGGGCATCTTCCCAACCCAGAGATCGAATCCAGGTCTCTAGCATTGCAGGCGGATTCTTTACCACTTGAGCCACAAGGGAAGCCCAAGAATACTGAAGTGGGTAGCCTATCCCTTCTCCAGCATATTTTCCCAACCTAGGAATGGAACCTAGAATCTGCATTGCAGGCAGATTCTTTACCAACTGAGGTCAAACAATAAATTTTATATCAATGTTCTGTATTTGGGAGCCTCCCATTTTTATGTCAGTGTTGTGTGAATACAATTTGACTGAATTAAGGATGGTAATAAAGGAATATATTTTTGAACTGAATATATAGTTGTGATGAAGCAGTATTTCTGATAAGAAAAAAAATACCAAAATTATCACCTAACAGAGGAAGTTCCCTGGTGGTTGAATCAGATCAAAAGTATTTAGCATGCTGAATAAGGGCATATAAAGTTAAACAAAAATTTTTGAATAAGCAAAAATAATAGCAAGAATAGAAACAGAAAGTATTAGAAAGAGAAATACAAATGCATTCTATGGTTGATCTAGAAGCCTTAAAATAAATACCAAGCTGAGGAGTGTCAGTTGGGAGTAATGGTTTCTTAAAGACTTCAACATGAAGGAAAGAGCACACATGATAAAAAATAAATTGTAAGAGAGTGAATCCTTAAGCAAGATAAGAATAGATGTTACTGAAGAGAAATGGAAACCACATCAGAATGTACTGCCATGGAACAAGTATGATTAATTAATAAAGGGTTAACTGGTTTTTGTAGGCTTTATTAAATACTTACACTTTTAGATAATGGGTGCATAATTAAATTTCTGACCTCCTGTGAGAATATTAAATGGTGGAACTGAACATATTATAGTAAAATGGGACTTCCCGGTGGGTCAGTAGATAAAGAATCTGCCTGCAATGTGGGAGACCTGGGTTTGATCTCTGAGTTGGGAAGATCCCCCGGAGGAGGGCGTGGCAACCAACTGCAGTATTCTTGCCTGGAGAATCCTCATGGACAGAGGATCCTGGTGGGCTACAGTCTGTGGGGTCTCAAAGAGCTGGACACAACTGAGCGACTAAGCGCAGCACAGCACAAAATGGGATTATTACTATATCTTATGTATTTTTGAATTAGATAATCCAAATACCTGATTATAAGACTTTAAAAAGACATTATAAGATATTATAGATATCTGATTATAAAAACCTAAATACAAGAATGAGTGATCAACATGATTGGTAATACATCAAAAATTCATTTCCTATAAATCTCAATGCCATGATATTGGTATATAGAAAAAACTTTTGAGACTTAGATTACAGAAAATATGAATTTAAAAAATGTTTTCATAATGACTTAAATAAGATTTATACTAACATTTATTGGACACTTACTATATTCCATGTATTTAAGATGCAGTATTAACTCATTTAATCCTCAAACAACTCTAAATCAGTTACTATTATCTGCATTTTAGAGAAAACTGAGGCATGCATAAGTTAAGTAACTTGCTAAAGTCATTTAACTTTTCATTGGTGGAAACATGCGAATCCTGAAAATCTGTTGCAAGAGTTTGTACTCTTAGCCATTGTTTACCATTGTCTTACATAGCAATTCATCCAAGCTATTTTTAAAAGCTGCAGTGACGTTCATTTTAAAGGAAAGTAATCAACTTTTAAAACCAATCTGATGACTTTCAAGTGGAAGGCTTTCACCCACGCAATCACTTTTGTACTTTTAAGTAATAAAGGGGCATTTATTGTCCATTGTTGTTCTTCAGTCGCCAAGCTGTGTCAGACTCTTCACAACCCCAAAGACTGCAGCATGCCAGGCTTCCCTGTCCCTCGCTATCTCCCAGAATTTGCCCAAGTTCATGTCCATTGAATCGGTGATGCCGTCTATTTTCCATGTGGTATATAAAAAGAGCTGTTAGATGTATACCACCTTGTTCTAATAGTTTGTTTGTCTTCCCTATGTTCTTCATGTGTATATACATAGTAAATAAACTGAAAATCATTTGCTTTTATTTGCAAAAGAAACTGCCTGATAATCCATAATGTATTTATTTTTTAAACTGAAGTATAGTTAATTTACAGTGTGTTAGTTCAAGTGTATTGTTGCAAAGTGATATGGTTTATATATACCTATGTGTGTGTGTGTGTGCATGCGTATGTTCAGAAAGTATATATATATGAAGTGAAGTGGTGAAGTGTTAGTTGCTCAGTCATGTCCGATTCTGCAATCCTGTGACTATACCTGCCAAGCTCTTCTGTCTATGGGATTCTCCAAGCAAGAGTACTGGAGTGGGTTACCATGTATTCTCCAGGGGAACTTCCCGACCCAGGGATGGAACCCGGTTCTCCTGCATTTCAGGAAGATGCTTTTACCATCTGAGCCACCAGGGAAGCATACATATGTATATGTATATTCTTTTTCAGATTATCTTCTATTATAAGATATATAGTTCCCTGTGCTGTAGAGTAGGTCCTTGTTGTTACCTATTTTATACACAGTATTGTGTATATGTTAATCCCCAGTGCCTAATTTATCTCTTCCTCTACCAGTCTGTTATCCCCTCTGATAACCATAAGTTTGTTTTCTATGTTTGTGAGTCAGATTCTGTTTTGCATAGAGATTCATTTGTATTGTTTTTCTTTTAGATTGCACATATATGTGATATCATATGTTTATTTTTCTCTGACTTATTTAACTTAATATGATAATCTCTAGGTCCATCTATCTTGCTGGAAATGGCATTATTTCATTCTTTTTTAAGGCTGAGCAATACTTCATTTTGAGTGTGTATGTGTGTGTGTGTGTATGTGTGTTTATATATATGTGTGTATATGTTTGTTGTTTAGTTGCTAATTCATGTCCAACTCTTCTGACCCCATGGGATGTAGCCTGCCAGGCTCTTCTCTCCATGGGATTTCCCAGGCAAGAGTATTAGAGTCAGTTGCTATTTCCTTCTCCAGGGAATATTCCTGACCCGGGGATTGAACCCAAGTCTCCTGCATTGGCAGGTGGATTCTTTACTACTAAGCCACCAGGGAAGGCTCTCTCTCTGTCTCTCTCTCGCTTTCTGTGTATACACACACACACACACACAACACACACACATCAAGAACCTCTTGATGAAAGTGAAAGAGGAGAGTGAAAAAGTTGGCTTAAAGCTCAACATTCAGAAAACGAAGATCATGGCATCCGGTCCCATCACTTCATGGGAAATAGATGGGGAAACAGTGGCTGACTTTATTTTGGGGGGCTTCAAAATCACTGCAGATGGTGATTGCAGCCATGAAATTAAAAAACGCTTACTCCTTGGAAGGAAGGTTATGACCAACCTAGACAGCATATTAAAAAGCAGAGACATTACTTTGTCAACAAAGGTCTGTCTAGTCAAGGCTATGATTTTTCCAGTGGTCATGTATGGATGTGAGAGTTGGACTATAAAGAAGACTGAGCACANAAATTAAAAGACGCTTATTCCTTGGAAGGAAAGTTATGACCACCCTAGACAGCACATTAAAAACCAGAGACATTACTTTGTCAAAAAAGGTCCATCTAGTCAAGGCTATGGTTTTTCCAGTGGTCATGTATGGATGTGAGAATTGGACTATAAAGAAAGCTGAGCACAGCAGAATTGATGCTTTTGAACTGTGGTGTTGGAGAAGACTCTTGAGAATTCCTTGCACTGCAGGGAGATCCAACCAGACCATCCTAAAGGAGATCAGTCCTGGCTGTTCATTGGAAGGACTGATGCTGAAGCTGAAACTCCAATACTCTGGCCACCTGATAATAAGAGCTAACTCATTTGAAAAGACTCTGATGCTTGGAAAGATTGAGGGCACGAGGAAAAGGGGACGACAGAGGATGAGATGGTTGGATGGCATTACCAACTTGATGGACATGAGTTTGGGTAAACTCTGGGTGTTGGTGATGGTCAGAGGCCTGGCGTGCTGCATTTCATAGGGTCACAGAGTTGGACATGACTGAGTGACTGAACTGAACTACCCAGAAGATATAAAAATCTTAAAATTTTTTTCTAAGAATTTTAAAGATCTTATTTTCACATTTAGCTCTTTAAGCTACTTGAAGATTGGCAGATTTTTGGTACAGTGTTAGGTAAAGGTATACTTCAAAAAATTTTTTTTGGCCATGCTACATGGCTTGCAGGATCTTGGTTCCCCCACCAGGGACTGAACCCATGCCCTCGGCCATGGAAACACTGAGTCTTAACTACTGAACTGCCAGAGAGTTCCCAAGATATATTTTGTAATCTTCATCTTTTATATAAAGATAGCTAGGTGTCCTAGGCTTATATAGTAAATGTACTATCATTTCCCCCACTTTTTTCCATATATGTGGAGAGCTGTTTCCAGTTTCTCCATTTCGTTCTGTCAGCTTGAATTCCCTCAGTTCAATTTTCTTCTTCAAAGACACAGATGTATAGAACAGTCTTTTGGACTCTGTAGGAGAGGGAGTGGGTGGGATGATTTGGGAGAATGGCATTGGAACATGTATAATATCATATATGAAACGAATCGCCAGTCCAGGTTCAATGCAGGATACTGGATGCTTGGGGCTGGTGCACTAAGACGACCCAGAGGGATGGTACGGGGAGGGAGGTGGGAGGGGGGTTCAGGATGGGGAACACGTGTACACCTGTGGTGGATTCATGTTGATGTATGGCAAAACCAATACAATATTGTAAAGTAATAAACCAACTAAAGTAAATTTATATTAAAAAATTAAAAATAAATATTTTTGTTATTCTTAATCCTTTACTATTACAAATGTTTAGTAAGATACATAATACAGTTGAACAAGGCAGAGGTTAGGCACACTGGTCCTCTACACAGTCTAAGTTTATAGTTGGCCCTCCATATCCCTGGTGACTTCCCCAGTGGCTCAGATGGTAAAGCATCTGCCTACAATGCAGGAGACCTGGGTTTGATCCCTGGGTCAGGAAGATCTCCTGGAAAAGGAAATAGCAACCCACTCCAGTACCCTTGCCTGGAAAATCCCATGGATGGAGGAGCCTGGTGGGCTGCAGTCCATGAGGTCACTAAGAGTCGGACACGACTGAGCGACTTCCCTTTCACTTTTCACTTTCATGCTCTGAAGAAGGAAATGGCAACCCACTCCAGTGTTCTTGCCTGGAGAATCCCAGGGATGGGGGAGCCTGGTGGGCTGCCGTCAGTGGGGTCGCACAGAGTTGAACATGACTGAAGCGACTTAGCAGCAGCAGAACTAGCACCTTGGAAGTTTCTTTAAACCTCTATCCAATCACATTATTCCTTGCCCCCAACAACCATAGATAAACACTGTCTTTAATGGGTTAATCATTCACCTGCTTTTTGTTAGTTTTACTACGTATGTACCTGTTGTTTAGTGTTCCCTGTTCCTTTATAAATGGAACCATATCATGTATTTTCTCCATGTTCTCTCTTGTGACTTGTTCCTTTACCTCACTGTGTTCCTAAGTTTCAGCTTAGTGAGATGCATGTAACTATAATTTATTTATTTTTATTGCTACATAGGCTCCCATTGTATGAATGAATCAGCATGTGTTCTACTATTTGTAGACACTCAGGGTAATTGTTTCTGATTTATACACATTTCTAACAATACTACAATGACTATTCTTTTATATACATCATATGCAAATATGAAAGAATGTCTCCAAACCAAGGAATGTAATTACTGGGTTACAGGGTAAGGACTTGCCAATTTCAGCAGGTAATGCCAAGCTTTTCCAAAGTAGTTGCTATATTACTTCCAGCAGTAGAAGCAAGTTCCTGTTGTGCCTCATTTTGTCAACAAATGCTAACATTTTTACCTTTGCCAATTTGATAGATATTAAATATATCTTTAGTTTTAATTTACATTTTCTTAATTAAAATGATCTCAAGCACACATATATATGTTTATGGAACCCATGCAGTTCATTTCCTTCAATATATGTCATTTGTCCAGTTTTTCTATTAGGTTTTACTTTTTTTATTGATTTTGCTGCTGCTGCTAAGTCACTTCAGTCGTGTCCGACTCTGTGTGACCCCATAGACGGCAGCCCACCAGGCTCCCCCATCCCTGGGATTCTCCAGGCAAGAATACTGGAGTGGGTTGCCATTTCCTTCTCCAATGCATGAAAGAGAAAAGTGAAAGTGAAGTCGCTCAGTCTGNTGCTGCTGCTAAGTCACTTCAGTCGTGTCCGACTCTGTGTGACCCCATAGACGGCAGCCCACCAGGCTCCCCCATCCCTGGGATTCTCCAGGCAAGAATACTGGAGTGGGTTGCCATTTCCTTCTCCAATGCATGAAAGAGAAAAGTGAAAGTGAAGTCGCTCAGTCGTGTCCGACTCTTAGTGACCCCATGGACTGCAGCCTACTGGGCTCCTCTGCCCATGGGATTTTCCAGGCAAGAGTACTGGAGTGGGGTGCCATCGCCTTCTCCACTTTAAATGAACAGAAGTTCTTAATTTTAATGTAGCTGAGTTTGATCATTTTCCATATTGGTTTGTGCTTGTTTCTCTAATCCAAGATCATAAAATTGTACCCTTTATATGATTTTCTGGATATTTTATAGTTTTGCATTTTACATTTAAGTCTTTAATAGGATTCTAAGTGATTTTCATATGGAGTAATGTTGGAATTTATTTTCCTTTCTTTTTTCTGTATATAGTTAAACTGTTTTTTCATAACCATTTGTATTATATTCCATGCTCCTCAGTGATTCCAATTTCTTTTCTGTCATCAACTAAGATACTGTTGTGTGTGCATTTATATCTAGACTACATTTGGGCCTTTGTTTTTCAAAATAAATTTTAAAATTAGCTTTTTGAACTACACACACACAGAAACCTTGGGAATATAGATCCATTTGGGAGAGAATTGATAATTTTAAGATTTTTAAGATATTATATCTTCCTATCCAAGAAGATTTTTCTCCATTTATTTATGTATTTTAAAAGAATTTTCAAAGAAGTTTTCTAGCTTTCTCCATAAAGGACTTGTACATGATTTTTTAGATTTATTGCTAAGAGTTATATTGTTTTCAATACTATAAATTATATTTTTAACTTAATAGACTTTATCTTTCAGAGAGCTTGTGGTTGTGGTTCAGTTGCTAAGTCATGTCTGACTGCTACCTCATGGACTGCAGCACACCAGGCTCCTCTGTCCTCCACTGTATCCTGGGGTTTGCTCAGATTCATGTCCATTGAATCAGTGATTTAGTTGGAGATTTAGGTTAATAGAAAAACTGAGTGCGAGCTACAGAGTTCCAATTTGTGCCCTAATCCCCTCATACAATTTCCCCTATTATTAGCATCTTGCACTAGTATGATACATCTGTTATGATTGATGAGCCAATATTTAGACATTATTATTAACTAAAGACTGTAGTTTATATTAGGGCTCATTCCTTATGTTGTATGTTTTATGAGTTTTGACAAATGTGTGGTGATTTATATTCACCTTTACAATATCATACGGAATAGTCTCACTGCCTCAAAATCCCCCTGTGCTCCACCTATTAATCTTTTCCTTCCCTCCTTCCTTCTCTGGCAGCCTCTAACCTTTTAACTGTCGCCACTGTTTTGCCTTTTCCAATATGTGGGATTTTTTCAAATTGGCTCCTTTCACCTAGCAATATACATTGAAGTTTCCTCCATGTCTTTTCATAGCTTGATAGCTCATTTCTTTTTAGCACTGAATAATATTCCATTGTACAACTCTTTGAAAGTACCACTCTTTGTTTATCCATTCATCAACTAAAGGGCATCTGGGTTGCTTCCTTGTTTTGGCAATTATGCATAAATTTGCTGTAAACATCCATATGCAGATTTATGTGTAGATGTAAGTTTTTAACTCTTTTAGGTAAATACCAAGGAGTGCAATTGCTGGATTGTATGTTAAGAGTTTTGTACAAAACTGCCAAACAGTCTTCCAAAGTGGTTGTACCATTTTGCATTCCCAAAATCAATGAATGAGAATTTCTGTTGCTCCACACCCTTGCCAGCATCAGTGTTGTCAATGTTTTGGACCTTGGTCACTCTAAAATATGTGTAGTGGTATCTCATTGTTTTAATTTGTAATTCCCTAATGACATATGAGGTGAAGCATCTTTTCATATGCTTATTTGCCATCTGTACATCTTTGGTGAGGGTGTCTGTTAAGGTCCTTGGCCCATTAATTCAACTGGTTGTTTGTTTTCTTATTACTGAGTTTTAAGAGTTTTGGATACATTTTGGCTAGTAGTTCTTTACCAGATATGTCCTTTGCAAAGATTTTCCTTCCAGTCTGTGGTTTGGCTTGTCAGCTATGGGTTTTTTGTAGATGCCCTTTATTAGGTTGAAGAAGTTCCTTTCTATTCCTGGTTTCTTGATTTTTTTTTTTTAGTCATGAAAGTGTGTTAGATTTTGTCAAATAGTTTTCTACATCTATAGAGATTATCATGTGATTTTAGTTTTTTATTTTATTGATATGACATACTGCATTCATTGATTTTCAGATGTTGAACCAACTAAGTATTCTTGGGATAAATCCCACTTGATCATTATGTATGTATATGTTGCTGGATGCAGTTTGCCTGTATTTTATTACTTATGCTGGATATTTTTACATTTTCCTTTAGCTTTTTTTCTGGTATGCAGTTAGGTTGCTTGGAATAGTTTTTATCTTTTGTGGTTTTCTTTAAAACTTTAGGAGGAAACAGCAGGATTTGTTCTATAGTTAGTTATTTCCTACCATGGAAGCAAGACCCTTCTGAATCCTCTATACTATGCTCTGTGAATTATGAGGTTTCCAGTGTGGCGGGTGGGAACTGGCTCTATTCCCAGCCCCACGAGAATTCCAAGCATAGAGTCCCTGAATTGGGGGGAAAGTTCTTTCTCTGGCCTTGGCTAGTTTTTTCATATGCATGTACTGATTAGTATGAGTACGTGAGAGGAATCCTCTGTGAATCTCCATAATTTTCTCTCTGTGCAGATTTTTCTTCTTTGGTGCTCTGTCCTAGCTAACTCTAACTGCTTCAGTCTCCTCTGACTCTCAGCATCCTTCCTTATTTTCAGAAAAACACAAAGCAGTTGTGGTGTAATGAAAAGTGAACTGGGGTGTGAATCAAGGGGCCTGGTTTCTAGACTCTACCATACCATTGTCCCATTTTGGGACTTTGCTCAGGTATCTGCCCGTCTATGAGAACTCAGGATCACTCCTGTTTCACAAGAGGATTGCCCTAGGTGACTCTTCAGCTCCAGAATGCACTATAACATACATGTGTTCTGTGCTTCACAATTTACAAACAAGTCTCACATCTATTTGCTGCTTTATTCCTCCTCTGTGTGGTAGTTAGGATAAGAATCATTATGCTGTCTTACAGGTGAGGTAATTGGGTCTCAAAGATGTGATATCATAAATAGGCAGTGTTTGTAGTAGGGAAGAGCAGTTGCCTTTTGTGCATCAAGTTTCTGTGCCTTGGTCTCTTATAAAAAAGTGAAGACTCTTTATTTTGATTCCAAATGCTATTGCCTGAAAGGGGTGACCAGTCTTGGTCACCATTGTCAAATGCACAATGTATGATCATCATGGATTTGATGGTGTTAGAGATCTTAGAGAAGAAAAAGCATGTGGACTAAAGCATTCACACAAAGCATTTGGCAGTATAGGTATGATGAATGGTTCTTGGGTCTGTTCCTTCCTGCTGTGGGGACTGTAGCTGTGTTTTGTATGTTTCAGAGGGCAGTTTTGAGCTGTGTCCCAATGGGAAATGGAAGGTGGAAATTTCTGGAAGGGATTTTAAAAAAATTGCCTATTGTACAAACAGACTTTACTTGTTTCTCAACTGTTTGCTCCAGTTTGCATCTGTGGGTTTTTGTTTAGAGAACAGCTGTAGAGAATTACAGCTCCTAGGCTCAGATTTACAGATTCTATCTCTGCACGTCCTGAAATCAGTCAGGGTTATTTCAGAGGCTGACTTAGCAGCAGCAGCAGCAGCTTGAGGAGTCCCTCAGCGCCCTCATGGGGCCCATCAAAAGGAAACAGCCTGCCTTGGACTCCACTCTTTGCTCTGTCTTGAATTTGCAAAGTTCCAAGCAAACACAAGAATTCTGGTACCTTATCAGACATAGAGGAGGGTTCTACGTCTGTCTCAAATCCTGGGACCTCCCAGTTCTCATTATCAGCTTTGACAGAAACTTCCAGTGGGACCTGGCTAGACAATAGTCCATAAGCCATTGCCATTAGATGGATTACAGTCACAAAAATAAGCCTTGGACCAAGAGCTGCTAGAGCTAGCTTATCTTAATGCCACAAGAGCATTGGAATGACTGTCTCTAATTAGCCAGCCATATGGCTCTTTTGCATTCATGAGCCCTACCAAATACAGTCAATCAAAGTTTATGGACTTATTTCCATTCAGTCCCCAGTCTCATCTGCCCTTTCCCACCTCTGTACCATTGTTCTTGCTGTTCCTTCCACCTGAAATACTCTCTTGTTTCAAGCCTCTTAGGTATGCCTGTTGAAATTCTTCTACAAAAAGTCAAGTTCCCATCGCTTCTCCTCTGGGAGGTCTTCATGAAACTCTGCCCTGAAACACTTCCTCCATCCACTGACCATCCTGAGTGAATACATATGCCCCTGTCTTAATACTCTTTCTAGACCACAAGTGATGGGAGGATAAAGACAGGTTTTAATCATCCCTGTACCTGTTTACCTCTCCGCTTCCTCTACCTGCTCCTGTCCATCTCATCTCTGGGTCAACCACAGAACCCTGCTCAGAAAGGGTAATCAGGAAATATTTGCTGATGTGAAAAGCCTTAGGTCAGAATGAGAAAATGATTGAAATTCTACTCTCTGCATTAGCCCATGGGAAATCAGACAAGTATGTCATGCAGCATGCAAATATCTAATATTGTCTTTAAGTGTTTAGAATTTCAATATTTAAAGCTCAGTTATACTTAAGACTTCAGAACTCTGTAGATTTCTTTTACCTCCATAAAGAAAGAAAAAAAAAAAAACTTCTGCAAACAAAAATGAATGTCTCCTTGAATTTAAGAAACTTGTGGATTCTAATTGTTTAAAGAAAACTCCAAAGTAGAAGACAATTGAACAGTATTTAATTCAAAGAGTTCATCTGATTACAGGTAAGACACATCATTCCCTGTATAAATGGCAGCAAAAGGCTATATTGTCAATTAGAGAAGGGAACACAAATATGGAGGTAGAATTCATACCTTATCTGATTTGGAACCTGAATTATTTACTGTTGAGATTTGTATGAGATTAGATCTCTCTGCTTAAACACTAAATTAAGCTTAACAGGAGCAGATATTGCAAATAAACAATGTTTTCTCAAATGGTGTTTTTAATCCTTTCATTAGAAAGGAAATCTAGCTGAGTCTTTTATTGCAGACATTGATGGCTCTATAAATTTTGATGAGCCATGGGCTACAATTCATACATCCTTAAGAAAAAAAGGTGTACATTGCTGACTTACCAATATAGCAGGATTTACAAGGCACTGGCTTATTTGAAAGTCTGGGTTCCAGTTTTGTCTCTGCTATTGACTTGGGCAAATCCCTTCTCCTCCCTGGGTCTTGGTTTCCATGTTTACAGATAATTGAATTATGCTAGTATTTTCTATCAATGACCTTAGGCAATGAAGCAAAGTTTGTTAAGTTGCAGTTCTTTTGCTGTTTTATGCTATTGTTCATTATTTAGTTCTTTTGCAGCCACAGCCTATAGTTTTTAAAAATGATAACAACTTAAAAGACTGACATGGAGTCAATATGTTTTAAAATGTCTCTGGCATTTCATCTCTCTGGATCCATTAACCTTCTCATCATTGTGATGAATGTTAAAGTCAATCAAGAAAATGTCACACTTCTGTCAATTTCCTCCCTTGCATTTGTTACTTTGGAGAAACAGCACTAAAAGCGAATCCCTTGGTTTAACTTCTTCATTTGTGGCAGTTAGGGGTCAAGAAGGTGCAGGCATCAAAGCATACTGGAAAACTGGGCTGCCAGCACTCAGCATCTGGCCATTAAACCAACATGTGCGCACTGCCCCAGCCATGGAGGCCTAGAGAGATCCATTTGTAGGTTTTGACACAGCATTGGACACTCATGTGTGGGGACCCAGCCAAGAGTGACCTGCTCACTGGGACTAGGAATGAGATCTTGGTTTGGGCCCATAGGCAAGTCATTCAAATATCTATCTTTTATCCATATGTCTTGACTTCACATCTTAAGCCTGATTACAGTGGGGTTTATTCAACTGGAAGGGCACATTTTGTTGCTCTTTATTGATTGCCTATCTAAAGACAGTTTCCTTGTGAGGAAATGAGGATGTTGAGCAAGCTGATGTCCAAGATCCCGTCTAGCTGGAAATCTTAGTATGTGTGGTCTGGAAACAAATATTGCTTCTAATGAGTTAGACTTGTTCAAAGACATACTTTTCCATTTCTCTCCTTGACCATTTGGATTATCACATCTATAAGATATCAGAGGCATTCCCATATGCTTCAAGAAGGAAGATGAAGATGAAACGATTTAAAGAAAACAAACAAACAAACAAACAAACAAACCTGGTCCCTGCTCTGTAAAGTAGTCAAGTTTACACTGACAATGTGAGCAATTTTGACTGCAAAAAGAAGCAATGAAATTTTCATATTTCTTGGAATTATGTGGACATTGGTGATGATGAATATTTTCTTTGGAGTTACATTTTTGCAGTTTGAACTTTTAGCTGGCTTCCTCCGAATATCTTTTTTTTTTTTTTAATCAATGCTATTCTTTGAAGAACTATTGACAAAATTATTAGAGAAAATGAAGGAATATTTCAGCCTTCTCAATTTTAAAAGAGATTTTCATCATAAGGAAAGTTAGTGTCTGATACAGATGCACTCAAAGTTGATACCAGCCACTTCAGAAATCAGTGATAGTTATTTTTGTCAGAACAGTCAAAATTACTTAGTGAAGTATTGGTCTGATTCTCCTTTTTATTAAAAAAAAAATCCAAAATGTCATCTACTTTTATTTCAGAACCTAATTTGAGCTTTGTTCTGTTTTGAACTTTGTAACCTACATTAAAAATTTGGGACTTCTAGTGCTTAGAATTCTGGGCTTTCATTGCCAGGGACTGGGGTTTGATTCCTGGTCAGGGAACTAAGATCTTGCAAGCTGTGTAGCCAAAATAAATAAATAAATAAATAAATAAATAAATAAATAAATAACTTTTCTTCTGTTTTTGGTATAGTCTGAAGCTCAAACCATCTTGATTATTTTTGACTATGAACAATGTGAATGCTAAGTGGTATTACCCATGCTTCAGATAGGCTTCCCTGATGGCTCAGTGGGTAAAGTGTCTGCCTGCAATGCAGGAGACCTGGATTCGATCCCTGGGTCGAGAAGATCCCCTGGAGAAGGAAATGGCAACCCACTCCAGTACTCTTGCTTGAAGAATCCCATGGACGAGCCTCATGGGCTGCAGTCCATGGGGTCACAAAGAGCCAGATATGACTAAGTAATTAACTTTCTTTCTTTCAGGTAGGCAATGTCACAGCAAAATTCCTCCTTTCTCTCCCTTGTTTCAATACCATCATCTCCATGAACCTTGCAAAGTGAAACTGATCATTATAAAGTGATAATAACTTTTTTAAGCTGAAAAAGATCTGATTTCTTTTTTGTTTGATCTAAAATTCAGTGTGCAATCACAAGTGTGATAAAGACCTACTATGTGCTGAACACTGGGTCGGCCACAGGAAGGATTACAAAGTCAAGCAAGGCATGGAGTCTTCATTTGAGGACCTTGTGTCTGGTTGTGGAAAACAGTGAGCATGATGTGGGAAAGGCTCAGCAACGTCCCACATAAAGTCCTAGAATCACATCACTTTGGAGAGACAGGAAAGGGATTCAAAGGAGTGAGAGGCTGGCTGACTTCTACAAGTCAGCTTCAGGAAAGGTGTAACCCTGCTCCCTCACACCAGTGAAATGTGACCCAAACCACAATTTAGAATCTGCTGGAAAGCTTTCGAAAATCTGCAGATCTCCTGCATCAGACTCTCTGTTGGGCCACTATGACAAAGGTGGAGAGCCAAGGCAGTGCTTTAAATGGGGGTGGCAATTTGCTCTTCAGAAAAATAGTGTGTTTTGAGAGTTGTCATTTCAGAAGTGCATCCTATACTAGCCAAACTGTTTTCTCCCTTTTGTTTCAAGATATGAATTGGGGTGTCAAAAGGAATCCAGCTGATTTTGTTAGAAAAATCAGAACATCTGATTATCTCATACCTCTACTGTGCCATTGGAATCTGATCCTCACGTTACAGTTGGGAGGCAGAAACAGTTCTTAGGGTGCATGTGCTCTGGATACATATAAGAGAGGGAAAGGCATCTTATATGTGGAGGAAGTGGAGAAATGACGAGAAGAAGGGAGGTAATGTGATGACATTGGCAATGAGCCTAGACTCAAATCTAGGCTCTTTACTTCTTATTAATGTGTGACCTTGAAAAAGTCTCTTTAAGTTCTTTGAGCCTCAATGTCTGTCTTTCTTTTTAAATGTATATATTTTAATGGCCTTTTCTGTTGACTCAGAGGGTAAAGAATCTGCCTACAATGCAGGAGACACAGAAGATGTAGATTCTATTCATGTGTCAGGAAGATCTCCCAGAGGAGGAAATAGCAACCCACTCCAGTAATCATGCCTCAAAAATCCCATGGACAGACGTACCTGGCAGGCTACAGTTCAAAGGGTTGCAAAGAGCGGAAGACAACTGATTGACTAAACACTTAACACACACAGCACACATATATATTTAATGAATTAATGAATGGATAGATAAATTGTAGTAACTCTGAAGGCAATTTGGAAGCATTCATTGGCTTGTAAAATATTTGACCTCATATTTCAGAATCTAAAGTTTCCTCCAAATGTACCAAGAAGCACATTCTGGAACAATAACTAAAGAGATAACTTTGGTCACCATCTAGGATTAGTGTAAGCTATAAGGAGAATCTTTACTTTTATCTATAAATTTTTAAAATTAACAAGATATTTTATACATGTAATACTTAGATAATTAAAAGCATTTAAATTTTAGAAAAACAAATACAGCAATTGTACTAGAGCCAAATGAAATAATTCTGATCAGTAATCATTCCATCCATGTGGGTTTTTGGTTACTGGCTGCCAAGGGAAATGACCACTATAAAAGATTACAGAATTTTGTCTGATGAAAGGAAACAGACCAGTTGAGATGTTCTGTTTCTACTAAGCTCTTCCCAATATTAAATATTATATTTCTATAAATTTTTTGAATAAACTATCATATAAACAACGGAAATAACATTCAGGGTGCTATCTTATTAGAAGTTTTAAACAAATTGCTGAACCATTCTTCAGAAAACATTTTTTTTCACCAGCTGATTTAAACATGATAGACATTACTATCTGAAAGCTCAGTAAGACAATTAATGTAATCCAAATACATCATATTTAAGTAGTATAATCTGAATAAGGATAAAGATACCATATTTTCATTATTTCACATGATATATATTATTTACATTAAAGTGTTTTCATAATGACTGTTACATAAATGTCACCTTTTTAATTAAATATTCTAACCAAAAACAATGGTAGTTCAGCAATAAACTGACATTAAGATATATTAGATGATATGTTGCTAGTCTTCAATTATTCATCTTTCATGTGTGGGTAGAAAAAGGCAATTAATAAAATGTGGGCTACAAAAACATGATTTATAACAAAATCAGATTATATGATTTTTTAAATGTTTGCACCTCTTTTCATCTTGATCAGTTCAAGTTTAAGCACTCATTAATAAAATGCATTTCTCTTTTTAAATTGAAGTATAGTTGATTTACAATGTTGTGTTAGTTTTAGGTGTACAGCACAGTGATTTAGTTATACATATATATATATAATTTTAATATAGATTATCAATACAATTTGTTTATCTACTCGTCTGTTGATGGCACCTCTACAGTTTTCAGTTTGGGGTTATTACAAATAAAATTACTATGACCATTTGTTTACAAGTCCTCATGTGAACACATGGTTTCATTTCTCTTTGATAAATACCTAGGAGTGAAATGGTCAAAACATATTGTAGATTTATGTTTTTAACTTTCTAAGAAATTGCCAAATTTTTCTCTAATTTGCTTCTCCCATTTACATGCCCAACAATTGTGTATGAGAGTTCTTGTTTCTTCACATCCTGGCCAACACATACTATAATCAGCCTTTTGATTTTAGCCATTCTAATGACTATCTAGTTGCATGTCATTTTGCTTTTAATATGCATTTCCCCAAGGACTAATGATTTTTAGCACTTTTATATGTGCTTATTAACCCCACGTATATTTTCTCTGATGAAGTGTTTATCCAAAACTTTTGCCTAGTTTTCAAAACTTGACTTTTTGCTTTCTTGTTATTGAGTTTTGAGGACTATATATTTGGATACAAGCTCTCTATCATATATATGGTTGGCAAATATTCTCTTCCTGTCTGCTGCTTGACTTTTAATTCCCTTATCACTGTTTTTCAAAGAGAAGAAGTTTTTATTTGACTTTGATGAAATCTAATTTATCAATATGTTCTTTTATGGATTGTACATTGGTGTCATATCTGAAAAAATCTTTATCCAACCTAAAATCACAACTCTTTTTTCCTATATTTTCTTGTAGAAGTTTTATAGTTTTAGGTTTTATACTTAGGTCTATAATGCATTTTAAGTTAATATTTTTGCATATTGATATTCAATTTTTCCAGAATCATTTGTTGTTAAGACTGTACTTGCTCTACTGAATTGCCTATGCACTTTTGTCAAAAATCATTTGTCTATATATGTGTGGTTTTGTTTCTGGACTTTTCATTTCTGTTCCATTGATGTATTTTTCTACTTTTATGCAAAAACAACATTGCTTTGATTATTGTAGCTTCACAATAAGTAAAAATCAGGCACCACTTGTCCTGCAACTTTGTTCTTTTCTAAGCTTGATTGAGTTGTTGGTCTTTTCATTGGAATTTAAAAACCATATTGAGAATATACAATGGAGAAAAGACAACTTCTTTAACAAATGGTGTTGGGAAAACTGGTCAACCACTTGTAAAAGAATGAAACTAGAACACTTTCTAACACCATACACAAAAATAAACTCAAAATGTATTAAAGATCTAAACATAAGACCAGAAACTATAAAACTCCTAGAGGAAAACAGGCAAAACACCCTCCGACATAAATCACAGCAGGATTCTCTATGACCCACCTCCCAGAGTAATGGAAATAAAAGCAAAAATAAAAATATGGGACCTAATTAAACTTAAAAACTATTGCACAACGAAGGAAACTATAAGCAAGGTGAAAAGACAGGCTTCAGAATGGGAGAAAATAATAACAAACGAAGCAACTGACAAAGAATTAATCTCAAAAATATATGAGCAGCTCATGCAGCTCAATTCCAGAAAAATAAACAAGCCAATCAAAAAATGGGCCAAAGAACTAAACAGACATTTCTTCAAATACAGATGGCTAACAAACACGTGAAAAGATGTTCAACATCACTCATTCATTATTAGAGAAATGCAAATCAAAACCACAATGAGGTACCATTTCACACCAGTCAGAATGGCTGCTATCCAAAAGTCTACAAGCAATAAATGCTGGAGAGGGTGTGGAGAAAGGGGAACCCTCTTACACTGTTGGTGGGAATGCAAACTAGTACAGCCACTATGGAGAACAGTGTGGAGATTCCTTAAAAAACTGGAAATAGAACTGCCATATGACCCAGCAACCCCACTGCTGGGCATACACACCAAGGAAACTAGAATTGAAAGAGACACGTGTACCCCAATGTTCATCGCAGCACTGTTTATAATAGCCAGGACATGGAAGCAACCTAGATGTCCATCAGCAGATGAAAGAAAGCTGTGGTACATATACACAATAGAATATTGCTCAGATATTAAAAAGAATGTATTTGAATCAGTTCTAATGAGGTGAATGAAACTGGAGCCTATTATACAGAGTGAAGTAAGTCAGAAAGAAAAACACCAATACAGTATATTAACACACATATATGGAATTTAGAAAGATGATAACGATAACCCTATAGGCAAGATAGCAAAAGAGACACAGATGTAAAGAACAGACTTTTGGACTCTGTGGGAGAAGGTGAGGGTGGGATGAATTAAAAGAATAGCATTGAAACATGTATTACCATATGTGAAATAGATTGTCAGTCCAGGTTCAATGCATGAGACAGGGTGCTCAGGACCGGTGCAATGGGATGACCCTGAGGGATGGGATGGGGAGGGAGGTGAGAGGTGGGATGGGGAACACATGTACACCCGTGGTGGATTCATGTCAGTTCAGTTCAGTTCAGTCACTCAGTTGTGTCCGACTCTTTGCGACCCCATGAATTGCAGCACGCCGGGCCTCCCTGTCCATCACCAACTCCTGCAATTCACTTAAACTCATGTCCATCGAGTCGGTAATGCCATCCAGCCATCTCATCCTCTGTCATCCCCTTCTCCTCCTGCCACCAATCCCTCCCAGCATCAGAGTCTTTTCCAATGATGGATTCATGTCAATGTATGACAAAACCACTACAATATTGTAAAGTAATTAGCCTCCAATTAAAATAAATTAACTAATTTTAAAAAGAAAAAAATTACTAAATAGGAAAATATCTAAGGTGTTTCAAGACAAACTTTTATATTGAAACAGTTTTGAATATTTCTAAAGATGTATGTCAAAATGGACTAATTTTTAGGATAACAATACAAATTTCCCCCCAGAAATAATATAGAGTAGAAGTATCCTGGTACAATCATAAATTGAACTGAGGATTTTGTAAAGCACAAGTGGTAATTTATTATCTAAGTTCAAAAAACTTAGAACATTTTGGAAGTGATAATGATGGTACATCAATGATGAAGTCATATTAACAGATTTCATTTACATTGTGTCTATTCATCAGATAATGAACCTGTCTCTTATACACATCTAGATGTGTATAAGAGACAGATCCTGAGTGAATACATATGCCCCTGTCTTAATACTCTTTCTAGACCACAAGTGATGGGAGGATAAAGACAGGTTTTAATCATCCCTGTACCTGTTTACCTCTCCGCTTCCTCTACCTGCTCCTGTCCATCTCATCTCTGGGTCAACCACAGAACCCTGCTCAGAAAGGGTAATCAGGAAATATTTGCTGATGTGAAAAGCCTTAGGTCAGAATGAGAAAATGATTGAAATTCTACTCTCTGCATTAGCCCATGGGAAATCAGACAAGTATGTCATGCAGCATGCAAATATCTAATATTGTCTTTAAGTGTTTAGAATTTCAATATTTAAAGCTCAGTTATACTTAAGACTTCAGAACTCTGTAGATTTCTTTTACCTCCATAAAGAAAGAAAAAAAAAAAAACTTCTGCAAACAAAAATGAATGTCTCCTTGAATTTAAGAAACTTGTGGATTCTAATTGTTTAAAGAAAACTCCAAAGTAGAAGACAATTGAACAGTATTTAATTCAAAGAGTTCATCTGATTACAGGTAAGACACATCATTCCCTGTATAAATGGCAGCAAAAGGCTATATTGTCAATTAGAGAAGGGAACACAAATATGGAGGTAGAATTCATACCTTATCTGATTTGGAACCTGAATTATTTACTGTTGAGATTTGTATGAGATTAGATCTCTCTGCTTAAACACTAAATTAAGCTTAACAGGAGCAGATATTGCAAATAAACAATGTTTTCTCAAATGGTGTTTTTAATCCTTTCATTAGAAAGGAAATCTAGCTGAGTCTTTTATTGCAGACATTGATGGCTCTATAAATTTTGATGAGCCATGGGCTACAATTCATACATCCTTAAGAAAAAAAGGTGTACATTGCTGACTTACCAATATAGCAGGATTTACAAGGCACTGGCTTATTTGAAAGTCTGGGTTCCAGTTTTGTCTCTGCTATTGACTTGGGCAAATCCCTTCTCCTCCCTGGGTCTTGGTTTCCATGTTTACAGATAATTGAATTATGCTAGTATTTTCTATCAATGACCTTAGGCAATGAAGCAAAGTTTGTTAAGTTGCAGTTCTTTTGCTGTTTTATGCTATTGTTCATTATTTAGTTCTTTTGCAGCCACAGCCTATAGTTTTTAAAAATGATAACAACTTAAAAGACTGACATGGAGTCAATATGTTTTAAAATGTCTCTGGCATTTCATCTCTCTGGATCCATTAACCTTCTCATCATTGTGATGAATGTTAAAGTCAATCAAGAAAATGTCACACTTCTGTCAATTTCCTCCCTTGCATTTGTTACTTTGGAGAAACAGCACTAAAAGCGAATCCCTTGGTTTAACTTCTTCATTTGTGGCAGTTAGGGGTCAAGAAGGTGCAGGCATCAAAGCATACTGGAAAACTGGGCTGCCAGCACTCAGCATCTGGCCATTAAACCAACATGTGCGCACTGCCCCAGCCATGGAGGCCTAGAGAGATCCATTTGTAGGTTTTGACACAGCATTGGACACTCATGTGTGGGGACCCAGCCAAGAGTGACCTGCTCACTGGGACTAGGAATGAGATCTTGGTTTGGGCCCATAGGCAAGTCATTCAAATATCTATCTTTTATCCATATGTCTTGACTTCACATCTTAAGCCTGATTACAGTGGGGTTTATTCAACTGGAAGGGCACATTTTGTTGCTCTTTATTGATTGCCTATCTAAAGACAGTTTCCTTGTGAGGAAATGAGGATGTTGAGCAAGCTGATGTCCAAGATCCCGTCTAGCTGGAAATCTTAGTATGTGTGGTCTGGAAACAAATATTGCTTCTAATGAGTTAGACTTGTTCAAAGACATACTTTTCCATTTCTCTCCTTGACCATTTGGATTATCACATCTATAAGATATCAGAGGCATTCCCATATGCTTCAAGAAGGAAGATGAAGATGAAACGATTTAAAGAAAACAAACAAACAAACAAACAAACAAACCTGGTCCCTGCTCTGTAAAGTAGTCAAGTTTACACTGACAATGTGAGCAATTTTGACTGCAAAAAGAAGCAATGAAATTTTCATATTTCTTGGAATTATGTGGACATTGGTGATGATGAATATTTTCTTTGGAGTTACATTTTTGCAGTTTGAACTTTTAGCTGGCTTCCTCCGAATATCTTTTTTTTTTTTTTAATCAATGCTATTCTTTGAAGAACTATTGACAAAATTATTAGAGAAAATGAAGGAATATTTCAGCCTTCTCAATTTTAAAAGAGATTTTCATCATAAGGAAAGTTAGTGTCTGATACAGATGCACTCAAAGTTGATACCAGCCACTTCAGAAATCAGTGATAGTTATTTTTGTCAGAACAGTCAAAATTACTTAGTGAAGTATTGGTCTGATTCTCCTTTTTATTAAAAAAAAAATCCAAAATGTCATCTACTTTTATTTCAGAACCTAATTTGAGCTTTGTTCTGTTTTGAACTTTGTAACCTACATTAAAAATTTGGGACTTCTAGTGCTTAGAATTCTGGGCTTTCATTGCCAGGGACTGGGGTTTGATTCCTGGTCAGGGAACTAAGATCTTGCAAGCTGTGTAGCCAAAATAAATAAATAAATAAATAAATAAATAAATAAATAAATAACTTTTCTTCTGTTTTTGGTATAGTCTGAAGCTCAAACCATCTTGATTATTTTTGACTATGAACAATGTGAATGCTAAGTGGTATTACCCATGCTTCAGATAGGCTTCCCTGATGGCTCAGTGGGTAAAGTGTCTGCCTGCAATGCAGGAGACCTGGATTCGATCCCTGGGTCGAGAAGATCCCCTGGAGAAGGAAATGGCAACCCACTCCAGTACTCTTGCTTGAAGAATCCCATGGACGAGCCTCATGGGCTGCAGTCCATGGGGTCACAAAGAGCCAGATATGACTAAGTAATTAACTTTCTTTCTTTCAGGTAGGCAATGTCACAGCAAAATTCCTCCTTTCTCTCCCTTGTTTCAATACCATCATCTCCATGAACCTTGCAAAGTGAAACTGATCATTATAAAGTGATAATAACTTTTTTAAGCTGAAAAAGATCTGATTTCTTTTTTGTTTGATCTAAAATTCAGTGTGCAATCACAAGTGTGATAAAGACCTACTATGTGCTGAACACTGGGTCGGCCACAGGAAGGATTACAAAGTCAAGCAAGGCATGGAGTCTTCATTTGAGGACCTTGTGTCTGGTTGTGGAAAACAGTGAGCATGATGTGGGAAAGGCTCAGCAACGTCCCACATAAAGTCCTAGAATCACATCACTTTGGAGAGACAGGAAAGGGATTCAAAGGAGTGAGAGGCTGGCTGACTTCTACAAGTCAGCTTCAGGAAAGGTGTAACCCTGCTCCCTCACACCAGTGAAATGTGACCCAAACCACAATTTAGAATCTGCTGGAAAGCTTTCGAAAATCTGCAGATCTCCTGCATCAGACTCTCTGTTGGGCCACTATGACAAAGGTGGAGAGCCAAGGCAGTGCTTTAAATGGGGGTGGCAATTTGCTCTTCAGAAAAATAGTGTGTTTTGAGAGTTGTCATTTCAGAAGTGCATCCTATACTAGCCAAACTGTTTTCTCCCTTTTGTTTCAAGATATGAATTGGGGTGTCAAAAGGAATCCAGCTGATTTTGTTAGAAAAATCAGAACATCTGATTATCTCATACCTCTACTGTGCCATTGGAATCTGATCCTCACGTTACAGTTGGGAGGCAGAAACAGTTCTTAGGGTGCATGTGCTCTGGATACATATAAGAGAGGGAAAGGCATCTTATATGTGGAGGAAGTGGAGAAATGACGAGAAGAAGGGAGGTAATGTGATGACATTGGCAATGAGCCTAGACTCAAATCTAGGCTCTTTACTTCTTATTAATGTGTGACCTTGAAAAAGTCTCTTTAAGTTCTTTGAGCCTCAATGTCTGTCTTTCTTTTTAAATGTATATATTTTAATGGCCTTTTCTGTTGACTCAGAGGGTAAAGAATCTGCCTACAATGCAGGAGACACAGAAGATGTAGATTCTATTCATGTGTCAGGAAGATCTCCCAGAGGAGGAAATAGCAACCCACTCCAGTAATCATGCCTCAAAAATCCCATGGACAGACGTACCTGGCAGGCTACAGTTCAAAGGGTTGCAAAGAGCGGAAGACAACTGATTGACTAAACACTTAACACACACAGCACACATATATATTTAATGAATTAATGAATGGATAGATAAATTGTAGTAACTCTGAAGGCAATTTGGAAGCATTCATTGGCTTGTAAAATATTTGACCTCATATTTCAGAATCTAAAGTTTCCTCCAAATGTACCAAGAAGCACATTCTGGAACAATAACTAAAGAGATAACTTTGGTCACCATCTAGGATTAGTGTAAGCTATAAGGAGAATCTTTACTTTTATCTATAAATTTTTAAAATTAACAAGATATTTTATACATGTAATACTTAGATAATTAAAAGCATTTAAATTTTAGAAAAACAAATACAGCAATTGTACTAGAGCCAAATGAAATAATTCTGATCAGTAATCATTCCATCCATGTGGGTTTTTGGTTACTGGCTGCCAAGGGAAATGACCACTATAAAAGATTACAGAATTTTGTCTGATGAAAGGAAACAGACCAATCTCATCCTCTGTCATCCCCTTCTCCTCCTGCCACCAATCCCTCCCAGCATCAGAGTCTTTTCCAATGATGGATTCATGTCAATGTATGACAAAACCACTACAATATTGTAAAGTAATTAGCCTCCAATTAAAATAAATTAACTAATTTTAAAAAGAAAAAAATTACTAAATAGGAAAATATCTAAGGTGTTTCAAGACAAACTTTTATATTGAAACAGTTTTGAATATTTCTAAAGATGTATGTCAAAATGGACTAATTTTTAGGATAACAATACAAATTTCCCCCCAGAAATAATATAGAGTAGAAGTATCCTGGTACAATCATAAATTGAACTGAGGATTTTGTAAAGCACAAGTGGTAATTTATTATCTAAGTTCAAAAAACTTAGAACATTTTGGAAGTGATAATGATGGTACATCAATGATGAAGTCATATTAACAGATTTCATTTACATTGTGTCTATTCATCAGATAATGAACTTGTAGTTGTTTGCTGAGAAGAAAGGAGCATGTTCAATTAAGTTTAAAGAATATTAAAAGAACTTGTGATTAAAAATAATAAAAATAAAAACCATATTGTCAGTTTCTACAAAAAAAAAACCCTGATGGGTTATTGATTGGGATTGTTCTGAATCTGTAGACCAACTTGGAAATACCTGACATCTTAATAATATTGAGTCTTCTGACCAATTAACAAGGGCTCTGTTTCTTCATTTGTTGATTTAATCATCTTGATAACATTTTATAGTTTTCAGTGCACAAGTCTTTCACACATTTTGTTAAAATATTCTCTTAGCTTATCTTATTTTTAGTTGCTATTGTAAATATTTTTATTTCAGTATTTGGTCATTGATACCATATGGAAATAAAATTGATTTTTGCATATTGATCTTGTAATCTACAATGTTGCTAAGCTAATTTATTAGTTTTAGTAGCATGTCATCTGTGAATAAAGGTAATTTTATTTTTTCCATTCCAACATAGATGCCTTTCATTATTTTTTCTTGCCTAGTTTCCATGTTCAATATAAATGCTGAGAATGGGTATTCTTATCTTGTTCCTGATCTTAGAGAAAAAGCATTCAATCTTTCCCACTGAAGTATGATGTTAGTTGTGTTGTTTTTATATGCTGCTTTTATCAGGTTGAAGAACTTTCTTTGTATTCCTTGTTTGTTGAGTGCTTTTATAATGAAAGAGTATTGAAAGTGAAAGTCTCTCAGTCGTGTCCAATTCTTTGTGACCCCATGGACTATGCAGTCCATAGAATTCTCTAGGCCAGAATACTGGAGTGGATAGACTTTCCCTTCTCCAGGACATTTTCCAAACCCTGGCATAGAACCCAGGTTTCCCACATTGCAGGCAGATTCTTTACCAGCTGAGCCACAAGGGACATTAGATTTTGTCAAATGCTCTTTTTGAGTCTGTTGAAATGATCGTGTATTTTAAAAATTTTAATCAATTAGAGACTTCCCTAGTGGTCCAGTGGTTAAGAATCTGTGCTTCCACTGCAGAGGGCATGGTCACACCCTTGGTCAGAGAACTAAGATCTGGCATGCCACCTTTGGTGCAGCCAAAAAAAAAAAAAAATTAGCCAAGTAATATGGTATATTACATTGATTGATTTTTGGATGTTAAACCAATATTGAAATCCTGGGATAAATTGCACATAGTCAGGGAGTATAATCCTTTTTATAGATTACTGGATTTGGTTCACTGGGCTTCCCTGCAAGCTCAGTGGTAAAGAACCTTCCTGCCTGCAAATGCAGGAGACCTGAGTTTGATCCTGGGTTGGGATGATGCCCTGGAGAATGAAATGGCAACCCACTCCAGTATTCTTGCCTGGAGAATCCCATGGACAGAGGAGCTTGGTGGGCTATAGTCCACAGAGTCGTACAGAGTCAGACACGATTGAATCGAATTAACACACACACATGAAGAGTTGGTGCTAATTCTTCTTTAAATATTTGGTTTAATTCACTAGCAAGTCCATCTGGTCCTGAAACTTTCTCCCACGGATATTTTTTAACTACAACTTCAAAATTTATTAATATATAGAGAGCTATTTGGGTTATGTACTTCTGTTCCTAGTCCTTTTCCTTTTTCCTCCTCTTCTTTTACTTAGAAAGGAAGTGAAGGATACATCAAAGAGTCAAAAGGAAGAGATGCATAGGGCAAGGTATGGGGGAAGGAACATGGAGTCTCCATGCCCTTTTCAGGTGTGTGAACCTCCCAGAACCTTGAAGTGTTAACCAACCTGGGAGTTCCCCAAACTGTTTTGTTTAGGGATTTTTATAGAGGTTCCAGGGCTTCCCTGGTGCCTCAAATGGTAAAACATCTGCCTGCAATGAGGGAGACCTGGGTTCAATCCCTGGGTCAGGAAGATCCCCTAGAGAAAGAAATGGCAACCCACTCCAGTACTCTTGCCTGGAAAATTTCATGGATGGAGGAGCTTGGTGGGATACAGTCCATGGGGTTGAAAACAGTCGGACACGACTGAGTGACTTCACTTTCACCTTCATAGTTTCCATTACATAGGCATGACTGATTAAATCATTGGTCACTGGTGATTTGCTCAGTCTTCAGCCCTCTCACCCCTCTCCAAAGGTGGAGGGGGACGGCTGAAAGTTTTAACTTTCTAACCACATGGTTGGTCCCTCTGGCAACCAGCCTCCTTGCTTAAGCTTATATGAGTCTACCCTGGTGGCTCAGAGGTTAAAGCGTCTGCCTCCAATGTGGGAGACCCAGGTTCGATCCCTGGGTCGGGAAGATCCCCTGGAGCAGGAAGTGGCAATCCACTCCAGTATTCTTGCCTGGAGAATCCCATGGACAGAGGAGCTTGGTGGGCTATAGTCCACAGAGTCGTACAGAGTCAGACACGATTGAATCGAATTAACACACACACATGAAGAGTTGGTGCTAATTCTTCTTTAAATATTTGGTTTAATTCACTAGCAAGTCCATCTGGTCCTGAAACTTTCTCCCACGGATATTTTTTAACTACAACTTCAAAATTTATTAATATATAGAGAGCTATTTGGGTTATGTACTTCTGTTCCTAGTCCTTTTCCTTTTTCCTCCTCTTCTTTTACTTAGAAAGGAAGTGAAGGATACATCAAAGAGTCAAAAGGAAGAGATGCATAGGGCAAGGTATGGGGGAAGGAACATGGAGTCTCCATGCCCTTTTCAGGTGTGTGAACCTCCCAGAACCTTGAAGTGTTAACCAACCTGGGAGTTCCCCAAACTGTTTTGTTTAGGGATTTTTATAGAGGTTCCAGGGCTTCCCTGGTGCCTCAAATGGTAAAACATCTGCCTGCAATGAGGGAGACCTGGGTTCAATCCCTGGGTCAGGAAGATCCCCTAGAGAAAGAAATGGCAACCCACTCCAGTACTCTTGCCTGGAAAATTTCATGGATGGAGGAGCTTGGTGGGATACAGTCCATGGGGTTGAAAACAGTCGGACACGACTGAGTGACTTCACTTTCACCTTCATAGTTTCCATTACATAGGCATGACTGATTAAATCATTGGTCACTGGTGATTTGCTCAGTCTTCAGCCCTCTCACCCCTCTCCAAAGGTGGAGGGGGACGGCTGAAAGTTTTAACTTTCTAACCACATGGTTGGTCCCTCTGGCAACCAGCCTCCTTGCTTAAGCTTATATGAGTCTACCCTGGTGGCTCAGAGGTTAAAGCGTCTGCCTCCAATGTGGGAGACCCAGGTTCGATCCCTGGGTCGGGAAGATCCCCTGGAGCAGGAAGTGGCAATCCACTCCAGTATTCTTGCCTGGAGAATCCCATGGACGGAGAAACCTACTAGGTTACAGTCCACAGGGTCGCAAAGAGTCGGACANAAGCGTCTGCCTCCAATGTGGGAGACCCAGGTTCGATCCCTGGGTCGGGAAGATCCCCTGGAGCAGGAAGTGGCAATCCACTCCAGTATTCTTGCCTGGAGAATCCCATGGACGGAGAAACCTACTAGGTTACAGTCCACAGGGTCGCAAAGAGTCGGACACGACTGAGCGATTTCACCTTCACCTTCACCTTCACCTTCACCAAGAGTTAACATAGGCTCAGGTGTAACTGAAAAGTACTTCTTGGGTGAGCTTTGGTTGCGTCTTTCATAGAATCTATTTCATTAAAGTTGTCACATTTATTGGCATTCATTGTTCATACTATTTTCTTTTATTTTTTGTCCCTAGAATCTGCTATTATGTCACTTTTCCCCTACCTGATACCAGCTATTTGTCTCTTTTCTGCTTTTGCTTTCATTTGTCTGGCTAGGTTTGTCAATTTTATTGCTGTTCTCAAAGAATTCCCTTTGGGGCTCATTGATTTTCTCTATTGTTTTTCTATTTTTTATTTTATTGATATTATTTGGTCTTTATTATTTTCTTTCAAGTACTTTTTGGAGTTTAATATGCTTTTCTTTTTATATATTCTTAAAAGAGAAGCTAAGGTCATTGATTGGAGGTATTTCTTCTTTTGAAATACAGACTTTTAGCAATATAAAATTTCCCTGTACATACTGCTTTGGTGGCATCACATAACTTCTATTGTGTTTTCATTTTTATTCTGTTTAAAATATATTGTAATTTCTCTTTAATTTCTTCTTTGACCCATTAGTTATTTAGGAGTGCATCATTTAGTTTTCCCAAGTATTTGGGGATTTTTCCAGACATGTCTCTCTTATTGACTTCAAATTTAATTCCATTTTGGTCAGAGAATAAAGTTTGTATAACCTGAACCCTTCTAAATTTATTCAGATTTGCTTTATGACCAAAATATTATATCTATCTTGATAAATGTCACTTGTGAACTTGAAAAGAATGTAAATTCTCATGTTACTGGGATTATTCTGTAAATGTCAAATAGATTAATTGAATTGATATTATAGTTCATATTTTCTATATATTTACTGATTTTTCTATTTGTTTTTTTCACTTATCAAAATAAGGATATTGAAATCTCTATGATTGTGAATTTGTCTGCTTCTCCTTGCAGTTCTTTCAGTTTTTGTTTAATATAGTTTGAAGTTCTGCTATTAGGAGCAAAATGTTAAGGAATTTTTCTTCTTTGGATTAATTGACAATTTTATTATTATGCAATTACTTCTTTAGCTTTGATAATATTCTTTGAAAGGTCCTTTTTCTGATGTGAATACATCCATTCTGGCATATGGCTAACTCCATCATTCTTTTAGTACAGGGGCAAAACTAAAATGAGGGACCCTCTACCTAGGGAAGTAAATGGAATGAAATTGATCACAAAGTGTCTCCACGAAGAAGCTGGAATCTTGTTACAGCTGTTCATAAAAAAAGAACTCCACCAGTGTCCCTCCATGAAGGTAAGCTGTGTTTCTCCAGAAGGCTTCTTTAGAAGGAAAAGAGTTAGGACACTATCAATTCCAATGGTAAAATAAAGTGATAAAAGTGTCCTGCAGGTGAGGATACCTGTTGAGAAGAACTTTTCAATGTAAGTAACACATTCATCTGGTTAATCCAAGCCCCTCCCTCCTTGCATGCATTCTTCACTTTTAGGTTGTAGTTTTTTTCCATGCAAACACCCAGCACAACTTGCAGCTTGTATGATCAGCCTCCCTAAACTGTTAGAACCTAAGCCTGGGTAGTACACCTATTGAGATGAACAAGACCTCCCACATTTGAAACAAATTGGGACACCCAACATAGCAAGTTTATTCACTGAAGTCTTAACAGCCTGAAGGCAGTGATTTAAGACTGGAAAACAGAAAACTGAGGAGAGTTGTATAGACACTGGGGAGAAAAGGTAGGATGAAAAATTTCCTTGGTAGTAGCCAAGAAGTGAGTGGGTCTTCAAAGTGTGTAGAGATATTTGTAGGAGGGAAATGAGATAATTCCCATCCACACAGACTTAATATGGTCATATTACCCTGGATGGACTGAAGGTGAGACATACCAAAAATCCTTGGTAAGCTTGAAGGGTAAGAGAAACCAGAGCATACCACTGAATACAGTGGCTCTGGGGAAATATTTGGAGGAGAAACCCTCTCCCTGCCATATAATCCACCAGATTTGACATGGGGAGATGAGGAGGGTGATAAGTCAGTTTCAAGGGCCATTTAAGAGTGTTAAAAATGACCCCTTTCTCCCACCAGAGCGCTTTGGCCTTGTCAGCATCTCCCCTTCCTCCATGAATGTGTCAGGATGGTGCTTGGTGATGTCTAAGCCCTCCAGGGCTACCATTGGCTGGAAGAGAGCCTTGCTGACCAAACAAAGCCTAAGGGTGTGGCCCTTCCTTGTTCCGGGAGGGGCATATATGGACAGATCAGGAAGACTGGTGGAGCATTGGAAGCACCAATATGGAGAGGGAGACCCGGAAATCACAAACACCTACCACTTCTGTAGAACAGGAGACCTNCCTAAGGGTGTGGCCCTTCCTTGTTCCGGGAGGGGCATATATGGACAGATCAGGAAGACTGGTGGAGCATTGGAAGCACCAATATGGAGAGGGAGACCCGGAAATCACAAACACCTACCACTTCTGTAGAACAGGAGACCTCAAACACCAAAGCAGGGAAGAAGAGGATGCCCTCTGAGTACAGGCCTGGAGGTAGTGTGAAGGTGAGATGACCCCACTCAAAATCCTCATCCTCTTCCCCATTAACACTCCCACAAGAGTCTTACCCTGGCCTTGCCTGGCACTCCCCTCCTGAGCTTGCAGTCCTTTTCTCAAAGCCTCTGTTCTCATCTATCCCCGACCCTCTCCCCCCAAACCATGGCCCCTCCGTGCTGATTGTATTGTCTTTCCAGAAGGCCGAGAGAATTATGCAAGTGAAAAGATGCCGTCAAGGGAATGTGAGCAGGAGACGCTTTCTGAAAGGTCTCATTCCTTCAATTAAGTCTAAGAAAGCTAGAGAGCCAGCACTAACCACCTGTCATCTGAATGAGACACAGACTGAAAACCAAACTGAACCAAAGAAAAATCGAGAGACTGTGAAGAAACCCACCATTTCTGGTAATGACCAGGGCAGGCAGAATTTGGGAGTGGTGACAGAGACCACAGAAATCCCTGCAGAATCTTTAAAGTCTAGCTCATGAGAAATGGCTAGTTACTTAGAGACCAAACTAGATACCCTGGCCTTGCCTGGCACTCCCCTCCTGAGCCTGCAGTCCTTTTCTCAAAGCCCCTGTTCTCATCTATCCCTCACCTTCTCCCCCAAAACCATGGCCCCTCTGTGTTGATTGTATTGTCTTTCCAGACGACCACGAGAATTATGCAAGTGAAAAGATGCCGTCAAGGGAATGTGAGCAGGAGACGCTTTTGTATTCCTTCAATTAAGTCTAAGAAAGCTAGAGAGGCAGCACTAACCACCTGTCATCTGAATGAGACACAGACAGAAAACCAAACTGAACCAAAGAAAAATCAAGAGACTGTGAAGAAACCCACCATTTCCTGTGATGACCAGAGCGGGCAGAATTTGGGAGTGGTAGTGGAGACTGCAGAAATCCCTGCAGAATCTTTAAAGTCTAGCTCATGAGAAATGGCTAGTTACTTAGAGACCAAACTAGGCATCAATGTGGTACACTCATGGTTATGAGAAAAATAAAAACCTATTGTTGAAGATTTGTGTCTTGTCTTGGTAAGCTCTCTGATGGTCAGGAGGGAAGAAGGGGAGAGGCAGGGGTGTGAGACAGACAAAGGTGGGGTTCTGTGAGGTTGGGGATTGGACCAGAAGGTCTACAGTTAGCCAGAAATTGAGGTGAGGTCTGAGCACTAAAGACAAATTTCTTCACATGATCTCCCAGGCAAGGGGATATGTCCTGAGGTTTCTGCATGGGCTTGCAGGGGGTTGGACAGTAGTCATATCATGTCATGGTATAGATTGCAGTAACATATATTAGTGAAATGTGTCACTGGCCCCTACCCCCAAAGGCAGAAAAATACATCAAATAATCACCTCTAGGCCATGACACCTTGGTGTTTGGTGCATCCTACCCCGTGTGGCTTCCCTGGTGGCGCAGACAGTAAAGAATCCGCCTGCAATGTGGGAGACTTGGGTTCAATCCCTGGGTTGGGAAGATCCCTTGGAGAAGGGAATGGCTACCCACTCCAGTATTCTTGCCTGGGAAATAACATGGACAGAGGAGCCTGGTGGGCTACAGTCCGTAGGATTGCAAAGAGTCGGACACAATGGAGCGACTAAGCATAACACCCTGTGCTATAAGCAGCTAAAGGCCTCCAAATGGACAGAAAGACTCACCCCACTAAAAGTCATGGACAACACCTCCGAGAAAAGAATAGTGTTTGGAAGCTATGACCCCACATTGATTAGGTCACTTGTCAAGAATATTTGGGATGGAACAGTTGGCTACTGAGGGTGAGGCAGGGAATGGGAATTGCCTCCTTGGTGCAGGCAGTAAAGGGGAGCCTAGTCTGCAAACACATTTGTAATTAAACTTTTCATTTTTAGATAATTGTAGATTCACATGTAGTTGTAGGAAATAATATAGCTAGATCTCATGAACCCTTTAGCCAGTTTTCCACAATGGTAACATCTTCCTTCTTGAACTGTAGTACAGTGTCAACCATGATTTTGTCATTGATACAGTTAAGATACAGAACATTTCCATCAAGTGAAGCCTCACATTGCCATTTTTAGAGACATTCACTTCCTTCCTGTTATGAATTGAATGTTTGTCCCCCTGAAATTCACATATTGAAACCTTAAATCCCCAGTGTGATGGTATTTGGAGGAAGGGCCTTTGGGAGGTAATTGAGTTTGGATCAGGTCCTGGGGTAAAGACATCATAATGGAATTGTGCCTTTATAAGAAGATGAGGGTAACAAGCTTGTTCAGTCTGCTCTGTAAGAATACAGTAAGAAGGCATTTGTCTTCTATCCAAGAAGAGGGCCCTCACCATGAACCAAATCTGCTGACACCATGAGTTTGAACTTTCCAGCTTTCAGAACTATGAGAAATAAATTTCTGTTAAGCCATCCATAAATCAGGGCTTCCTTGGTGGTCCAATGGCTAAGACTCCATGCTCCCAATGCAGAGGACTTTGGTTCAGTCCCTGGTCAGGGAACTAGAACCCACATGCTGCAATTAAGTGTTCACATGCCACAGCTGAAGAACCCTCATGCTACAACGAAGTCTGGAGGTCCTGCATGCTGCAGCTAAGATGTGGCACACTTGAATAGATAAATGAATATTAACAACAACAAAAAGAGATAAAGGTAGAAATCAAAAACTGAAAATAGAAAATCAATGAAAATAAAACCTTGTTGTTTATAAAAATCAATAAAACTGCTAAAACTCTAGCCAGATGGACTGAGCCAAAGAGAGAAAACATAAATTACCAAACTTTGTAATAAAAGAGAGGATATCATTATAGGTACTATGGACATTAAAAGGATAATTAGGGAATAATATGGGTAACTCTCTGCCCATAAATATGACAGCTTAGATAAAATGGACAAATTCCCCGAAAGACAAACTAACAAGAAGTCACAAGAAACAAGTAACCTGAAAAGTCATATTCCCTTTTTTTAAAAGATGACAAAATGACCTTTAGTTTCTTTTTGGGATTCTATGATTTCCGATTCTGGGTATATTGGACATGATATCAGGAAAATAGCTGCAACCTTTGTTTGTATTCACAATGCCTCCTTTCAAATCTGCCCTTGTCAGTAGCCCTGAGATGTATTGTCCCAATGAGGCTTCACAATCCCATCTACAGGTTCCTGTGGAGAAGATCCTTTTACATGTTACATGTAAGTTGTTACAGAATACTGAGTCGAGTTCCCTGCACTATATAGTAGGTCCTTGTTGTTTACCTATTTTATATACAGTAATGTGTACTTTAATCCCAAACTCCTAATTTATCTCCCCGCTACCCTGCTATCCCCTTTGGTAACATAAGTCTGTATTCTATGTCTGTCAGTCTATTTTCATTTTGTAAAAAAGTTCACAGACTCACAGGCATAGGAAACAAACTTAAGGTTGTTTGATTTTTTTCCTATTGAGTTGTAGGAACCATTTGTATATTTTGGAAATTAATCCCTTGTCATTTACATCACTTATAAATGTTTTCTCCCATTAGATAGGTTATCTTTTCATTTTGTTATGGTTTCCTTTACTGGGCAAAAGCTTTTAAGTTTGATTATGTTCTATTCATTTATTTTTGCTTGTATTTATTTTGCCTTGGGAGACTGATCTAAGAAAAGATTGTTACAATTTATGTCTGAGAATGTTTTGCCTACATTTTCTTCTATGAGGTTTACGGTGTCATGACATATTTAGATCTTTAAGCCATTCTGAGTTTATTTTGATATATGCTGTGAGTGTATGTTCTAACTTAATTGATTTACATGAGACTGTCCACCTTTCCCAGCTCCACTTATTGAAGAGAATATCTTTTCTCCATGGTGTATTCTTACCTCCTTTGTTATAGATTAATTGGCTGTAGGTGTGTGGGTTTATTCTTGGACACCTTATTCTGTTCCACTGATCTACACGTCTGATTTTGCCTGCATATGTCTCACATGTACCATTTGATGAATTTGGGCATATGTATACAAACATGATCATGGAAAAAGCAAGAGAGTTCCAGAAAAACATCTATTTCTGCTTTATTGACTATGCCAAAGCCTTTGACTNGCAATTACTTCTTTAGCTTTGATAATATTCTTTGAAAGGTCCTTTTTCTGATGTGAATACATCCATTCTGGCATATGGCTAACTCCATCATTCTTTTAGTACAGGGGCAAAACTAAAATGAGGGACCCTCTACCTAGGGAAGTAAATGGAATGAAATTGATCACAAAGTGTCTCCACGAAGAAGCTGGAATCTTGTTACAGCTGTTCATAAAAAAAGAACTCCACCAGTGTCCCTCCATGAAGGTAAGCTGTGTTTCTCCAGAAGGCTTCTTTAGAAGGAAAAGAGTTAGGACACTATCAATTCCAATGGTAAAATAAAGTGATAAAAGTGTCCTGCAGGTGAGGATACCTGTTGAGAAGAACTTTTCAATGTAAGTAACACATTCATCTGGTTAATCCAAGCCCCTCCCTCCTTGCATGCATTCTTCACTTTTAGGTTGTAGTTTTTTTCCATGCAAACACCCAGCACAACTTGCAGCTTGTATGATCAGCCTCCCTAAACTGTTAGAACCTAAGCCTGGGTAGTACACCTATTGAGATGAACAAGACCTCCCACATTTGAAACAAATTGGGACACCCAACATAGCAAGTTTATTCACTGAAGTCTTAACAGCCTGAAGGCAGTGATTTAAGACTGGAAAACAGAAAACTGAGGAGAGTTGTATAGACACTGGGGAGAAAAGGTAGGATGAAAAATTTCCTTGGTAGTAGCCAAGAAGTGAGTGGGTCTTCAAAGTGTGTAGAGATATTTGTAGGAGGGAAATGAGATAATTCCCATCCACACAGACTTAATATGGTCATATTACCCTGGATGGACTGAAGGTGAGACATACCAAAAATCCTTGGTAAGCTTGAAGGGTAAGAGAAACCAGAGCATACCACTGAATACAGTGGCTCTGGGGAAATATTTGGAGGAGAAACCCTCTCCCTGCCATATAATCCACCAGATTTGACATGGGGAGATGAGGAGGGTGATAAGTCAGTTTCAAGGGCCATTTAAGAGTGTTAAAAATGACCCCTTTCTCCCACCAGAGCGCTTTGGCCTTGTCAGCATCTCCCCTTCCTCCATGAATGTGTCAGGATGGTGCTTGGTGATGTCTAAGCCCTCCAGGGCTACCATTGGCTGGAAGAGAGCCTTGCTGACCAAACAAAGCCTAAGGGTGTGGCCCTTCCTTGTTCCGGGAGGGGCATATATGGACAGATCAGGAAGACTGGTGGAGCATTGGAAGCACCAATATGGAGAGGGAGACCCGGAAATCACAAACACCTACCACTTCTGTAGAACAGGAGACCTCAAACACCAAAGCAGGGAAGAAGAGGATGCCCTCTGAGTACAGGCCTGGAGGTAGTGTGAAGGTGAGATGACCCCACTCAAAATCCTCATCCTCTTCCCCATTAACACTCCCACAAGAGTCTTACCCTGGCCTTGCCTGGCACTCCCCTCCTGAGCTTGCAGTCCTTTTCTCAAAGCCTCTGTTCTCATCTATCCCCGACCCTCTCCCCCCAAACCATGGCCCCTCCGTGCTGATTGTATTGTCTTTCCAGAAGGCCGAGAGAATTATGCAAGTGAAAAGATGCCGTCAAGGGAATGTGAGCAGGAGACGCTTTCTGAAAGGTCTCATTCCTTCAATTAAGTCTAAGAAAGCTAGAGAGCCAGCACTAACCACCTGTCATCTGAATGAGACACAGACTGAAAACCAAACTGAACCAAAGAAAAATCGAGAGACTGTGAAGAAACCCACCATTTCTGGTAATGACCAGGGCAGGCAGAATTTGGGAGTGGTGACAGAGACCACAGAAATCCCTGCAGAATCTTTAAAGTCTAGCTCATGAGAAATGGCTAGTTACTTAGAGACCAAACTAGGCATCAATGTGGTACGCTCATGGTTATGAGAAAAATAAAAACCTGTTGTTGAAGATTTGTGTCTGTCTTTGTAAGCTCTCTGATGGTCGGGAGGGAAGGAGGGGAGAGGCAGGAGTGTGAGACAAAGGTGGGGTTCTGTGAGGTTGAGGATTGGACCAGAGGTCTACGGTTAGCCAGAAATTGAGGTGAGGTCTGAGCACTAAAGACAAATTTCTTCACACGATCTCCCAGGCAAGGGGATATGTCCTGAGGTTTCTGCATGGGCTTGCAGGGGGTTGGACAGTAGTCATATCATGTCATGGTATAGATTGCAGTAACATATATTAGTGAAATGTGTCACTGGCCCCTACCCCCAAAGGCAGAAAAATACATCAAATAATCACCTCTAGGCCACGACACAGTGGTGTTTGTTGCATCCTACCCCGTGTGGCTTCCCTAGTGGCGCAGACAGTAAAGAATCCTACTGCAATGTGGGAGACTTGGGTTCAATCCTTGGGTTGGGAAGATCCCCTGGAGAAGGGAATGGCTACCCACTCCAGTATTCTTGCCTGGGAAATAACATGGACAGAGGAGCCTGGTGGGCTACAGTCCCTGGCATCACAAAGAGTCGGACACAATGGAGCGACTAAGCATAACACCCTGTGCTATAAGCAGCTAAAGGCCTCCAAATGGATAGAAAGACTCACCCCACTAAAAGTCATGGACAACACCTCCGAGAAAAGAATAGTGTTTGGAGGCCATGACCCCACACTGATTAGGTCACTTGTCAAGAATATTTAGGATGGAACAGTTGGCTACCGAGGGTGGGGCAGGGAATGGGAATTGCCTCCTTGGTGTAGGCAGTAAAGGGGAGCCTAGTCTGCAAACACATTGGTGATTAAACTTTTTATTTTTAGATAATTGTAGATTCACATGTAGTTGTAGGAAATAATATAGCTAGATCTAGTGAGCCCTTTAGCCAGTTTTCCACAATGGTAACATCTTCCTTCTTGAACTATAGTACAGTGTCACAACCATGATTTTGTCATTGATACAGTTGAAATACAGAACATTTCCATCAAGTGAAGCCTCATATTGCCATTTTAGAGACATTCACTTCCTTCCTGTTATGAATTGAAAGTTTGTGTCCCCCTAAAATTCACATATTGTAACCTTAAATTCTCAGTGTGATGGTATTTGGGGGAAGGGCCTTTGGGAGGTAATTGAGTTTGGATCAGGTCCTGGGGTAAAGACATCATCATGAAATTGTGCCTTTATAAGAAGATGAGGATAACAAGCTTGTTCAGTCTGCTATGTAAGAATACAGTAAGAAGGCATTTGTCTTCTATCCAAGAAGAGGGCCCTCACCATGAACCAAATCTGCTGACACCATGAGTTTGAACTTTCCAGCTTTCAGAACTATGAGAAATAAATTTCTGTTAAACCGTCCATAAATCAGGGCTTCCTTGGTGGTCCAATGGCTAAGACTCCATGCTCCCAATGCAGAGGACTTTGGTTCAGTCCCTGGTCAGGGAACTAGAACCCACATGCTGCAATTAAGTGTTCACATGCCACAGCTGAAGAACCCTCATGCTACAATGAAGTCTGGAGGTCCCGCATGCTGCAACTAAGACCTGGCACAGCTGAATAAATAAAAAAATATTAACAACAACTAAAAAAGATAAAGGCAGAAATCAAAAATTGAAAATAGAAAATCAATGAAAATAAAACCTTGTTGTTTATAAAAATCAATAAAACTGCTAAAACTCTAGCCAGATGGACTGAGCCAAAGAGAGAAAACATAAATTACCAAACTTTGTAATAAAAGAGAGGATATCATTATAGGTACTATGGACATTAAAAGGATAATTAGGGAATAATATGGGTAACTCTCTGCCCATAAATTTGACAGCTTAGATAAAATGGACAAATTCCCGGAAAGACAAACTAACAAGAAACAAGTAACCTGAAAAGTCATATTCTTTTTTTTTTAAAGATGACAAAATGACCTTTAGTTTCGTTTTGGGACTCTATGATTTCCGATTCTGGGTATATTGGACATGATATCAGGAAAATAGCTGAAACCTTTGTTTGTATTCACGATGCTTCCTTTCAAATCAGCCCTTATCAGTAGCCCTGAGATGTATTGTCCCAATGAGGCTTCACAATCCCATCTACACGTTCCTGTGGCGAGGATCCTTTTATATGTTCCATGTGAGTTGTTACAGAATATTGAGTCGAGTTCCCTGCACTATATAGTAGGTCCTTGTTGTTTACCTATTTTATATACAGTAGTGTGTACATTAATCCCAAACTCCTAATTTATCTCCCCCCATCCTGGTATCCCCTTTGGTAACATAAGTTTGTTTTCTATGTCTGTGAGTCTATTTTCATTTTGTAAATAAGTTCACAGACTCACAGACATAGGAAACAAACTTAAGGTTGTTTGATTTTTTTTTTCTGTTGAGTTGTGTGAACCGTTTGTATATTTTGGAAATTAATCCCTTGTCATTTGTGTCATTTGTAAATGTTTTCTCTTATTCTATAGGTTATCTTTTCATTTTGTTTATGGTTTCCCTTGCTGTGCAAAAGCTTTTAAGTTTGATTATGTTCCATTCATTTATTTTTGCTTGTATTTATTTTGCCTTGGGAGACTGATCTAAGAAAAGATTGTTACAATTTATGTCTGAGAATGTTTTGTCTACATTCTCTTCTACGAGGTTTGTGGCGTCATGATTATATTTAGGTCTTTAAGCCATTTTGAGTTTATTTTTATATATGCTGTGAGTGTATGTTCTAACTTAATTGATTTACATGAGACTGTCCACCTTCTCCAGCTCCACTTATTGAAGAGACTATCTTTTCTCCATGGTATATTCTTACCTCCTTTATTATAGATTAATTAACTGTAGGTGTGTGGGTTTATTATTGGACTCCTTATTCTGTTCCACTGATCTACATGTCTGATTTTTCCTGCATATGTCTAACATGTACCATTTGATGAATTTGGGCATATGTTTACACACATGAGGGGCCCAGGTGGTTTAGTGATGAATGTGCCTGCCAATGCAGGAGACACAGAAGACAGGTTCGATCCTTGGGTCAGGAAGATCCCTTGGAGGAGGGCATGGCAACCCACTCCAGTATTCTTGCCTAGAGAATCCCATGGACAGAGGAGCCTGGCAGGCTACTGTCCATGGGGTCACAAAGAGTCAGAGACAACTGAGGGACTGAGCATGCACACACACACACATACCCATGACACTGTCACCATAATCAAAATAATAGATATATCTCAAACCTCCCAAAGTTTCCTTATGTTCCTTTATTATTGTTTTTTATGTTTTTTTTTTCCTATGTGTGTGGTAAGAACACTTAACATGACATCTACCCTCTTACAATTTTTTTGAGTGTATCACACAGTATTATTAACTCTAGACACAATATTGTATAGCAAAACTATAATATATTTATCTTGAGTAATTAAAACTTTATACTCATCAAATAAAAATGTCTTATCTCCTCTTCTCCTAGCTCCTGACAGCCACCATTCTGCTGCTGCTGCTGCTGCTAAGTCACTTCAGTCGTGTCCGACTCTGTGCAACCCCATAGACGGCAGCCCACCAGGCTCTGCTGTCCCTGGGATTCTCCAGGCAAGAACACTGGAGTGGGTTGCCATTTCCTTCTCCAATGCATGAAAGTGAAAAGTGAAAGTGAAGTCACTCAGTCATGTCCGACTCTTAGCAACCCCATGGAGTACAGCCTACCAGGCTCCTCCATCCATGGGATTTTCCAGGCAAGAGTACTGGAGTGGGTTGCCATTGCCTTTTCCAGCCACCATTCTACTTGCTGCTTATTTGAGCTTGACTGTTGTAAATACTTCACATAAATGGAATCATGCAGTATTTTACTTCTGTGACTGGATTATATCACTTAGCATAACATAAAAAAGAGCCATCATTTGCAGTAGCCCCAGATAAAAATTATGTGCAGGACATGTATGCCCAAAACTACAAAATACTTGTGAAAAAAATTAAATAAGATTTAAATAAATAGAAAGTTTTCCAATTCATGAATTGGAAAACACAATATTGTTAAAATGTTAGTTCTTTACAAATTGATATATGGATGCTGTCCCCATTAAAATAACAGCATTTTTGCAGATATCCACAAACTTATTCTAAAATTTACATGGAAAGATTTTTGGAATAGAACAGAAAAAAATTTGTGAAAAGAGCAAAGTTGGAGGATTCACATTACCTGATTTTAAGACAATACACATTTATAGTAAACAAACCAGTGTGATATTGTTCAGGAGATTGGTACATAGAGCAATGACAAAAGACTGTAAAAGTTAAAAACTGACCTGCATGAATATAGCCAATTGATTTTTGACAAAACAGCAATGGAAGTTCAGAGGAGCAAGAATAGCTTTTTCAACAAATGGTGCTTGTACAATTGCACACCCATGTGCAAAAATGTTGATTTACCTCAAATCTATACATAATAGCTCAAAGGACTTATCTCATGGTCCAGTGGTTGCCTTCCAGTGAAGGGAGTGCATGTTTGATCCCTGGTAGCTCAAATGGATCATAGTCTTAAATGAAAAAATTTTAAGCTATAGAAGTTCTAAACAAAAGCATGAGAAAAAATCTGTGTGACATTAGGCTGAACAAAAGGTTTTTAAATCTAATATCAAAAGCATAATCCATAAAAGAAAAAATAATCAATTGGACTTTATATAAATTAAAATCATTTCCTCCTCAAAAGACAATATAAAAAAAGAATAAAAATGTAAGCCACAGATTGGGAGAAAATATTTGTTAATCACATGTCTGACAAAGGACTTGTATCCAGAATTTAGCAAGAACTCTCATAGCTCAAAAATAATAGTAAACTATCCAATAAAAATATGGAAACAAGATTTACACAGACACACCATCAAAGAAGATATATGGATGTATCAAATAAGATATGTGGAAGATATATATAGACAAATATGTACATGAAAAGATGCTAAGCATCATTAGTTTGGAAATGCAATTTTAAGCAACAGTGAGAACCACTACACACCTATTAGAATGAATATCATTCAAAAACATATAAAAAAGAAAAAATTATTTATATATATGTACTATATATATATATATATATATATATATATAAAAGCAAGTATTGGTGAGGCTGTAAAACTACTAGAACCTGATACAGTGCTAATTAGCAAAATGGTACTGCCACTTTGGAAGACACTTCGGCAGTTTTTTAAGTTAAACATACACTTCTCATATGACCCAGCAGTCCTACTCCTAGGTATTTACCTAAGTGAAATGAAACCACATGTTCATACAAAAACCTGTACATCAATGTTTAGAGTAGCTTTATTCATAATTGTCACACAAAAGCTGGAAACACTCAAATACTTCTCAACTAGGGAATGGACAAATAAACTGTGACACATTCATTAAATGGAATACTCAGTTCAGTTTAGTTCAGTCGCTCAGTCGTGTCCGACTCTTTGCGACCCCATGGACTGCAGCACACCAGGCCTCCCTGTCCATCACCAACTCCCAGAGTTTACCCAAACTCATGTCCATTGAGTCAGTGATGCCATCCAACCATCTCATCTTCTGTCATCCCCTTCTCCTCCTGTCCTCAATCTTTCCCAGCATCAGGGTCTTTTCAAATGAGTCAGCTCTTAGCATCAGGTGGCCAAAGTATTGGAGTTTTAGCTTCAGCATCAGTCCTTCCAATGAACACCCAAGACTGATCTCCTTTAGGATGGACTGGTTGGATCTCCTTGCAGTCCAAGGACTCTCAAGAGTCTCCTCCAATACCACAGTTCAAAAGCATCAATTCTTCAGTGCTCAGCTTTCTTTATAGTCCAACTCTCACAACATGACTACTGGGAAAATAATAGCCTTGACTAGATGAATCTTTGTTGACAAAGTGATGTCTCTGTTATTTAATGTGCTGTCTAGGTTGGTCATAACTTTCCTTCCAAGGAGTAAGCGTCTTTTAATTTAATGGCTGCAATCACCATCTGCAGTGATCTTGGGACCACAATGCGTTGCCTTTAGTTAACAGGTGATCATTTGAATCAAATATGCATTTCTATTTCAAACAAATCAGTGATAAATATTTGAAAAGACATTTTCTTTTGAGTTAATATTAAGTCTATAGTAACAGAGACGCTTTCTTGCTTTTTTAAATAGATCTTATTTATGCCAAGAAAAAAGAAGAATAAAGTCAGCCACTGTTTCCACAGTTTCCCCATTTATTTGCCATGAATTGAAGGGACCAGATGCCATGATCTTCGTTTTCTGAATGTTGAGCTTTAAGCCAACTTTTTCACTCTCCTCTTTCACTTTCATCAAGAGGCTTTTTAGTTCTTCTTCACTTTCTGCCATAAGGGTGGTGTCATCTGCATAGCTGAGGTTATTGATATTTCTCCCAGCAATCTTGATTCCAGCTTGTGCTTCTTCCAGCCCAGCTTTTCTCATGATGTACTCTGCATAGAAGTTAAATAAGCAGGGTGACAATATACAGCCTTGAGGTACTCCTTTTCCTATTTGGAACCAGTCTGTTGTTCCATGTCCAGTTCTAAATGGAATATTACTTAGTCATAAAAAAAACAAATGATTGATACGTAAAATAACGTGAGTGAACTTCAAATGCATTTTGCTGGGTTAAAGAAGCCTCTTTGAAAAAAGGCTACATACTCTGTGACTTCATTCCTATGACATCGTGGAAATGGCAAAATTATGGGGTGGAGAACTGGTCAGTGGTTGTCAGGGGTTATGTGTGTGGGACAGGAACTTTGATTACAAAAGGGTAGCATAGAGAGCTTGTGGTGGGGGGGATAGTTATAGAATTGTTCTGTGGCTTGGTTATGGTAGTGTGGCATGACTCTGTGTAAATTAGAAAACTTTTAATTATAAACATTATAAACTGAAAAAATAATCCCTCCAGGTGGTTTCTGGGTAAAAGCTTGTGAAGGAGCAAGGGCAGCTGTGAGTAGGCCAATTTCTCTAAGAAGTTCTTCCAATTCTTCAGTGAGAGGCACAGGTAGACTGGGCCAGGCTAGGGCCAGAGGAATTGAATCGAGATCTGAGAGCTCTAAGGAGACAGAGTAAACGCCAATGTATGGTGACTGATTAATCATGTTTCAGTGGGAGTACACCAGGTCTAGAATGACTCCTAGGTTTCTAGTTTGGTAACCAGTCAGTATTGCCATTTATAAAATAGAGAGCAGAGGAAGGCCAAGGCTTGGAAGGAGGATACTATACTTAGCTGAAGACATAGCACATGGCAGAGCAAGTTCTATCTGTGGATGGATGTCAAGGTAGAGATGGTCAGCAGTGAACTAGAGATCACGATTTGGGAGCCCAGCAGCTTGGAAGTTGTTGTCACATGCAACATGTTCCTGTTTTCATCTGACCCTCTGTTACATTTGACAGTTTGCCTCTGCTTCCTTCTTGCAGCCCTCTGCTCTCAACTACTGAGACACTGCACCATCCTGATTCTCTTCACATTTCTGTGTCTTTTTTTCAGTCTTCTTTGTGGATTCCTCTTTGTCCATCAATAACTCTTGAGAACCTACTGTGTGCAAGGTGTCATAACCATCCTGATTCTCTTCACATTTCTGTGTCTTTTTTCCAGTCTTCTTTGTGGATTCCTCTTTGTCCATCAATAACTCTTGAGAACCTACTGTGTGCAAGGTGTCATACTATGCATTAAAGATGCAATAGTAAGAGTGAGCCGGTTCGTGCCCTGAAGGACTGTAGGGTCTAGTGAACTCTTCCTTGGCCTGCTCTTTAAATTATAGCATGCCCAGGCACCTCTCTTCCTGGTGTTCAGATACTGTCCTGTTTGAGTCCAGCCAAATAATTTGCCATGTGTACTCCCGGACCTCTTGGTGGTCTTTGGCTAATTGAGCTCTATTTATCCTGAGCATACTTGAACCTGTCCTCAAGTGGTGGCCCTGGCTCTGCCATTGAGTGCTTGTGAGACTTCAGTATGCCCCTTGCCCCTCCCTCGGCTTCCAGGCTCTGAAGGCGAAAGCCCTTCAATCATGTCAGACTCTTTGTGACCCCATGGACTTCTTAGGGCAGAATTCTGATTCCATGGAATTCTCAGGGCAGAATACTGGAGTCGGTAGCCTTTCCCTTCTCTAGGGACAGAGGGATCAAACCCAGGTCTCCTGCATTGCAGGCAGATTCTTTACCATCTGAGCCACAAGGGAAGCCCAGGCCCTATCTGTCTAAAAAGAGGGCAAGGTGTTTTTAGGACAGGCTATAATTCTGTTTGCACAGACTCTTCTCCAGACCTTTATTTGGCTTGCTTTCATTCTCAAATTCTTTAAACCTTATACCATCTATTATATCTCAGAGCCTGAAGGGCACTTACAATTCCAAGATGCTAGATTCTTTCCCAGATCCTGGGTCTCTGGCCCAGTATGCAGTCATCTCTTGGCCAAAGGCAGCTCATTCCTTGAGGAAGATATTGGAGTTCCTTCCTTATTATTTTATCAATAAGCACCCTTTGAGCCTCTGATGGCTTGTGCCAAGCTGAAACATGTCCTCCTTGCTCTGCCCACCTCCTGCCTGCTTTCTACCTGTCTCCACCTTTCCAGGAATACAGGTATGCCATTGGGAAGGAGCCTTACTCATCACTGAGCCTGATATGTGTGCTCTCAGCCCCCAGTCCTTGCCAGAAACACCCATTCTGCCTAAGCTGGAACTCTTAGCCACTTAGGCACAGGCACCTTGGGCCACTTGCTGCTCTGTCCATATGACACTCAGCATATAGGGATGAAAATATTGAACTTTTCTATTCACCAAGTGGTTTGGGTTCCCAACTATGGACCACATTATCAGCAGTTCTCAGGGGCCTTTATTAAAAAGTACCCACAATATAGAAGCAGCCCTCTTCTGTATGTTTTTACATCATCCAGTGGAAAGAAGCAAGCTAATGGAAACATGAATCCCCCCATCATCAAATTATGCTTATTTATTTTTCTCCATTAAGCACAGACCTCAGAGAAGAAGGTTTCTGAACCTGTGATCTCCCCAGCTTGCAGAAATGTCTCCATTCCCTTGTTCCTACAGGGTGTAGCCCCTTGTTTGCAGGCTTGATAGAGCCACAGGCACGAGCAGAGTTGCTAGTCATTTGGGCAACCTGCTGAAGACATAGTACACTCTTATTCAGGTCCCAAGTGAAGACCTCTCTGTGTAACCTCAGTGGACCTCAGTTTCCTCCTGTGATAAATGGGAAGAGTAATTCTTGTCCTGCTTACCTCACAGTACTGGGATGACTATTCAGTGATATGAGATATCCTATGGCTCTTTATAAATAATGATACAGTTGTACATAAAGTTGGCTATTGCTATTCACTTTTCACCCCAATTGTTACTGTTATTGCCATCAAAGATTTCCTCAGAGCTCAACACCAAGCCTTGTGCAATGTTTTTGGACCCTGGAGAGAATTGGTTGCTTGCTGTGAAGCCAAAGGAGGTGCTTATTAGAGAAAGCACATGGACCAGTCTGACTCAGCCTTCTGGAGTAGGTCATGCTGTTTTTCTTTCCTAAAATACTAGATCATAGCAGTTTAACAGAAGGGACATTTTGAAGACAGAGCTCACTGTTTCTATGGCAGCATGCTTATGATGAACCGGAGATGGCCCAGATGGACTAACAGCTCATCCTTGATGGCTGAAAGTGGGCAGTGGTCAAATTCCAAAGATGCGTCATGCCACGAGGGTGTTCAATTGTTACACATGACACAGACTCCAGGAGACATCCAATCCTAGAAGAGCTAGACTCAACCATCCCACCCAGTAAAGGGAAATTTTCAGCCCAGGTTTAAGGAGACAAAGGTCAGAGAATAACTAATAGTTCCCAAGGATCAAAGCCCCTTTGTCCAGATGCAATCCATCCCTTAGGTCTGAGGAATTTTTACACGGAATAACAAACATGCGATTTGTAACAGCAGCACCTGTTTAGCTTATGATGGTCATTTAAATATTTGTTGAACAGAAAACAAATTTCTTTGCAGAGTCATAAAGAAGGAGACTTGAAAGAAACAAAAATTACTCTGATTTTTCCATAAACAAAACAAGGCAAATTACAGAAACTAAAGACTGGGTAATTTTGAAGGCTGGTTGGCATCTGTTCCCAGACTGAGCTGATCAAAAACTTACTCTCTGTCATTGTTCTAAATCACAATTTCTGTTAACACCATAGATAAACAAACCAGTTCATGGCATTGGAAGGTTTTCTGCCTGCCCTTGTGGAAATAGGCCTGGTCTGTTCTGAGGAGACATCCACTTCTGTAAAAAGGTCTTGGCAGGCTCAACAGTGGTCATAAGTAGAGGAGGAAGACCATCCAAGAAGCAGAGCTGTGGGCAAGATGAGATGATGTAAGACATATCTGAAGATCAGAGAACAGACTGGTTGGGCTGGAACGGAGTGCACATTGGGAAGGAGAGTTTACAGTGATAAGATCGGTAGGACATGGTGCAGCGGCCACATCATTATGGCCCTGATACTGGCTAAGAAATTGATTTTATGATTCTGACAATGGGCAACAATTCATTCACTTATCCTTCACCTATTCATTTACTCATTTAACAAACATTTGTGGAGACTCTACTTTGTGCCAGTCCCAGCACTTACTCCTGGCTGGGCACACAGAGATGAGGAAGATGGGATCCTTGCTTTTAAGATGGTCACTGTCTTGAAAGGCAGTCCAACTCAGCATCAATAAATGTCTAATTATAAGAATGTGCCAGAGAGCATGGGGGAGGGGGACGTTAGGAGAGTAGTGGTGTAGTTATTGCAGCAAGATGGGGGGAGGATGGGGGTTGAGGGTTCAGTCAGATGCGTTCTTTAGCTAAGTACTTCCAGAATGACCTCACATGGTCCAGTGCTTGCTGTGTGACCATCCATGAACCACAGGACAATGTGAAGTGTTTCATCAGTAAAATGTTTTCAAAATGTTTTAATGTAATGTTTTGAATTTTCCTACTTTCCTGAGAAGAAGTGCCTATGCTTTTTAAGACAATGGCAACAACATAAATGTTAACTGAACTGCTTTTATATGTCTTTAGTTGGCAAGAAGTTGGACCTTACATCACTCCCTCCTCAACTGGCTTATCATGCCCAGGGGGTTGCCTCCTGAAGCATGGAAGATTCCACTTTAGAAACTACATGAGCAGCAGCAAGACGAATGGAAGGGAAAGAGCTTAGTAAAGACCTAAGTAAATAGAACCAAATTGTCACCAAATTCACGCTGACAGGAACAAACCGGGGACTCTGCTGGCTCACGCCTCCACACACACTGAGGTAAAGAGAATACAAAGAGCTGGGCAAGTTCATGGAGGACCCAGCACAAGAAAGGGGAATCATTTAAAATGGAAGAGAGTAATTTGGGTATCAAAAAGAATGCCAGGCTGGGGCAGAAATGTATAAGTTCAGAGAGTATTCATCAAATAGGGAAACCTTTATTTATTTATTTTTAAAAATCTGCTAAATCTCAGTAAGAACAGCTCCCTTATCCAACTCCCACTTTGGCATGTTGGAAGCTCAAATCCTCTGGGCTGCAGTTCAGGATCAATGGCTAAGATTTCTCCCTAGGGGAAGCAGGCTGTCACCATTTCTTACCCAGCTCCATGTTTAGAGATTTAGAGTTCAGAGAAGTGAGGGGAGGGAAAAAACCAAAGACACTAGTTCTTTGAAAAGACAATAAAATCAACAAACCTTTAGATAAGTAGACCATGGAAAATCTGAGAAGACTCATATTACTACAATCAGGAATGAAAGATGGAACATCACTACTAATGTGATAGGAATAAAAAGCATTATACAGTGGGTGTTTAGAAAAGGCAGAGGAACCAGAGATCAAATTACCAACATTCATTGAATCACAGAGAAAGCAAGGGAATTCCAGAAAAACATCTACGTTTGCTTCATTGACTATCCTGAAGCCTTTGACTGTGTGGATCACAACAAACTGTGGAAAATTCTTAGAGATGAGAATGTCAGACCACATTACCTGTCTCCTGAGAAACCTGTATGTGGATCAAGAAGCAATAGTTAGAACTGGACATGGAACAATGGACTGGTTCAAATTTGGGAAAGGAGAACATCAAGGCTGTATATTGTCACCCTGCTTATTTAACTTATATGCAGAGTACATCATGTGAAATGCCAGGCTGGGTAAAGCACAAGCTAGAATCATGATTGCTGGGAGAAATATCAGTCACCTCAGATATGCAGATGACACCATCCTTATGGCAGAAAGTGAAGAGGAGCTAAAGAGCCTCTTGATGAAAGTAAAAGAGGAGAGCAAAAAAGCTGGCTTGAAACTCAGTATTCAAAAATCAAAGATCATGGCACCCAGTCCCATCACTTCTTGGCAAATCGAAGGGGGAAAAGTGGAAACCGTGGCAGATTTTATTTCCTTGGGCTCCAAAATTACTGCAGATGGTGACTGCAGCCATGAAATTAAAAGATGCTTGCTCCTTGAAAGAAAAGCTATGACAAACCTAGACAGTGTATTGCAAAGCAGAGGCATTACTTTGCCGACTAAGGTCTGTATAGTCAAAACTATGGTTTTTCCAGTAGTCATGTATGGATGTCAGCGGTAGACCATAAAGAAGGCTGAGCACTGAAGAATTGATGCTTTTGAACTGTGGTGTTGGAGAAGACTCTAGAGTCCTTTGCACTGCAAGGAGATTAAAAAAGTCAATCCTAAAGGAAATCAATCCTGAATATTCATTGGAAAGACTGATGCTGAAGCTGAAGCTTCAATATTTTGGTCACCTGATGTGAACAGCCTACTCATTGGAAAAGACTCTGATGCTGGGAAAGACTGAAGGCAGGAGGAGAAGGGGATGACAGTGGATGGGATGGTTGGATGGCATCACTGACTCAATGGATATAAGTTTGAGCAAGCTCTGGGAGATGGTGAAGGACAGAGAAGCCTGGCGTGCTGCAGTCCATGATGTCACAGAGAATCAGACAGTACTTAGCAACTGAACAGCAACAACACTAAAGTGGGTGATTTCCCTGGTGGTCCAGTGCTTAAGACTCTGCACTCCCAATGCAGGGGCCTGGGTTTGATCCCTGGTCAGAGAACTAAGATCTTACATGGCATGCAGACAGTCAAAAAGAAAATTATAAAGGAGTACTAGGAACTTGTTGTATGCCAACAAATTAGATAATGAAGATGATATAGAAACATTCCTAGAAAGACACAAAATATCAAAACTGATTCAAAAAGAAATAAGAAATCTAACTAGACTTTAAAAAGTTAATAGATTGAATTTCATAACTCAAATAATTTACCACAGTGAATAAACCAGGCTCATATGGCTTCATGGGGTTTAATTGTACCAAACATTTAAAGAAGAATTAACACCAATCCTTCTTAAACTTCCAGAAAATAGAAGAGGGAACACTTTCCAACACATTTTATGAGGCCAGCGTTACCCCATACCAAAACCAGACGAATGCATAATAAGAAAACTACTGACCAATATTCTTTATGAATATTAATGCTATAAATATCAACTAAATAATAGCAAGCTGAATCCAGTAACATACATAGAAGATTATATTCCATGACTAAATGGGATTTAGAGTGGGAATACACTGATATGTTTATATATGTGTATATATATATATATATATATAGGATATATACACACATGGCTCAGCAGTAAGGAATCTGCCTGCAATTCAGGAGACATAGGTTCAATCCCTGGGTCAGGAAGATCCCCTGAGAGAAGGAAATGGCAACCCACTCCAGTATTCTTGCCTGGAAATTCCCATGGACAAAGGAGCCTGGCAGGCTACAGTTCATGGGGGTCACAAGAGTCGGTCATGACTATATATACATATACACTTAGGCTTCCCAGGTGACTCAGTGGTTAAGGATCCGCCTGCCAGTGCAGAAGATACAGGGGATGCAGGAGATGTGAGTTTGATCCATGAATTGGGAAGATCCCCTGGAGGAGACAGTGGCAACCCATTTTGGTATTCTTGCCTGTAATATCCCATGGACAGAGGAGCCTGGCAAACCTACATTCCATGGGGTCACAGAGAGTCGGACACGACAGTGACTGAGCACACATGCACACACATACACAATATATATATACATATACATGAAGAACTACAAGACCTTTTAGAACTAACACCCAAAAAAGNGTATTGCAAAGCAGAGGCATTACTTTGCCGACTAAGGTCTGTATAGTCAAAACTATGGTTTTTCCAGTAGTCATGTATGGATGTCAGCGGTAGACCATAAAGAAGGCTGAGCACTGAAGAATTGATGCTTTTGAACTGTGGTGTTGGAGAAGACTCTAGAGTCCTTTGCACTGCAAGGAGATTAAAAAAGTCAATCCTAAAGGAAATCAATCCTGAATATTCATTGGAAAGACTGATGCTGAAGCTGAAGCTTCAATATTTTGGTCACCTGATGTGAACAGCCTACTCATTGGAAAAGACTCTGATGCTGGGAAAGACTGAAGGCAGGAGGAGAAGGGGATGACAGTGGATGGGATGGTTGGATGGCATCACTGACTCAATGGATATAAGTTTGAGCAAGCTCTGGGAGATGGTGAAGGACAGAGAAGCCTGGCGTGCTGCAGTCCATGATGTCACAGAGAATCAGACAGTACTTAGCAACTGAACAGCAACAACACTAAAGTGGGTGATTTCCCTGGTGGTCCAGTGCTTAAGACTCTGCACTCCCAATGCAGGGGCCTGGGTTTGATCCCTGGTCAGAGAACTAAGATCTTACATGGCATGCAGACAGTCAAAAAGAAAATTATAAAGGAGTACTAGGAACTTGTTGTATGCCAACAAATTAGATAATGAAGATGATATAGAAACATTCCTAGAAAGACACAAAATATCAAAACTGATTCAAAAAGAAATAAGAAATCTAACTAGACTTTAAAAAGTTAATAGATTGAATTTCATAACTCAAATAATTTACCACAGTGAATAAACCAGGCTCATATGGCTTCATGGGGTTTAATTGTACCAAACATTTAAAGAAGAATTAACACCAATCCTTCTTAAACTTCCAGAAAATAGAAGAGGGAACACTTTCCAACACATTTTATGAGGCCAGCGTTACCCCATACCAAAACCAGACGAATGCATAATAAGAAAACTACTGACCAATATTCTTTATGAATATTAATGCTATAAATATCAACTAAATAATAGCAAGCTGAATCCAGTAACATACATAGAAGATTATATTCCATGACTAAATGGGATTTAGAGTGGGAATACACTGATATGTTTATATATGTGTATATATATATATATATATATAGGATATATACACACATGGCTCAGCAGTAAGGAATCTGCCTGCAATTCAGGAGACATAGGTTCAATCCCTGGGTCAGGAAGATCCCCTGAGAGAAGGAAATGGCAACCCACTCCAGTATTCTTGCCTGGAAATTCCCATGGACAAAGGAGCCTGGCAGGCTACAGTTCATGGGGGTCACAAGAGTCGGTCATGACTATATATACATATACACTTAGGCTTCCCAGGTGACTCAGTGGTTAAGGATCCGCCTGCCAGTGCAGAAGATACAGGGGATGCAGGAGATGTGAGTTTGATCCATGAATTGGGAAGATCCCCTGGAGGAGACAGTGGCAACCCATTTTGGTATTCTTGCCTGTAATATCCCATGGACAGAGGAGCCTGGCAAACCTACATTCCATGGGGTCACAGAGAGTCGGACACGACAGTGACTGAGCACACATGCACACACATACACAATATATATATACATATACATGAAGAACTACAAGACCTTTTAGAACTAACACCCAAAAAAGATGTCCTTTTCATTATAGGGGATTGGAATGCAAAAGTAGGAAGTCAAGAAACACCTGGAGTAACAGGCAAATTTGGCCTTGGAATGCGGAATGAAGCAGGGCAAAGACTAACAGAGTTTTGCCAAGAAAATGCACTGGTCATAGCAAACACCCTCTTCCAACAACACAGGAGAAGACTTTACACATGGACATCACCAGATGGTCAACACCGAAATCAGATTGATCATATTCTATGCAGCCAAAGATGGAGAAACTCTATACACTCAACAAAAACAAGACCAGGAGCTGACTGTGGCTCAGATCATGAACTCCTTATTACCAAATTCAGACTTAAATTGAAAAAAGCAGGGAAAACCGCTAGACTATTCAGGTATGACCTAAATCAAATCCCTTATGATTATACAGTGGAAGTGAAAAACAGATTTAAGGGCCTAGATCTGATAGATAGAGTGCCTGATGAACTATGGAATGAGGCTCGTGACATTGTACAGGAGACAAGGATCAAGACCATCTCCATGGAAAAGAAATGTCAACAAGCAAAATGGCTGTCTGGGGAGGCCTTACAAATAGCTGTGAAAAGAAGAGAAGCAAAAAGCCAAGGAGAAAAGGAAAGACATAAGCATCTGAATGCAGAGTTCCAAATAATAGCAAGAAGAGGTAAGAAAGCCTTCTTCAGCGATCAATGCAAAGAAACAGAGGAAAACAACAGACTGGGAAAGACTAGAGATCTCTTCAAGAAAATTAGAGATCCCAAGGGAACATTTCATGCAAAGATGGGCTCGATAAAGGACAGAAATAGTATGGACCTAACAGAAGCAGAAGATATTAAGAAGAGATGGCAAGAATACACAGAAGAACTGTACAAAAAAGATCATCACGACCCAGATAATCATGATGGTGTGATCACTCATCTAGAGCCAGACATCCTGGAATGTGAAGTCAAGTGGGCCTTAGAAAGCATCACTACAAACAAAGCTAGTGGAGGTGATGGAATTCCAGTTGAGCTATTTCAAATCCTGAAGGATGATGCTGTGAAAGTGCTGCATTCAATATGCCAACAAATTTGGAAAACTCAGCAGTGGCCACAGGACTGGAAAAGGTCAGTTTTCATTCTAATCCCAAAGAAAGGCAATGCCAAAGAATGCTCAAACTACTGCACAATTGCACTCATCTCACACGCTAGTAAAGTAATGCTCAAAATTCTCCAAGCTAGGCTTCAGCAATACATGAAGCATGAACTTCCTGATGCTCAAGCTGGTTTTTGAAAAGGCAGAGGAACCAGAGATCAAATTGCCAACATCTGCTGGATCATCAAAAAAGCAAGAGAGTTCCAGAAAAACATCTATTTCTGCTGTATTGACTATGCCAAAGCCTTTGACTGTGTGGACCACAAGAAGCTGTGGAAAATTCTGAAAGAGATGGGAATACCAGACCACCTGTCCTGCCTTTTGAGAAATCTGTATGCAGGCCAGGAAGCAACAGTTAGAACTGGACATGGAACAACAGACTGGTTCCAAATAGGAAAAGGAGTACATTAAGGCTGTATATTGTCTCCCTGCTTATTTAACTTATATGCAGAGAACATTATGAGAAACTCTGGGCTGGAAGAAGCACAAGCTGGAATCAAGATTGCTGGGAGAAATATCAATAACCTCAGATATGCAGATGACAGCACCCTTATGGCAGAAAGTGAAGAGGAACTAAAAAGCCTCTTGATGAAAGTAAANCGTCAAGGCTGTATATTGTCTCCCTGCTTATTTAACTTCTATGCAGAGTACATCATGAGAAACGCTGGGCTGGAAGAAGCACAAGCTGGAATCAAGATTGCTGGGAGAAATATCAATAACCTCAGATATGCAGATGACAGCACCCTTATGGCAGAAAGTGAAGAGGAACTAAAAAGCCTCTTGATGAAAGTAAAAGAGGAGAGTGAAAAAGTTGGCTTAAAGCTCAACATTCAGAAAACGAAGATCATGGCATCCGGTCCCATCACTTCATGGGAAATAGATGGGGAAACAGTGGAAACAGTGTCCGACTTTATTTTTTTGGGCTCCAAAATCACTGCAGATGGTGATTGCAGCCGTGAAATTAAAAGACGCTTACTCCTTGGAAGAAAAGTTATGACCAACCTGGATAGTATATTCAAAAGCAGAGACATTACTTTGCCGACTAAGGTCCGTCTAGTCAAGGCTATGGTTTTTCCAGTAGTCATGTATGGATGTGAGAGTTGGACTGTGAAGAAGGCTGAGCGCCGAAGAATTGATGCTTTTGAACTGTGGTGTTGGAGAAGACTCCTGAGAGTCCCTTGGACTGCAAGGAGGTCCAACCAGTCCATTCTGAAGGAGATCAACCCTGGGATTTCTTTGGAAGGAATGATGTGAAAGCTGAAACTCCAGTACTTTGGCCACCTCATGTGAAGAGTTGACTCATTGGAAAAGACTCTGATGCTGGGTGGGATTGGGGGCAGGAGGAGAAGGGGACGACCGAGGATGAGATGGCAGGATGGCATCACTGACTCAATGGACGTAAGTCTGAGTGAACTCTGGGAGTTGGTCATGGACAGGGAGGCCTGACGTGCTGTGATTCATGGGGTCGCAAATAGTCAAACATGACTGAGTGAGTGAACTGAACTGAACTGAACTGATACATGAACATATATATCTGTGAAATATATGTGAAGTGAGAGTTGCTCAGTTGTGTCCGACTCTTTGGGACTCCATGGACTATACAGTCCATGGAATTCTCCAGGACAGAATATTGGAGTGGGTAGCCTTTCCCTTCTCCAAGGGATCTTCCCAACCCAGGGACTGAACCCAGGTCATAGCAATGAAAGCCCCAAATCCTACAGACTAGGCCACCAGGGAAAGCCCCTATTAAAAAAAATTTTTTTTAAATCAATTTTTTTCTTTTCACTTTTTAAATGATAACTGAGTCACTTTGCTGTACAGCAGAAATTGAACACAATTTTGTAAATCAACTATACTTCAATAAAATTTTAAAAATATTAAAAAGCATCTATTTACCTCTGAAAACTTCTTTGGATACATTTCATAGATTTAACTTTGAGTGTATTTGTTTCCATTCTTGTGCAATCTATAATCTTTAATTTACTACCTCTAACTGTGAGTTCTTCAGTTCAGTTCAGTTGCTCAGTTGTGTCTGACTCTCTGCGACCCCATGGACTGCAGCACGCCAGCCTCCCTGCCCTTTACCAACTCCCAGAGTTTACTCAAACTCATGCCCATTGAGTTGCTGATGCCATCCAACCATCTCATTCTCTATTGTCCCCTTCCCCTCCCGCCTTCAATCTTTCCCAGCATCAGGGTCTTTCAAATGAGTCATTTCTTCGCATCAAGTGGCCAAGGCATTGGAGTTTCAACTTCAGCATCTGTCCTTTCAATGAATATTCAGAACTGATTTCCTTTAGGATGGACTGGTTGGATCTCCTTGCAGTCCAAGGACTCTCAAGAGTCTCCTCCAATACCACAGTTCAAAAGCATCCATTCTTCGGCACTCAGCTTTCTTTACAGTCCAACTCTCACATCCATACATGACTACTGGAAAAACTATAGCTTTGACTAGATGGAGCTCTGTTGGCAAAGTAATGTCTCTGCTTTTTAATATGCTGTCTAGGTTGGTCATAACTTTCCTTCCAAGGAGTAAGCGTCTATTAATTTCATGGCTGCAATCACCATCTGCAGTGATTTTGGAGCCCCCCCAAAGTAAAGTCAGCCACAGTTTCCACTGTTTCCCCATCTATTGACCATGAGGTGAGGTGATGGTACCAGATGCCATGATCTTAGTTTTCTGAATGTTGAGTTTGAAGCCAACTTTTTCACTCTCCTCTTTCACTTTCATCAAGAGGCTCTTTAGTTCTTCTTTACTTTCTGCCATAAGGGTGGTGTCATCTACAGATCTGAGGTTATTGATATTTCTCCTGGCAATATTAATTTCAGGTTGTGCTTTATCCAGCCGAGCGTTTCTCATGATGTACTCTGCATATAAGTTAAATAAGTAGGGTAACAATATACAACCTTGACATACTCTTTTCCCTATTTGGAACCAGTCTGTTGTTCCATGTCCAGTTCTAACTGTTGGTTCCTGACCTGCATAAAAATTTCTCAAAAGACAGGTCAGTTGGTCTGGGATTCCCATCTCTTGAAGAATTTTCCACAGTTTGTTGTGATCCACACAGTCAAAGGCTTTGGCATAATCAACAAAGCAAAAGTAGATGTTTTTCTGGAACTCTCTTGCTTTTTCAATGATCCAGCAGATGTTGGCAATTTGATCTCCAGTACCTTTGTCTTTTTAAATCCAGCTTGAAGATCTGAAAGTTCACAGTTCATGTATTGCTGAAGCCTGGCTTGGACAATTTTGAGCATTACTTTACTAGCATGTGAGATGAGTGCAATTATGCAGTAGTTTGAGCATTTTTTGACACTGCCTTTCTTTGGGATTGGAATGAAAACTGACCTTTTCCAGTCCTGTGGCCACTGCTGAGTTTTCCAAATTTACTGGCATATTGAGTGCAGCACTTTCACAGCATCATCTTCCAGGATTTGAAACAGCTCAACTGGAATTCCATCACCTCCACTAGCTTTTTTGTAGTGATGCTTTCTAAGGCCCACTTGACTTCACATTCCAGGATGTCTGGCTTAGATGAGTGATCACACCATCATGATTATCTGGGTCATGATGATCTTTTTTGTACAGTTCTTCTGTGTATTCTTGCCACCTCTTCTTATTTTCTTCTGCTTCTGTTAGGTCCATACCATGTCTGTCCTTTATCGAGCCCATCTTTGCATGAAATGTTCCCTTGGGATCTCTAATTTTCTTGAAGAGATCTCTAGTCTTTCCCAGTCTGTTGTTTTCCTCTGTTTCTTTGCATTGATCACTGAAGAAGGCTTTCTTATCTCTCCTTGCTAGAAGGAGAAAGAATTCTTCTTACTCCTTCAATTTTCAGGTGACTATAATTATTTCTTAATTAAAATATAAAATTTGTCATATTTTATCTTCCAGTGAATGTATAGACAGTTTTCTTGCTTGCATATGAGACAATACTTTTGGTCCCATATCTTATTTATTGAGTTGAAGATTTCTTTCCTATATATAATATATGTTTTTAAAATGTGTTCAGTATAACATACTTAGAGAAAAGTGCACAGTATGGATTAACAGAGTTTCAGAAAGTGATCACTCATGTCACATATATCCCATTCCAGAGCCCCTGCCCTGTTAAATCTTTGATTTATAGTGATTAAAAAAAACTGGCTTTTTAAAATTGAAATAGAGAGATGCTAATGGACTGGGTGGTCAACGTTTAAAATTGTAGAGGTTTTTAATATTAAAATAAAACCCTGCTTTACAGTACAGTACAATGAAAAGGACAATGGATTGGTATTAGGGAGACTTACAGTTTAGTCTCAGCTGTTTCAAGATTCCCTGTGTCACTTAGGGCATGTCCCATGCTCTCTTTGCTCATCAAATCCCCTATTGTAAAGGGATTGAAATGAGATGCTCACTGAGATGCCTCCAAGGTCTGACTATCCAGAAGTCTAGCAATACTCTCATATGTATTAGGCTATTGACTTTTTGATAGCAGAAAGTTCAGGACTAAACAAGAAAAACAAAGCTCAACTATAAGTAAATATGCTTTCTTTTAAAGTTATTCAAGTTCTATTCTACTGAAGAACTGGCCAGAGAAAAATCAAAGTGAAGAATTTAATCTTGGAAAATAGTTTTTAGTCATTTTCAGTTCAGTTCATTGTTTAGTTCATTGTTAATTTGACAATGTGTGTTGAAAGCCATAAGTCTTTTCTTGACCTTACAATTAATTTCATTTCTTTGATTCTATTTTAAGGAAGTAGTTTCATGCAAATCATTTCTTTGACATTATTCTAAAGCAATCATCTCATACACAAAGGCAATCATCACATTATAATAAGGAAATTACATTGCAGCAACAACATAAATGTCCAATAATAGGTGTATTTTTAAATAAACTATGATACCTTCATATAATATGTTATTATGCAGCTATTAAAATCAGGTTATGGAATGTTATTCAATTGCATGAAGAAGAAACATACTGTAATATTAATTTCTAAAAGCAGAATGTAAAATTGTTATGCACAATGTGGTTTCAATTATGTAAAGGAAATATAAATGAAAGGAAATGTACCAAGATAGGATCATGATTGCTTCTGCTTGATGAGATTGTTTTTCTAAACATGTTTTTCAAACTTTCCATTTTTCTACAAAGACATGCAGTGCTTTTATAATCATAAAAAGAGACAAAGATGATGTATGTTCAATTGTTTCAAAATGATTGGAATAAGGTACTTGACAATGATAGTGCAAAGGGCCATGTTTTCTTTTTGATGTATTATTTATAGGGAAAGCAATTCCTATTAGTCTCTGTTTTCAAAAAACACAATATAAACTCTCCATACGGTTGCCAATACAATGTTGGGATAATATTGGTAAAAAGCACATATGATAAACCCAGAGATCTCTCTGCTGACTAAGTGACCCTTTGACATTACTTTGTGAAGAGTTCACTTGCTAACAAAAATAACATTTTTTTCATGTTCTCTAGTTTCACACAGTGAGAGTGTAATTTAAATATATGTATTTTTGAAAATTTCAATTTTATTTGAAAAGGTATTATGTAAATATTTTCAATATTCGATTTAAAGTTCAACAGAATGGAATAGCACATATTTAACAATCAGGCTATTCCACAGGGGGACAAAGACAACTTTCACAAGTTTTAATTGGCAGGGACCCTTTGCGGCAGAAAGGTTACATTCATTTGAATACTCTTTGTATTTCCGTGGTCCTAGCTGCCTTAATAGCTCGTGTGTTAGCTGGTGAATCATCTGGCCCCATTTGATAGATGCATCTCTCAGATGCAGATCAATCTATTTTGAAGTGAACAAAAGGGACAAGGGTCCTTTCTGAGCGGATGCAGAGGAGATGAGTCTGGAAATGAGTGCTCTAAGGGCCCTTCATCACTTCATGGCAAATAGATGGGGAAACAGGGGAAACAGTCACAGACTTTATTTTTGTGGGTTCCAAAATCACTGCAGATGGTGACTGCAGCCATGAAATTAAAAGATGCTTACTCCTTGGAAGAAAAGTTATGACCAGCCTAGACAGCATACTAAAAAGCAGAGACATTACTTTGCCAACAAAGGTCCATCTAGTCAAGACTGTGGTTTTTCTAGTAGTCATGTATGGATGTGAGAGTGGACTATAAAGAAAGCTGAGCACCAAAGAATTGATGCTTTTGAACTGTGGTGTTGGAGAAGACTGTCCCTTGGACTGCAAGGAGATCCAACCAGTCCATCCTAAAGGAAATCAGTCCTGAATGTTCATTGGAAGGAGTGATGCTGAAGCTGAAACTCTAATACTCTGGCCGCCTGATATGAAGAGCTGACTCACTGGAAAAGACCATGATGCTGGGAAAGATTGAAGGCAGGAGGAAAAGGGGACAACAGAGGATAAGATGGTTGGATGGCATCAGCAACTCAATGGGCATGAGTTTGAGTAAACTCTGGGAGTTGGTGATGGACAGGGAGTCCTGGTGTGCTGCAGTCCATGGGGTTGCAAAGAGTCAGACACAACTGAGCAACTGAACTGGACTGAAGTGAACTGAACTGAAGGGATCTTCATGTGCAAGGTGCTGCTGACTCACGCAATATGTTCCATTTGTCCAGAAATAGAAAAATAGATAGAGGTGTGGATAGACGGAGGCACATGCAACCTGCCCATTCTCTAATTGACTTGTTTTTGGTTCAAGGAGGTGCATTTCCAAAAGGGTAGGTTGACAGTATCTGAGTAGTGATCACTCCCAGGGACACAGTGCACACATCATATATCCTGTACCTCATTGTCATAGATCATACCAACCCACTAACAGTCCAGCTTGATCTGGCCCTGTTCTCAGCCAATCTGTACACTTAGTTGTTGTTTCAGTGTCTTTTTGCTCTCACCCCCTTCATCACCTCCTCCGTCTGTGTTCTATTCCAACATTCTAACTCTCTGGGTGACATCTTTCCCAATCCAGGACCAGACTCTGGCTTGATTCTGCTTTCACTCCTTTGAAAGCTGGTGCCCATTTACCTATGACCCTTACCCCCAGCTCCTTCCCCCTCTTTCTCCACAGGAGTCTGTCTAGAGACTCCCTGCAGAGCTCTCAGCCTCGATGCCCTCAGACATCTGCTGAAACTAGCCCTTTGCTTTTCACCACCAACCATAGCTAAGACTAGTTCAAATAAACAAAGAATTAGAGTTGAAAAGAGGTACGTGAATGTTCAACAACAAACCAACAGGCAACATTATCCAGAAGCGCCATCTAAATTAGAGCTTATTTGACCATAGCAGTAAGGAAGTGTACAATTTGAAAACAGTCAAAAGGAATCATTTTCCAGTCTTTGGCCTGACACAGAACATTATCCAGTCACCTGGTCTAATGCTGCACAGGAACCCATTTTCAAATAATAGGTGTGAATGAAGAGGGGATTCATGTAACAAAAGGATAAAGCTGAGAGTCTTGTAAGGGGAAGTTGATTGGACCCTAAAGAATGTAAAGTCGTCAGGTGTAAGGGGGTCCTGCCCCAAGGGAGACTTAACATTTTGTTTAAGGCCCTGTTTTGAAGGGCCCTATTATTTGGATGCACTGGACAGCTTCTGGCTTTTGAGATGCTTGTTGGTATTGAATGTTCTTCTCTCACAGACCATGAAGTGATTTTTTTAAATAGTGGGATCCAGGGTGCTGAAACAATCTGAGGGCAGCTTACACTGCTCTTGGGGCATCTGCAGGCCTCAGGGATCAGCTCGTTCATCAACAGGCCGTGAATATGAGCAAGTTCATTAACTAGCTGTATAAATCCAAGAAGAAGCTAATTGCTTGTTTGCCAGTCAGGGTAGGGTCTTGTTCTCTGGTTTTTAGTGATGGAGATAATGGAAACTTTGTATTTTTCCAGCCAGAGGCTATTCTGCTTAATGCTTTCAATATGGAAACACTCCAGTTAAGGCATTGAGCAGAATTTAAAGGCGTTGTTGAGTCTTCAAAATTAAAGTATAAACAGAGGGCAATTTTAAGAATTTTGTGAATTCTTCCTGGTTCTGAAGTCTTTCCCTGGGGCTGATATTAGGCAGGACTTGGTCATTTTCCTTAAGGGGAAAGACACTGAAGTCAAGCTCCCTGGAGACATTTTTGACTGGGCATGAGTTTCTTCTACACTCAAATGTTACAAATTCTTTAGACATTCTGAATTTGTGATGGGGGACAGTAGGGAAGGGACATAGGTGAACACAACTATGGAGTACCTAGTCTTAAAGTGAAATTAAAACATCTAGTTCTAAGGGAGTAGCATCTTGTTGTCATAGCATTCCTGTCTACTTGGTTCAGACTCCTGGTAATTGCTTTCTCATCTCCATTTGTGTTGCTGGTGAACATAGAAATAAGGAAAGTATCTATCTTTTAAAATATACTTTAAATTATTATATATGCCTTCCCTGGTGGCTCAGTGGTAAAGAATCTGTCTGCCAACACAGGACATGGGTTCAATCCCTGGCCTGGGTCGGGAGGATCCCCTGGAGAAGGGAATGGCAACATACTCCAGTATTCTTGCCTGGAGAATTCCATGAACAGAGGAGCCTGGCCAGCTACAGTTCATGGGGTCACAGAGTCAGACATAACCTAGCAACCAACACTTCGACTTTTTTCGTATATTATTTAACCTCACCTTTTGAATGTTTTAGGGCAACTCCCAGCCTCTGCTAGGATTTCTGAGACTTGACTGCAGGTTTAAATTACTTTTTATAGCTTTTCCAGATTTTTAAGAGTTAACAGATATATCACTTGCTTGAAGTAGTTTATTTGCAGATTATACTGCAGGGTTATCAAGCAATCAATACCCATTTACTTTTTGTGTTACATCCCAAACAGTAAAAAAAAAAAAAAAAAAAGCACTGAATTAACAGATCTGGTCCCCCTTTCTTGCAAAATTACCATCTAGCCGGAAAAGTAAGTCTAAGAGGATGTTTATGATCACAAATCAACATATGTATGACAGAAGACTAATATTAAAAGTCAGAGAAGAAGAAACCTATAATAAATCTTGTGATAAACCATAGTGAAAAAGAATATAAGGAAAAATGTATGTGAGTGCTCAGTCGCTTTTGGCATGTCTGACCCTTTGCAACCCTGTGGACTGTAGCCCACCAGGCTCCTCTGTCCATGTGATTCTCCAGGATAGAATACTGGAGTGGGTTGCCCTGCCCTCCTTAGGGGATCTTCTTGACCAACGGATCAAATGCATTGCAGGCAGATGCTGAGCCACCAGGGAAGCCCAACAAAGAATGTATATATAGTGAAAGTGAAAGTGTTAGTCATTCAGTCATGTCTGACTCTTTGCAACTCTAAGGACCGTAGCCCACCAGGCTTCTCTGTCCATGGAATTTTTCAGGCAAGGATACTGGAGTGGGTTACCATTCCCTTCTCCATGGGATCTTCCCAATCCAGGAATTGAACCTGGATCTCTGGCACTGCAGGCAAATTCTTTACCAAATGAGCTATCAGGGAAGTCCTATCTATAACTCAGTCATCTTGCTGCACACAAGGAATTAACACAAAATTGTAAATCAACTATGCTCGAGTTCACTTGCTTCAGTTGTGTCTGACTTTTTGTGACCCCATGGACCATAGCTTGCTAGGCTCCTCTGTGAAGGAGTCTTTTGGGCCTAGAAAAGAAAACAACATTCTCAAAGGCCCTTGCTGAATCATCTAACTTCGGAGAAATCAAAACAGAACTTTAGGTCCCGCCCTCATGCTCCAGGCCAGTTGCATCTACCTAGGACTTATCACCCACTGTCCAGAAACTTTCCACCCCCTACACCTGCCCAGAAGACTTATGACTTCCTGTCCAGAAACCTTCCACCCCCTCAGTTCAGTTCAGTTCAGTCACTCAGTCGTGTCCGACTCTTTGCAACCCCATGAATTGCAGCACGCCAGGCATCCCTGTCCATTACCAACTCCTGGAGTTTATCCAAAGTTGTCCATTGAGTTGTTGATGCCATCCAGCCATCTCATCCTCTGTCGTCCCCTTCTCCTCCCGCCTTCAATCCCTCACAGCATCAGAGTCTTTTCCAATGAGTCAAGTCTTTGCATGAGGTGGCCAAAGTATTGGAGTTTCAGCTTTAGCATCAGTCCTTCAAATGAACACCAGGACTGATCTCTTTTAGGATGGACTGGTTGGATCTCCTTGCAGTCCAAGAGACTCTCAAGAGTCTTCTACAACACCACAGTTCAAAAGCATCAATTCTTTGGCACTCAGTGTTCTTCACTGACCAACTCTCACATCCATACATGACCACTGGAAAAACCATAGCCTTGACTAGATGGACCTTTGTTGGCAAAGTAATGTCTCTGCTTTTGAATATGCTATCTAGGTTGGTCATAACTTTCCTCCCAAGGAGTAAGCGTCTTTTAATTCCATGGCTGTAATCACCATCTGCAGTGATTTTGGAGCCCCCCCAAAATAAAATCTGACACTGTTTCCCCATCTATTTCCCATGAAGTGATGGGACCAGATGCCATGATCTTAGTTTTCTGAATGTTGAGCTTTAAGCCAACATTTTCACTCTCCTCTTTCACTTTTCCTGTGGTCATGTATGCATGTGAGAGTTGGACTGTTAAGAAGGCTGAGCACCAAAAAATTGATGCGTTTGAACTGTGGTGTTGGAGAA
>SJYX01016700.1:9617-61249 GCA_006410675.1 Oreotragus oreotragus
AGCATTCTTTGGCATTGCTTTTCTTAGGGATTGGAATGAAAACTGACCTTTTCCAGTCCTGTGGCCACTGCTAAGTTTTCTAAATTTGCTGGCGTATTGAGTGCAGCACTTTCACAGTATCATCTTTAAGGATTTGAAATATTAGCTTCCTTTGTCATGCTGCTTCCTAAAGCCCACTGGACTTTGCATTCCAGGATGTCTGGCTCTAGGCTGCTGATCACCCATCATGATTATCTGGGTCATGAAGACCTTTTTTGTACAGTTCTTCTGTGTATTCTTGCCACCTTTACTTAATATCTTCTGCTTCTTATAAGTCAGTACCATTTCTGTCCTTTATTGTGCCCATCTTTGCATGAAATGTTCCCTTGGTATCTCTAATTTTCTTGAAGAGATCTCTAGACCCTCCCATTCTATTGTTTTTCTCTATTTCTTTGCACTGATAACTGAGGAAGGCTTTCTTGTCTCTTCTTGTTAGTCCATGGAATTCCGCATTCAAATTGGTATATCTTTCCTTTTCTCCTTTACCTTTTACTTCTCTTCTATTCACAGCTATTTGTAAGGCCTCCTCAGACAACCATTTTGCTTTTTTGCAATTCTTTTTCTGGAGATAGTCTTAATCACTGCCTCATGTACAATGTCACGAACCTCCATCCATAGTTTTTCAGGCACTCTGTCTATCAAATCTAATCCCTTGAATCTATTTCTCACTTCCACTGTATAGTTATAAGGGATTTGATTTAGGTCATAGCTGAATGGTCTAATGGTTCTCCCTTATTTCTTCAATTGGAGTCTGAATTTAGCAATAAGGAGTTCATGTTCTGTGCCACAGTCAGCTTCCAGTCTTGTTTTTCCTGACTGTATAGAACTTCTTCACCTTTGGCTGCAAAGAATATGATCAGTCTGATTTCAGTGTTGGCCATCTGATGATGTCCATGTGTAAAGTCTTCTCTTGTGTTGTTGGAAGAGGGTATTTGCTATGACCAGTGCTGTCTCTTGGCAAAATTCTATTAGCCTTTGCCCTGCTTCATTCTGTACTCCAAGGCCAAATTTGCATGTTACTCCAGGTATTTCTTGACTTCCTACTTTTGCATTCCAGTGCCCTATAATGAAAAGGACATCTTTGTTGGGTGTTATTTCTAGAAGGTCTTGTAGGTCTTCATGGAACTGTTCAAAGTTTATTATAGAAGCTTCTGTTTTGAAATTTGAAATGTTTGATGTGTATTACCAAGTGTTACATTGAAAATTACTGATGCATAGAAAACATGAGCTTGAATTGCAGCACATGATTTCACCATCTCAACATTCTTCTATCTTAGGATGATTTCTGTTGTTCTATAGAGAAACCTATCTCATCAAGCCCACCCTAACTTAGGAGAACCATTTTCTTAAAACCTCTTGACTCTTACTCCCATAATGCCTAGTGGGTCTGGTGGCACCTGTGTGCACAAGGAAGGAATGGAAATTAAGTATCATTATCCTGATTAATCCCTGCTCATTCCTGCCCTAACAGATGAAAGACATGTTGTTGATATTCTCACCCAAGTTTAACTGCCCTTGAATCTTGAAATCTGCTTTTAAAAAATAGTAAACATCACTTGAAAAAAAGCAACAGAAAATGTGCCCTGTATTTCTAAACATCTCTTTATAGCAAAAAATAATCATCAAAGAGAAACCAGTCAAGGTTAAAAGAAGCACTGAAAAGTGATTCACTTGGTAAACAAGAGTAGGTGTAATTATCACAAAAGCAAACTTTGCTAAGGGGATAACTGTCAGAGCTCTTGTGGTAAAAGGTCTCTTTACCATTTTAATCTGACAGGCTGAGAGTTCCCTAGTGGAAACAATTTTCAATAAAAGAAAAAATGTAACTACAGTATCCTTTTAAACTTTCATTTCAGCCATGGCTTCCAAAACAAGCTTAATATTTATAATTCAAATGACATTGGTAGATTGACTGATAATATGGATTACAAAAATCTTTTAGCACTGTATTTTTATGTCCTGAACCAAATACCCTATCAGCAGTGACACTTAAAAGGCTTTTGTTTATTTGCTTTTTGGAAGCCAAACAGGCCTGTCCCTTGAAAGAAACCAAAGTCAAATTCAGTTTGAGAAGCAATTACACATTCAGAAACTTTTAGCATAAAATAGATAAACAATAATGATTTACTGTATAGCACAGGGGTAACTAATACCATATAATAACCAATAATGATATATAATCTGCCAAAAAAGCCTGAATCACTATGTTGTTGTACACTTAAAACTAACACACTATTGCAAATTAACTATATTTCAACAAATAAATTAATTTAATTTAAGTACACTTTCCAGAGATTCCAGGTGACTCTCGACTCTGTTTCATAACAAAACTTTATAGCATACATGCATGTGTGCTAAGTCATTTCAGTGTTGTCTGACTTGTTGCAACACCATGGACTATAACCTGCCAGGCTCCTCTGTCCATGAGATTTTCCAGGCAAGAATAGTGGAATGGGTTGCCATGGCCTCCTCATAGTACACGTGTGACATTGCCAAACAAACCTTGTGGGTTTTCAAACAACCTCCTTGTTTTAAAAAGTATACAAGTAACTCATTCCGGGTCATACAAATAGTGATTCAAACTGTGATCTTTTAACACTCAGGCCACTGTTTTTTGTTTGTTTGTTTTCACCTTGGGACATCTTGCCCAATAAAACTTTGTCCCATACATATCTACAGGCCACGTATGGTTTTCAATGCCCAAAATTGACTAGTGTGACTACTAAAATTTGAATCACTAATGCTATTTGGGAAATGGCAACCCACTCTAGTATTCTTGCCCGGAAAATTCCATGGACAGCGGAACCTGGTGGGCTACAGTTCATAGGGTCACAAAGGGTCGGACATGACTGAAACGACTTAGCACACAAAGATATGTAATTTTCATTAATTTAAATTTAAGTAGCCATATATGGCTAAAAGCTACCTTAAGTGTGTTTATGCATGTGCTAAGTTGCTTCAATTATGTCCACCTCTTTGCCACCCCATGGACTGTGTAGCCCTCCAGGCTCCTCTGTCCATGGGATTTCCCGGGCAAGAATACTGGAATCAGATGCCATTTCCTTCTCCAGGGTATCTTCCCAACCCAGGAATCAAACGCGTGTCTCTTATGTCTCCTGCATTGGCAGGCAGTTTCTTTACCACTAGAGCCACCTGGAAAAGCCCCAAAGAGAAAGCAGAGATCAGCTCACTAAGAAATGTCTAGGATATTCTCTGCCTCCACAAGCTCTTAGTTAAACTACATAGGAATGGAAAGGTTATGAGATTTGTTGCCTCTTTGAAATAAGGGCAGTGATGTATATGTCCTATTTCTCACTTTCCAACACCTGGTTTTATACAGAGTAGGCAAAAAAAATTTTTTTTAATCTGTTGATGCTTTAAATACTCATTTGCCTTAACAATGCTAGGGGCAGAAAAGAAGAGCTTAAAAATCTGTTCACAAAAATTAGCCAACTTGCACCTTCCTGCAATTAGAGAAACCTATTCCTTCCTTAAAGTAGACTGAAGTTCTTCCGGGAGAGGGCCCCTGTATATACACAGCTATCTAGTCAAGACTCAACTTATAAGGGATACATTGTAGTGATGTTCAACCCAGAGGGTAGGACATAGCAAGTGCATCTCCTCTTTATAATGCAAAACCATTCACCTCTGCCCAGAAAGGAAATTTGGTAAGATCAATTCACTTTTTTAAATGGAAAAAATAATTGAAAATAGCATTGATTTTTACTTTTCAGATGGCCATTTAAATGGCAAATGTAAGCTTTCTTTGATTAACAACAGACAGAAAATTGGTAAAAATGTTAGAAATAGAGTGAACCATAGGGCAACCTTCAATTATTCCTTTTTTCTATGATAAACACTTTAATTTTTCCAAACTCTTATGTAATTCTCTCCTGAAGGCTCCTGAAACACAAATAAAATTAACTGTTGCTGCAGCATAGTAGTCTTCTCTAGCTTCTTTTATTTATTTGTTTGTTCATTTGATTTGTTTCTAGAAAGCAGGGCTATTGCTACTATTTGTGATCAATTTAAGTACCTTTTCCCAGAGCATGTATTTTCTTTCCTTTCCTTTACTTTTTCTTTTTTTAATGAATAAAAGCATTCTTAAAGATATAAAGAAATGGATGGCTTAGAACAACTACCATCAGTCAAAAACTCTTGTTGAATATATCTCAAGGGAGCTACTTTACAAATCCTGCAATCCATGTCAAATTCCACTGACTTCTTAAGAGGCCAAAAGGTCTTTTGACAGGGTCTCAGAATTGTTTCATCTTCTTAAGCTGTCCTCTTTGAAGCAAACAGTTTTGATGCTCTGAAAACCAGCATTTATATCTATTGCTCCCAGTCCCCAAGGATCATAATTTCTTTGAACTAAAGAATCAGTAATGTTACCTAGGTGGTTTATTTAAAGACAATTTTTTGTTGTTTCTATGTATTAGCGTCATATCAGGAATTCCTCTTTTAAATCAAAAGCCCATTTAACTGTATATAAATATTAAGGCTTTTTTACCAAGTCTATTCTTCTAAAGTACTGGAAAGTAGTTCACTTTTAGCTGGAATTTGTCTTTGACAGTCGAACTCTGTGCTATACACAATCAGCAGTGGACTTTGAATAATTTTATTATTGCCAAGGAAACATATCCTCATACACCTAGGGAAAGAGGATTGTGTGGCCATTGTAAATATTTATAATAGACATTATCTTGGGACACTCAGCAAAAATTTAATTAATAAATTATGAATAGAAAAATATAGGTTTGTAACTATTATCTTCTGTGTTTCTAGGCTACACTGTTGCTAGTTGAAACAGCAATGAACTTCACAATGTTACATTTGGAGATGGTCCTAAATCACTATGGCAATTACTGAGATTTTTTTTTTTTTGAGTCTGTAGTCAGCAGTACCATAATTTTCACTTAATAGGCTTAAGAAATGGCCTGTCATTCATCCTCAGAGCCTTCAATTGAATGAAATAAGCTCAAGATACCATCCTTTAGATCTCAGGAACAGCCATGAAGAGAATATATATATACACCAAGATTTGGGGGATTCTAAGCTTATGCTTAGCACAGTTTCTAAAAAGGACTAACCCTACTGAGCTTTCCAAATCCCCAAGGCCCAATTATATTTCTTTGCTTCAGCATCACTTTTCAGATGTTTTCACCACTGCTGGTGAACACAGATAACATTTGGGGTCACTGATGTAATCTTTGAAAAGCAGGTTATTAAATATTAAGTTAATTGTGATTTATTAGTGATCACAATTGTTTCACGAAGCGGTTAATATTGTTCACACAATCATGTAATCTCAGAATTTACAGTTCCTCAGATATAAAATAGTCTAAACCTTTGCTAAAGTTTAATTTTCTTTCCGTACTGAAGTTCGTCAACTGTTTTAAGACAGCTATCACACCTATCCCTAGAGTTTTCTCTCTTCCAAACCAAATAACCTTAGCTCCTTTCTGCTGTTGTTAACATATGGTTCTTCCCCCTCTCCTGCTCTAACCTCAGTCTCATCTCAACGCTAATAGAGCCTTTCAGACACACTAGATTTTAGAGTCCAGCATAACACACTTGATTCATATTGATCTTACAATCAAAGTGAAAATCCTGAGTTTTTTGGCATGTGGTTCCACTATAGTTTCTTGTTTCTTATTCTATTCAGTAAGACTTTTTGACTAAAGAGCAGTTTTCATAGTTATCATAAAATTCAGGTAGACTTGTTTTGTTTAGATGTTATCTTTTTCTATCTTGATTTGACTACATAGTTTCAGAAGAATATTTAATGTGGATTAAGGTGACAAAAACAAATGCAAGAATTGAGATAAAATTATGGAGGAGGGGGAAGAAAAAAAAGACCAACTACCTTCCTTTACCCTTCTTTTCTCTGTGGGTTAATAGAGGTTTATGGATCACAATAAGTAAAGTTATGTGGTCAGAAGCTCTATTATGTAATGATATATTCAAGCTGAAGTTTCTACTGACCATTGATATATATATGTGTGTGTGTGTGTATATAGGTATTTAAAGTACATATTTCCCAAAGATTGTGTCTAATTGAAATGATTACATATTCAATGTCACTATTTATACCTGTTAAAATAATGCATATATTAAGCAATTGAAGTGTATAAAAATTATTTTCCAATTTACTGTTGTGAAAAACATATAACTATTTTAACTGGTGTGCATTTTTAATAAAAATGTAGCCATGCTTTTGGACATGAATTTGAGCTAATTCCAGGAGACAGTGGAGGAGGATGGAGGAGCCTGGTGTGCTATAGTCCATAGGATCTCAAAGAGTCAGACACAGCCTAGCGACTGAACAACAAAACAATGCAAAAGTAAAAAAGACAAGCATTAAGATAATGCTTATGGTTGAATTTATATTGTAGATATTTCAAAGTCAGAGGGATTTTAATGTAATTTTATTGAATAGTACTTTACCTATTAAAATCTAAAGATAATCTGTTAAGCTTTAAATCTAAAGTTAGTTCATTTCTTAAATGTATGTTTCACTTTACTATTTGTTATCAGAAGCTTCAGTCATCATTGCTTAATTTACTTACCCACTAACTCAAAAGTATGCCGATATGTCGCTAAAACTCCAGTGGATAAATGACTTTGATTTTCCTATGGAAATGTGATCCATGAGGAATAGGTCCAAATTTTGAAAATTAACATATGTTTTGAGGGTGTGTATAATGTTTTGTCAAACAGCAAGACTTCCTTTGAAAAGCCAATGATGGTTGTTCTTCCTACTCATTTCAAATCTGCTCTATTCAAGTTTATATAATTTATGCAATGCTATTTGCAATATCCAGCTGCCTTGTAGTTCCATATACTTAAGCAATATAAGGAAATTTTCAGCAACATTTTCACTTTTAGAAGTGCTACATTGCACATAAAGACCTTATTTTTCAAAGTATTATAAATTACTAAACAGCCCTCCTATTTGGGTTGCATTTGGAAGCAAGTAATATTCTTAATGCACAAACTATTTTCAGATACAATCTTTTATAATGCTTACACTTGAAAATAAGCAGGCTTAAGCAAAACAATTCCTTCTAATCATTCTAAGTGATGTGATAAAGCATTTTATATGAGCTGGTAGTTCATTTGAAAGCAAAGGGTTTGCAAATCATGTAGTTAGGCTTACCTGCACAAATAGTGTAGAAAAAGATGTGGTCATACAGAGCTGAGTAAGATGGTACAAATCTAATCTGTCCTCTCTTTTCAGGGGCCACTTAGAATCTGCAATATTGCTAGCAAAGTCCACAAAATCAACAATGTCATTTGTTGTTCAACTCTTTCCTAGTCAATGCATGTGTGTGTATTCAGTCACTGTCATGTTCACCTCCTTAGAACCCCATGGACTGTAGCCAGAAAGGATCCTCTGTCCCTGGGATTTTCCAGGCAAGAATATTGGAATAGGTTGCCATTTCCTTCTTCTTTTTCCTATTCAATGGGTCATAATGATTTCTATATTGTTTGTAATCTACAATTGCCAAAAACAAACACCTCTGAGAATCCTAGAATTGTTCATCATCAGTCAATGTACACATAAGTATATACATGAACTATTTTTAAAGTCAAGATTAAAAATTTATGACTATTATATTTATATTAGTTTGGACTGCTTTTACAAAATACCATAGACTAAGTCACTTGTAAATGACAGAAATCCATTCCTCATAGTATTGGAGGCTAAAAGTCCTAGATCAGGTGGCTAGCACGGTCAGGTTCTGGTGAGGACCGCTTCCAGGGTGCTGATTTTCAACTTCTCCTTGTGTCCTCACATAATGAAAAGCATGAGATAGCACTCTGGGGCTTCTTCTATAAGAGCACTAGTCTCTTTTATGATGGTTCCATCCCCATAAATAATCACTCCCCAAATCCACTATCTCCTACTTCCCTCACATTGGGATTAAATTTTTAACATGAATTTTGGAAGGACACAAACCTTCTGTCCATAATGATATCTAAGCCAAAGGGTACTGTTATACAAACCACAAAGTTTTAACTAGAAACACTGCAAAGGCTCTACTCTTGTAGAGTTTCCTTGTATTTTTCCTTCTAACCCTTCTCACCCCTCATCCTACCCACAGAATATTGCCCAGGTTTAAGCATAACAGCTAAGATTTATTGAGTGCTTCTTGTATGCCAAGCATGGTGCTGAATCTGTATGTGCATTAATTCATTGGATGTGTAGAATTTTCCAAGGATTTGGGTAGTTTCTAAATATTGTCATATCACATTGAGAACCAGCCTGAACCCCTTTAAAAGTTTAAACAATATGGTATATTTCCAGACCCAAATGTTTGAACTTTGGCACCTAGCACCCAGTGTCACAAAACCACATGCCCAGTTCTTATTATAAAAATTCATCATTTGCATAACTTGGTTATCTTGCAGAACACAAGTCAATCTGTAGACTAAGTAATGACTTGAAATATGTATACTATCATGTAAGAAATGAATTGCCAGTCTATGTTCAATGCAGGATGCAGGATGCTTGGGGCTGGTGTATGGGGATGATCTGGAGGGATGATGTGGGGTGGGAGGTGGGAGGGGGGTTCATGTTTGGGAGTTCGTGTAAAAAAATAAATAAATACAAAAAAAACACACACACAAAAAATAAATAAAATAAAATAAAATACAGATGTGAAAAAAAAAAGAATAGTTTTAGTTCAGGTTACAAAACAACATCTTATTGTACTTTCAAAAATATATATGTGTATATATGTGTAATTAAACATGATTTTTTTTATTTGGGAGACTCATAAATGATTCTTGGGCTTCATAAAAATTTTTTAAAGATTTTATTTCTATATTTTCTATAGTCCCTAGTTAGTCACACATTGCAATAAAAAATAAATAAAAGTATCACTGAACTCAGTAATGTAATAAGAATAACCCTTACAACATATCAGTAGTGAAGGCACTAAAGCTAAATTAACAAAGTTTTGTATTTCCTTTGCCTGCATTTCTATAGTAGCTGATAAATTTTTGTGAAATGTTAAATTGCAACATAAAAGATTTCCCTTCTATGTATTCTTATGCGTAGAAATTCAGTGAGGAATTAGAGCTTATGTGATGTGTTATGAAAAATAAAACAATTTTTGACTACAGAATTTACCTGTCATGTAACATGACACTCAAGCTGCACAGCAACAATAAAACTGTCTTTAAATAAACTATCCAGGTAACATCATTGATTGTTCAAGTCCCTAGAGACCAAGAGCAGCAGATATAAGTATTGGTGTTCAAAGCGTCTAAAGTATTTGCTTCAGGAATGATAGCTTCTACAGATGAAACAATTCTGAGATCCTGCCAAAGACCCTTGGCTTCTTAGAAAGTCAGAGGATATTTGACAGGCATGGTAGTGTTTTTTGAAAAGGGGTTCTCTCAAGTGATGTATAAATGAACCTTTTGCTAGATTTCTCCTGTGAGAGTGTGGACTTGGCAGCTGGGATATAAGATCAGAGTCCTATACTGAAAAGAGGACTCGGTCATAGAGGGTATGAGACAGAGTGAAACCAGCCTCCTTGGCGATGCACAGCATTGGGACACAGAAGCATTAGAGCCAGTAATGACTGCCAAGGGACAAGGCACTAAAAGAACATTCTAAAAACAGGTCATCAAAATCCTTTATTATTTCTTAAAAATTACACAAAGCTTAGACTCGGGAAATGTTTCTCATTTCAAAGTGAACACTTTATAGCCCAGAGGAGTTGGCCATTTGTTATTGTATTCAATTGAATCATACCTGTCTCTTATTTAAGTAGCTTTTGTTATTTGTGAAATACCTTTTTATCAGTATTAGAGCATTAACACGAGAGGAGTGTCAACGTTCCTAACAGATGAAATCTCTCCTGAGACAATCTTCACAAGGTCTTGTTCTACCAGTCTTAGGTCAGGTCCTGAATACAGACTACAGATCTTTTTCCACCCCCATGTTAAGCTGGAAAATGCACTTAATACACCTAACCTATCTAACAAGAGCTTCCCTGGTGGCTCACATGGTAAAGAATCTGCCTGCAGTGTAGGAGACCTGGATTCCATCCCTGGGTTTACAAGATCCCCTGGAGGGCGCAGTGTGTGGTGTTGGAGAAGACTCTTGAGAGTCCCTTGGACTACAAGGAGATCCAACCAGTCCATTCTAAAGGATATCAACCCTGGGTGTTTTGTAGGAATGATGCTAAAGCTGAAGCTCCAGTACTTTGGCCACCTCATGCGAAGAGTTGACTCATTGGAAAAGACTCTGATGCTGGGAGGGATTGGGGGCAGGAGGAGAAGGGGACGACAGAGGATCAGATGGCTGGATGGCATCACTGATTCGATGGACGTGAGTCTGAGTGAACTCCGGGAGTTGGTGATGGACAGGGAGGCCTGGTATGCTGCGATTCATGGGGTCGCAAAGAGTCAGACATGACTGAGCGACTGAACTGAACTGAACTGAAATGGAAGGTGCATGTCAACCTACTCCAGTATTCTTGCCTGGAGAATTTCATGGGGAGAGGATCCTGGCAGGTTACAGTTCATGGAGTCGCAGAGTCAGAGATTACTAAGCAACTAAATTCCTCCACCGTAAGGGATCACATTGGAACTTATCTAACATCATAGCTTAGCCTAGCCTACCTTAAATGTGTTTAGACCATTTAGCCTACAGTTGGCCAGAATCATCTAACACCAAGACTGTTTTATAAAAAACAACTGGGTTGACTATCTCATGCAATTTATTGAATTCTGTACTGGAACTGAAACACACATGATTGTAAGTGTATCTATGGGTTGTCTATCTCGTGATCAACTGGCAGACTGGGAGCTAAGACCCACTGCTGCTACCCAAAATCATAAAAGAGTATTGTACTGCATATCACTGGCCAGAAAAAGATCAAAATCCAAAATCTGAAGTACATTTTCCACTGAATGTATATTGCTTTTGCACCTCTATAAAGTGGAAAAATCATAAGGCAGGGAACCAGATGTATAGATCCAGGCACAAACATTTGGCAACAGTGAAACAATCACTCTCTCCCCTACAGTTCTGAATACCCAACAATAGAACCTCACTGGTTTGTGTGGGCTGTGCTCATTCCGTCTGATTCTTTGGGACCCTGTAGACTGTAGCCCACCAGGCTCCTTTGTCCATGGGATTCTCCATGCAAGAATACTGGACTGGGCTGTCCTTTCCTCCTCCAGGGGTTCTTCTCCACCCACTGCAGAACCTGAGTCTCTTGCATCTCCTGCATTGCAGGTGGATTGTTTACCACAAGCACTATCTGGGAAACAGCATGCTTAGCTTGAGCCATACGGTTGCCCCATCCAGTCACCTAGGGATGAGGGATGCTGCATGAAAGAGGCTGACACATAAAATCGCTGGGGACCTACCATGGGTGGATGAACAAAGTAAGGTGTCCACCACAACCTCAGGACAGACCAGAGAAGTCAGTCAGCCCTATTGCCCTCATCTTATATTTTAGGCAACTGAAGCCCTAATTTGTCCAAGGGCACAGAGATATTAAATGGAATTAAAACAATTGCCTCTGATTCCACATCCCAGGTCTGTCAACTTTATCATCTTGTAAGTGATATATTGTTTCATCTTCAAATATTTTTAACTGAATTGAAGGATTAGCCTTCAAAATTCAAATACAGATGAAACTGAGAATTATTTTAGAGAGAAAGAGATTTCATTTATTGAATTTATGAAGTTTATGTGGTTTTAGCAGAATTTAAGTTGTGTAAAATGCAGATTTCTCCCTTACGCTCCATGTTAGTGTGAGGACAGCTCATTTTCAAAATGCATTGATACTCTATCTTTGGGACAATGTTAAAACGTGATGATAAACTAGATATTCTTTTTTCTTTATTCTTAGGACACTAGCAAAGGAAAACAGTAGGGAACCCCCATTACTGTCTCTTTTCTATTTATCATTGGAAGTCAGTGGCTTTTCTTTCATTTATGTTCAGTTCTATGGGAAAAAGTTGTCATTAGTTACTGGAGACAGAAATAACCGTACTAGTGGAAGTCACCTTGATAATTCCAGTTAAACTCATTTACTTTCAAAACAACTGTGATTTTATAAAATCCCATGGAATTTTTTTCAGGATTGTGACAGTTTTTCAAAGAAAAAATACAACTTAAAATGCATAAATGATGTTTTTGTTTTGTTTTACTAGATGTCAGATGGAAAATATCAGAATATTTTTAACATACTGGTTATAATACTGACCTTAGCATATGCACAAATTTTCTAATTTAAAGATTTCTGAAATGTGTTCTTGTATAATTATCATGTCATGCCATCAACTAAGGAATGAAGGCATAGTACACCTATAACAAAACAAACTGTCTCTTGGTAAATCTAGCATACACTGCACAAAAGTATAGGTATTAACCAGTCCTTTACAGATTGTATAAGTCAGTATTCTATCTAATAAAGAATTAAAGGTAAAGAGGTACAACAGGGACTTCCCTGGTGGTCCAGTGGTTAAGACTTTGCTTTACAGCACAGGGGAAGTGGGTCCAATCCCAGGTCTGGAGGCTAAGATCCTACATGCCTCCTGGCCAAAAAAAAAAAAACATAAAACAGAGACATTACTGTTGACTTTAAAAAAAGGTATAACAGAAGCTCCTTTAGTCTAATTTTCTTTTTGGAAAAGTCATGGGAAAGTCATTCTACATTCTGAAAGCACCCCAGATGGCCCCAAATATATGGTCAGTGAAGCAAATACCCTCCATGTCACCTTTCTCTCTTGTCTTCTCTTTCTTTTCAAGTATTCTTATGTCATCAATGTCTAGTACTTTGGACCTTTCTGTCATTTATAATCAACACCTTTTGATTCTGTCCATATGAATTCTGTGCTAGATGGAAACAGATGAGGCTGCAGAGTAAGGGCTAGAAGAGAATAAGAGTGTCAAAAACCTATGGGATGGATTTAGACATGACAAGAGCATATCCACAAGTTATTTCACACTATTATGCCACATCTTAGACTTTCTCTTTGTTCTACTTAATCTCTGACCTAATTTTCAAAACACTTACTCACGTACAAAATCAGATGAGGGATAGCAACTCAAACTAGTCATTCTGCTAATGAACTGTCTGCTCCCCAGTGTTCAAAAACAAGATGGGCAGTTTTTGCATAGTAATTCACACACCGGATATTAGCCCCCACTCCCAACTCACTTTCTCACTGGTGCTTTCTGTCTGAAACTTGTTCTTTCCCTCTGAGACCATTACAATTCAACATAGTCAACTAGCTGTACATAGTTAAACACACACATTCCCCAGCCACCAGTTACTCAGACATCTGTGAATATTAGCTTTGTACAGCTGAGAAAAATTATCTACACAGTCTATGCTATTTAATCAACTTAATGTCTCTAGGCAAATTTTATATTCCCACATTGTAATGGGTGAGAGATCCTGTATAAAAATACCAAATGAACTCTCCTAAGAACTCAAAGAATTTAGGACTGGAAGACAATCAGAACTGGTTTAACCATCTCCTTTTATATACATAAACTGAGGCTATGAGAGGTGAAGTGATTAGTCCTATATCTCCTAACCCTGTAGTATGTGTTGAAGGTTAGGAGATTTGATTACAAAGCCAAAGTGAGTCAAAAGCAAATTTTAAAAATAGACTTCATGACATACAAGGATTTACTGTATAAACTACATTCAATATCCTGTAATGAACTATAATGGAAAAGAATCAGAAAAAAGAGTGCTAGTGCTAAGTCACTTCAGTTATGTACAACTCTTTGCAGCCCTATGGACTACTACCCACCAAGCAACTCTGTCAATGGGATTCTCTAGGCAAGAAAACTGGAGTGTGTTTCCATGCCCTCTGCAGGGGATCTTCCCAACCCAGGGATCAAACCTGTGTCTCTTACATCTCCTGCATTGACAGGCAAGTTCTTTACCTCTAGTGCCACCTGGGAAAGGGCTCCAAAAGAAAAAAAAGAGTATACATATAAATATACACATACATATATATGAATATGTAAAACTAATCAGTTTGCTGTACACCTGAACTGACACAATAATGTAAGCCAACTGTGTGTGTGTGCTAAATCATTTCAGTCATGTCCAACTCTTTGTGACCCTATGGACTGTAGCACACCACTCTCCTCTGTCCATGGGATTCTCCAGGCAAGAATACTGGAGTGGGTTGCTGTGCCCTCCTCCAGGGCATCTTCCCAACCCAGGGATGAAACCTGCAATTCTGACATTTCCTGAGTTGGCAGGCACATTCATTACCACTAGTGCCACTTGGGAAGCCCAAGNCTCTGTCCATGGGATTCTCCAGGCAAGAATACTGGAGTGGGTTGCTGTGCCCTCCTCCAGGGCATCTTCCCAACCCAGGGATGAAACCTGCAATTCTGACATTTCCTGAGTTGGCAGGCACATTCATTACCACTAGTGCCACTTGGGAAGCCCAAGTCAACTATATTTCAATTTTGTAAAATCGTAGACTGCATGAATTAACAGAGGTTCTCTCATTACATCTTAGGTAGGTATATATGAACCTGGAAGGGTAGCAACAAGAACACAGTGAGGGTGGGATATGTTGGGATCTGTATTTCAATATCTCACTTTACTAGAAATCTTTGAAGCATTTACATGAATTTCAAATCCTTCCATTCCTCTCTCACTTGGCAGAGAAAGAGTTGGGTATAAAATTATTCCATCATTTCAACTCAGACTTACCTACCTGATGTATCTCCCTGGCCATGATGAGGTTATGCAAAGCAGTCATTTGCCTGAAAGCCTCTGAAGGAAAATATTGCCTCTTGGAGATGGTAAGCAATGAGTGGTTTAAAAACTTTTTTTAAAAAAAGCAAATATATGCATATATACCTGAAGTTGTTGACATATAAGAAATCTGTTTAAAAATGGATTCTTCTAGAGACTTGAATTTGTTGAGTGTTGGAAGTTTACTTATTTTTACTCTGTGCTCTTTGACTTTTTACCACAGTCAATGAATTACTTTGACTCAAAAATAAGTGATAACTTTAAACTTTCTAGTTGGGGTACCTCCGGACAATAAAGAGCAACAGTACTGACTGTTTAGTCTTCATCAACTGATATGATTCCCAAGTAATCAATTCTTAATAGTTATCTTTTGGTCAAAGCAGATCTTTAAAAAATTAAAACCTATTAAAAAGATTCTTCTGACCCCAAACACAAATTATGTCCTGAAAGACTGTAGCCACTGGATACTACCTGGGTATAACAATTACAAAGGTTCATCCCTACATATACGGAGAGTTAGATATTCCAGTTCTAGTTCTAAATCACATAATGTGATTTAATGCAGGTGTTTGTACGTTTTCCTGTTTGCTCTAGTGTGAATCAGATAAGCAGCCTGTGTGTGAAATATTTTCAATTGAATGTGCTCCTTATTGTATGAATGTCTTCTACAATATCGGGTCAGAGGAATCATCTGATACCTAAGAACTATATACCTTGCTTGTGCTTCATCGCTCATTTGTGTCTGACTCCTTGCAACCCAATGGACTGTAGCCTGCCAGGCTCTTTTGTGCATAGGGATTCTCCAGGCAAGAATACTGGAGTGGGTTGCCATGCCCTCTTCCAGGGGATCTTCCCAACATCAGGGATTGAACCCAGGTCTCCCGCATTGCAGGCAGATTCTTTACCAGCTGAGCCACCAGGCAAGCCTCTATATACCCTGCTTACCCACATTTGTTCCCCTAAGATACCATCCAACACTCCCAACACAATGGGTGCTCCCCTACTCTCATCTCCCCTCACTCTTCCCCTTCTCTGTCCATCTCTCTCTGTGTATCTACATCTGTATCATATACACACGCTGCATTAGTGAGAGTTTTATCCTCCCAAGATCATTTATCTTATTCTATGGGAAAAGTCTTTAAACAGGATTTTTTTAAAACTCACTTCCCACGTCTCAACACCGTGGTTTACAGTTCTGAATTTTCTCATCATGGATCACCTTCTCTCATCTGTAGCATGGTAGGGTTGAGGATGGCTTAGGATTAAATAATTCACAACTTCCACACCGCACACCCAGGACCTCAACCCCTTTCCTCTCCTAAGTAGCCTGAGCATACTTGCCAGAGATGGTATCAGAGATCAGAGATTAACATGAAAGCAACATAGCTTTGGTACCTTTGTGCTAAGCTAAGGTTGATTATATATTCTGTAGTTAGAGACCACAAGGGCTCTTTCTTTCCCAGCTATGCCTCACAGAACTTATCGCTGTTCCATTGTTGCTAAGTTGTGTCCCTTGTGGGCTCCCCTTGTTGCTCAGTTGGTAAAGAATGCATTGGGAAGATCCCCTGGAGAAGGGAAAGGCTACCCACTCCAGTATTCTGGCCTGGAGAATGCCAGGCTCCTCTGCCCATGGAATTGTCCAGGCAAGAATACTGGAGCAGGTAGCCATTTCCTACTCCAAGGGATCTTCCTGACCCAAGGGTCAAAACCGTGTCTTTTGTATCTCCTGCACTAGCAGATGGATTTGTTAACACCATACCACTTGGGAAGCCCTTGTATTAGGGAAGAGCACAACATTAAAGTTTCTGAAGCCACCTTGTGTGTCACCGCAAGCCCTATACACATATGCATGTGTTCTCACACACACCACACACACACAATTACAAGTTAGCATCAGTGCATTAAAAAAAAAAAAAGCCCCCTGGAGTCTGGAAAAGTCATTACAGTCAATTCACTTCTTTGATTATTGTTGCTGATACAGAGGCATGAGTTTTTTCTACCCGGCTCTAAATGCTTCTAAGAAACAGCAGCTCTGCCCTTCCTTAGTGCCTGTGGTAGCAGGATAATTCTCCAGAAGTACTTTGAAGCTTTAGGATCACTTTAATCACATGGCTCTTGCTGTTCTTGATATTTCCAATAAAAGAAAAGCCCTAGCAAGAATATTTATGTGCTGATTCCCAAGTGACTGTGCTTCATCTATAGGTCAAATTCTGTTATGACAGAAACTACTTAAATAAAATTTTCCATGTAACAAAAATATCCTGCTGATTATCCTTTATTTCAGAAAATATTTCATCAAAATTATAGTATAAGACCACAGCCAGACTTATGTAAAATTCACTATAATGGGCTCTGATTTATTGTGAGTCTGTAAATACTCTCATTCACATAAGCTATTCATAGACAATCCTGTTTTTTGTTTTTTTTTTTTTTTTTTTTTTTTTTTTTTTCTTTTTTGGTCAAAATAGATTTATACTATTTTTCTTATTTTTNTAAAATTCACTATAATGGGCTCTGATTTATTGTGAGTCTGTAAATACTCTCATTCACATAAGCTATTCATAGACAATCCTGTTTTTTGTTTTTTTTTTTTTTGTATTGATTGTTTCTCTATTAGGGATAGATGACATCAAAATTATTATTCTCTTTGTGCAGTTCCGAAGCACATAAAATTCATTGTTTTTAATCAAGTCATTTCACTTTCCAATTCACAGACTCTTATTTGCTGTGAGTCCTATTAGTCATTAGTATAAATTAGGATGGGTCTACAATTGTAATGATCCATGCCTTATTAACCTCCTCCCTTTATCAAGCACTGTGATTTAAGAGATATCAGTTCAGCCTACACAGTCTGCAAAATTAACATTAGTCACTCTGGAAATAATCATGAAAGAAAGCGTTTTAACAACATAGAAATTCTGAGCCACATAGGACCGTCAGTCATTTGTAAACTCAAAACTTATGGAAAGATTAAAGAGTAGAGACCCATATGCAAATATGTGTGCATCTAACCAGGAATATATGACTTCACTTGTATTGGATTTAGTTACTCCATATACACTGAAATCTAAGCATGTAAAGTAAAGGTCTGGTAATAGGTTTTAAATGGAGGTAGCATGGCTTAATGGACTAAGCTCCAAGACTTAATGGAATCAACGAGTGAATTTTAAAACCTGCTCTAACACTAAAAGGTTATATAAACTTTAGGAATCACTTAAATTTTTAGTACTTTCAGGTTCATTACTTCCAGTCAGTAACATCTGAAATACTGTCTGCCAAAATACATCTTATCAGCTAACAATTTACCAGTAGATGTTTCTGTCTTTATATGTGTCCATTTACTTATATTTTCATATTGATAGTTTCTCTGTGTCTACATGCATAAAGGACATAACTGTGAAATGATAGTCTACTTTTTACTTCTATTGCCTTTCACACAGGACCTTTGTAAATCTGTGATTGTTGATCAGTAATAACAACCTGCTTTTCTTCACCCAGACAATGGCAAACAGTAAATCACTTAGATATTTACACTGAAAATAGTACAGAAAAGTAGATGTGCTCTGTCTCATCAAGAAAATTCTGTTTTGACATTCATTCAGTCACACTTCCTGGCGTACTAAAATTAATAATAGGGAGACCACTGAGAAATGAACATAATCCTTACCCAAGTTCTAATCATCTTGTTTCTAGATAAGCCATTTTTATTCATATGATTCCTGACATTCTTTGTCCCTTGGATTTACACTAATTTAAGTCATTTAAGCCAGTGCTCCAACCAGTAGGTCTCCTAGACCAAAATAATAAAAAATAAAAAGTATACAGTGTGAATGTAAACATCATAAATAAGACACCTCCTTCTTTGTTTATTTATAAGTAATTTTCCAAAATAGTCATCCAATACAGTTCTAGCATCTCTTCTTACACTGTGACTGTCTCCTGGAGTATGCCATTCCAATGGAGTAGTTAGGCTCTGGTTTAAACAATTTCTCTGTTATTTACTCCATCATTTATTCTGCTAGTCTGGTGATAAAGAGGTGACAAAAACAGGAGGAAATCCTCATCTATATGGGGAAATAGACACATGATCAAATTACTTTCAAAGATCCAGGTGCTTTGCTGAGTGCTTTAAATGCTTTGCAAGGGTCATCACAGTTTATCCTCATAACAACCCTATTGGGAAAGACACTTTGCAGATAAGGAAACAGGCAGAGAATAAGTTATTTGTCTAAAATTATATGCTAGAAAGTAGATGGATTTTAAAAATCCATTTAAAACCATGTATTTAAACACATGTAATCCAGGCAAAAGCAAGATTGGGAAACCCAAATTGAAGCCTGCCGATTGGAACAATGATGCTGGGTCTGTAATAAACCACATTTATTCTCAGAGTCTTTGCATTTCAAATGCCTCCTTAGTTCTGATGTAGGTCTAAATCAGTATCCTACAAAACTCATCTTGCCCGGGCAGTATTATCTTTTGGATCAATTCTCTATCAATGTAAACAAATCCATATACTTTGTAGAGGGAGAGATTTGAGGAAAAACAAGGAGAAGATGTCTAACATTTATTGTGTGCTTATTCAGAAGGCATTAGGGAGCTATGTCAGCAAACACTTAAAACAATTAACATATAGGGATTGTCAGTTCCATTTTACTGATGAAGAATCTAAATCGTCAAGGGGTTAATTAACTCCTAAAGATTATTTTGGCTGTAGTCCAAGCCTAGATATTTAAAACTTGAAAATATTCATTTTTTTTCTACCACATAAATAAAAACCCTGGACCCAATGTCATGTCTTTCCATTTCTGCCCCCAACATACAGATTTAAAGCTATTTGTTCATTTAGACTCAAGTTTCATTTCACTTTATAGGTTCAGTAGAATTGTTCTGAGGGAAAACTTTCACTGCTTAAGATGTAGTGTCTCAAATCTCTAGTTGTAAAACAGACTAAAATGAGGGTTGGGGATCCAAAAGAGTTCATTTGACCATATAATCCCTGTTATCTATTAAAACAGATCACATAAATTGCACTCAATAAGACAAAGCTTTACCATTATTTGATTTGCAACAGCACATGTTCACCCTGCAAAACACAAAAAGATGGCATAGGCTTTGGCAGAATTATGTGCAGATACCATAGCTAATCCCTTGAAAGAAATCTAAACTGATCACAAAGTCTCTTAGAAGACCATAACAAATAAAGAAAAGAAAAAAACTGCAATGTCAAGGGAGATGAAAAATACACACGCTGAACAAATTAGTCTTGGAATCCAGTACTTAGTTGATAAAACAGTTTTAATGTAGAGACTCTCAGGAAATAAATGAACAGCAAGGGTTAATATAAATGTAACCCCTATTAACAGAAAAGAACACTTCCAGCCCTCAAGGTGGTGGATGTTTCAACTGTATTTGAGTAAGGCTATCCTTCTAAGTCCATGCCATTAATAACACTGTACAGCTTTCCTATGTTCATCCAGTGCTTAATGAGAACAAACTGGTAACTGGCTTTCTAACTGCCAACTCTGGAATTTCAGAGTAACATCAGCCTTAGACCGGACAGCTGGAAATGAAGCCTTAACGGAGTTTTGCACCGGTGACCATGAATGAGATGCTGTCTTTGGTAGAGCAGCAAGCGTAAGCATCACCTTGAGTGCCCTAGTAACAACATCCTAAAAATACAAGAACTCCTTGCTTTGTTAAAGCTGGCTAACCAAAAGGCTGGCTGAAACCTCATTTTTGTCTGGCCCATAAGCAGAAATTCCTCAAATCCCAAACAATCCTTATGTAAAGTTAGAAAAACTAGTCAGGTCCCTAGAAACTGGGCAAATCCATAATCTATGTTTAAAGTCAAAGGTGGCAAGATAAGCCCCACTTGAGATCAAAATCAGAAATCATGAAATCTGTAGCCTAAAACACCCTTATACATTCCAGAGAGATACAGGAACGTTGGCAGAGCAGGTATACCAAACTAGAGTTGACGTATGTCCCAAAGGCTCCCAGGTAACAATATGGGACAATGTCCTTGGGATATATTGAGAGAATATAGATTGTGGCAACTGCTGATTTAACACATCCTTGCCTTTTTGTTCTGATAAAGATACTTTCTGGTAAACATCACTCAACATATTTTCAAGCGAAAGGCACCAGGCTCTTCAGTGTAGAGAACTTCCCAGGATAAATGTTTTTGTTCTATTGCTAACTTGTGTCCAATTCTTTGCAACTCTTTGCAACCCCATGGACTGCACACGCCAGGCTTCCTTGTTCTTCACTACCTCCCAGAGGTTGCTCAAGCTTATGCCCAATGAGCCACCCAACTATCTCATCCTGTGTTGCCCCCTTCTCCTCCTGCCCTCAATCTTTCCCAACACCAGGGTCTTTTCCAATGATTTGGCTCCTCACATCAGGTGGCCAAGGTATTTGAATTTTCCAGTTAATGTTCAAGGTTGATTTCCTTTGGGATTGACTGGTTTGATCTTCTTGCTATCCCAGGATAGTGTTGAGATATAATTGTTGTTGAGATATAATTGACATATGATATATATTTAAGGGACACAAAGGATGTCGTGACACATCCCCATCACCTCACATAATTACATTGTGTGTGTGTGTGTGTTTAGTGAGAATATTTAAGATTTATTCTCTTAGCAGGTTTCAAGTACATAATGCTGCTGCTTCTGCTGCTCAGTGACATAATAGGTTATTGTTAAAGATTATACATTATATGTCTTTCTATGGCTTTTTTCACATAGCGTAATATCCTCAAGATCCAACCATGTTCTTGCAAATGACAGGATTTACTCTTTTCTAATGATTAAGTTAAAGCCTGGAGAGCTGCAGTCCATGGGGGTCACAAAGAGTTGGACATGATGACTTAGCAACTGAATAATAATGTTGCGTATTATTCCATTACATATACACACATATATATAGAAACACACAGACCATTTTCTTCATCCATCCATCTGCTGCTGAACACTTAGACTGCTTCCATGTTTTGGCTACTGTAAATAACGCAGGTGCACAGCTGGAGAGGTTAGTCCCAAGCACATGCATAGCAATGGGTTTCAGCTATGGGGGATCTAGGCAAGCATCTTGTACTCACATAGCAGTCTACTGCTACTGCCTGGACGATACTCGTAGCCCCTGCCTTCTTTCTTGTCCCACGCATCTCTACATGTTTCAGCATTACTAGTATCTGGGTATGGTGAAACTGAAGTGGGTCCTTCATGCACTACCTTGAAAGGCTGGGAAGCTGGTTGTTCACAACACACTCCCATTTCCAGAGGAACTCTCCTCCAGCAGAGGAGTTCTTTCTTGGTACTGCCCAATGCCAGTCATGGAAATAGAATGATACAGGTAAAATAAAGATGATTTTTCTTACCGTTTTGGGCAGTTATTCTCAGGTTTTTTATTCTATGATATTGCTGAAGTTTCTTAAAGGAACTCCTAAGCTGTTTTAGACCTACTTTCATTTGTAGATATCTATCTAATTATTGATCTTTGTAGCAGGATGGAGTCTGTGGTCTCATGGTTCTCCATTTTGGTGACATCATTCTATATCACTTTTACTTATCTGCATATGCTAAATAATCCTTGCATCCCAGAAATAAACCCCTCTTGATCATGGATTATAATCCTTTAAATGTGCTGCTGAATTCAGTTTTACAGTATTATGTTGACAATTTTGCATCTATATTCATCAGGGATTTTGGTCTGTAGTTTAGTTTTCTAGTAGTATCCTTAACTTGACTTTAGTAACAGGATAATGCTGGACTCATAAAATTTGGCAGTGTCTCTTTGACTGTGTGGATCACAATAAACTGTGGAAAATTCTGAAAGAGATGGGAATACCAGACCACTTAACCTGCCTCTTGAGAAATCTATATGCAGGTCAGGAAGCAACAGTTAGAACTGGACATGGAACAACAGACTGGTTCCAAATAGGAAAAGGAGTACGTCAAGGCCTGTCTCTTATACACATCTAGATGTGTATAAGAGACAGTGTGTACTGTGCTCTTTCACAACTAAAGTGTGGATAGAGCAATAGTCACTGATCTGGTTGAATGAATACCTCTGTGATTTGTTTTATGTATGTTCCATTCCCTTGTCAAAGCTGCATGATCCAGCAGGGTGTTAAAATTATTGATGTATTAGGTGTGTGAAAGAAATGAGTATTTTTTAAATAGTTTGCTCCATCTGTGTCACTAATGTGGATACTGCCACCTTGTAGCCCCACAAATCAATATCCAAATTCAATGACAAACTTTTTCAAAACCATAACTCATCAAGCTTTAGTGCTACTTAAGACAAGGACCCTGCCTATGTGAGGCCATCAAACACCAATATTGACTCTGTAGGACATTTTTAAGGCTATTTATATCACAATAAAGGTGCTTTATTAGCCTCATCAATCAGGAGAGTGCAAATTCCACCCTGGAATCAGTTCTGCCTGAGCCTGTGAAACAAGGAAGGATGAGAAATTATGGGATGTGTTATCTTCAATCTCATTCGAAACTTCCTAATTGAAACGATGAACGAGTTTACTGCTTACAAAATAAATGAAGGCAGCACCGCTAATGTAATAGTGAAGGTTCAGGCTCCTGGTTGTTTTCCCCTCCTTGACAGAGAGTTGGTGGCTGGCCAACAGAGTGATTCCTGGTTTCCCCTTTTAGAGACACAATGCATCTGTCATTTGACCCAGATGAATGTGCTGGTCATGCAGTAGGGCTGCACCCAGCCTGTAGCTCAGGCCTAGACTAGTGGTTCCTGTCATCTGTGACTTGGCAAGTGATACTGTCTTCCCCTGGGTCAGGAAATGCCGCCCCGTAGCAGTTAACAGCTCAGTTTCAGGAATCAGACCAGACTGGATTCAAGTTCCATCTGACTGACTTAAGATGAATTTTTCTCAACTGAAAAACAAGGGACCTACATCTTAACAGTTGTTGTGAGAATTAATGAAGATAATTCCCTCTGCATGGTAAACACTCAGTAAATGCTCTCTATTAACATTATTAGTTTTGACAGGTTATCACTCTGGATATGAGAAGATACAGTTGATGATGATGTTTGTAAGATTAAGAACACCAGTTCTAGTGTCAGACAGTTAGACTTGAATCTGTACTCTGCAACTTATGACCTGTGAATTCTTAAGTAGGTTTTATTTGAGTGGAACTTGCTCAAACTACTGCACAATTGCACTCATCTCACACGCTAGTAAAGTAATGCTCAAAATTCTCCAAGCCAGGCTTCAGCAATATGTGAACCGTGAACTCCCTGATGTTCAAGCTGGTTTTAGAACAGACAGAGGAACCAGAGATCAAATTGCCAACATCCACCGGATCATGGAAAAAGCAAGAGAGTTCCAGAAAAACATCTATTTCTGCTTTATTGACTATGCCAAAGCCTTTGACTGTGTGGATCACAATAAACTGTGGAAAATTCTGAAAGAGATGGGAATACCAGACCACCTAACCTGCCTCTTGAGAAATCTGTATGCAGGTCAGGAAGCAACAGTTAGAACTGGACATGGAACAACAGACTGGTTCCAAATAGGAAAAGGAGTACGTCAAGGCTGTATATTGTCTCCCTGCTTATTTAACTTATATGCAGAGTACATCATGAGAAACGCTGGACTGGAAGAAACACAAGCTGGAATCAAGATTGCCGGGAGAAATATCAATAACCTCAGATATGCAGATGACACCACCCTTATGGCAGAAAGTGAAGAGGAACTAAAAAGCCTCTTGATGAAAGTGAAAGAGGAGAGTGAAAAAGTTGGCTTAAAGCTCAACATTCAGAAAACGAAGATCATGGCATCCGGTCCCATCACTTCATGGGAAATAGATGGGGAAACAGTGGAAACAGTGTCAGACTTTATTTTTTTGGGCTCCAAAATCACTGCAGATGGTGACTGCAGCCATGAAATTAAAAGACGCTTACTCCTTGGAAGAAAAGTTATGACCAACCTAGATAGCATATTCAAAAGCAGAGACATTACTTTGCCAACTAAGGTCCGTCTAGTCAAGGCTATGGTTTTTCCTGTGGTCATGTATGGATGTGAGAGTTGGACTATGAAGAAGGCTGAGCACCGAAGAATCGATGCTTTTGAACTGTGGTGTTGGAGAAGACTCTTGAGAGTCCCTTGCACTGCAAGGAGATCCAACCAGTCCATTCTGAAGGAGATCAGCCCTGGAATTTCTTTGGAAGGAATGATGCTAAAGCTGAAGCTCCAGTACTTTGGCCACTTCATGCGAAGAGTTGACTCATTGGAAAAGACTCTGATGCTGGGAGGAACTGGGGGCAGGAGGAGAAAGGGACAACAGAGGATGAGATGGCTGGATGGCATCACTGACTCGATGGAAGTGAGTCTGAGTGAACTCCGGGAGTTGGTGATGGACAGGGAGGCCTGGCGTGCTGCGATTCATGGGTTCTCAAAGAGTCAGACACGACTGAGTGACTGGACTGAACTGAACTCAATTGCCTTCCTCTAAAGGGATTCAAATAATTCAAATAATCTAAAGCTATATAATTTTTAACGTTCAAGAAAACACTGAAAGGGTTTTTACATAAAAAAGTGTACCTGAATAATTATTTTATATTGATATGTGTTATTACTTTAAAATATTAATATTCTTTATTAATTTTCTAAAAAATTTACTTGCATTTGTTGAAATACTACAGGATAGATATGTAAAGGAGGTATAGTGCAAGTACTTCTCTAATACATACACAGTCTGTTTGGAAAGGACACATCCACACAGGATAAGGAAGTGATTATATAGGATAGGATATGAATTAATATGTGGTTGCTGATGAAGGAAGGCTTGAGATTAAGCTTCAAAATAGAACGTGATGTTTACATGTAGTGGGATTAATTTTCCATCATGCCTCATGCCATTGGCAGGATGTTTTCTTCAAACTAGGGACAGAAGAACAGGCTGGATAAAGTAAGCTATATATAAGCCCTCTCTGTCACTCCTGGGAATGGAAAGCAGAAAAAAAAAAAAAAAGACACAAGCATTTCACAAAGTCTGGTTTACCAAAAAAATGCATGATGCTTTTCATGGAAAAGTTTTTAGATATTCACAGAATTCTTAATCTTGAAGACAATGAGAAATTGTATGATAAAAAGTCCTGCTTCATTTATTTTAATGCAGTATTTCACAAAATTAGTTAATGACGCAAAAAAGTTATCCAGTAATACCAATTAACATGCTGTATAGTGTCATCTGATTATTATGGCATTAATACGAATAATGTTTGGAATACCCTCTGAGAAATTCTGAATTCGATTGTTTAGAAGTGCTGAAAGGAACCTTTTAAAGAGAACATGAAAGCCTCTGGGAAACATCATGCAGTTTTTCCTGAGTCAAACTAATCAGTGGGAATACTGAACAACCCTCCATGAAGTGGTCTTTAAAACTAGAAAAATAATAAAGCTGTTGACCCCGTAAACCATATATCTCAAGAGGAGACATATAGGAAATATGTTTAGGCAGATGGAAACAGTGGGCATGGAGCAACTTAGAAGTGATATATACACGAGAAGCTGAAGTCAGGATATATTATTCTGGTGTTCAAAACACAAAGGTCAACAGACAAAAAGACAAATTACAGTATCTGGATGAGACAAAGCAGCCTGTCTCTTACTCAACAGTGTTTCAGAAGGTATATCTGTACTAATGGAAAAGTCAAGAACAGGATGCTGAAAAGAGCAATGGAGTAGCAATGTCAGCAGCACAGTTAGGCCTTTTTATTTGGAAAAAAAAATAAAAAACAGAAAAGAGACTTAAGGGAACACAGAAAGATTGTGATGAAATCCAACATTGTGCTGAAGAAAATGTTTCATAGCACACATTAAGAACATCAGACACATTTCTACTAGCAGGAGGGGATGGCCTGCCTGAAGAATACTAAGAGAATGAAAATAGAAAAAAGTTATTTTCTTCTTAAGAATCTATAGCTCAAAGAGTTTATCCGTTAATCATGAAAGAACTAGTTATTAAATAGGTGTCAATCAGTGCTAGTCACTTACAGGAGTAAATTATATGCAAACCTGTATTGTTTAGCTACTAACATATTATTTGCTCGTTGGTTCACAATTTGTTATTATTTATGGACCAATAATATGTAATGGTGACTGCAGCCATGAAATTAAAAGACGCTTACTCCTTGAAAGGAAAGTTATGACCGACCTAGATAGCATATTCAAAATCAGAGACATTACTTAGCCAACAAAGGCCCGTCTAGTCAAGGCTATGGTTTTTCCAGTGGTCATGTATGGATGTGAGAGTTGGACTGTGAAGAAAGCTGAATGCCAAAGAATTGATGCTTTTGAACTGTGGTGTTGGAGAAGACTTTTGAGAGTCCCTTGGACTGAAAGGAGATCCAACCAGTTCATTCTGAAGGAGATCAGTCCTGGGATTTCTTTGGAAGGAATGATGCTAAAGCTGAAACTCCAGTGCTTTGGCCACCTCATGCGAAGAGTTGACTCATTGGAAAAGACTCTGATGCTGGGAGGGATTGGCGGCAGGAGGAGAGGGGGATGACCGAGGATGAGATGGCTGGATAGCATCACTGACTCGATGGATGTGAGTCTGAGTGAACTCCGGGAGTTGGTGATGGACAGGGAGGCCTGGCGTGCTGCAGTTCATGGGGTCGCAAAGAGTCGGACATGACTGAGCGACTGAACTGAACTGAATATGTAATTCTAATGTAATTAAAATTTGTTTGTGTGTGTGTGTGTGTGTGTGTGTGTGTGTGTGTGTGTGTGTGTGTGTGTTAGTCACTCAGTCCTGTCCAACTCTTTGGGAACCCATGGACTGTATTCTGCCAGGCTCCTCTGTCCATGGAATTCTCCAGGCAAGACTATTGGAGTAGGTAGCCATTCCCTTCTCCAGATTATTTTACTGACCCAGGGATCAAACCCAGGCCTCTTTCATTGCAGAAGAATTCTTTACCATCTGAGCCACAACGGAAACCACTTAGGTTGTGTTTTAAACGAGAATATTTGAAACTGGGTGAAGTCAAGTGCACTTCCTAGGTGGCACTAGTGGTCAAGAACCCACCTGTCAATGCAAGAGACATAAGAGATGTGAGTTTGATCCCTGGTCAGAAAGATCCCCTGGAGGAGGGCCTGACGACTCACTCCAGTATTCTTGCTTGGAGAGTCCCATGGACAGAGGAGTCTGGCCAGCCTCAGTTCATAGGGTTGCAGAGTTGGACAGGACTGAAGTGACTTAGCACACACGATGTCGTGATCTTGGTGCCTGGCTAAAGACGAATCTTCACTATATCTAAGAGATAAGAGTTAACCTAGTAATGAGACTGCATGTACTCTCTTACCTGCCACGTATCTGTGTTTCATATTTTACCTTCAGACAAACAGATGACAGTGTTGGTTCATCCTCACTTAAGGATGGGTTTAGAGGTGTCTGGGCTTCCCTGATGGATGAGACTGTAAATAATTCACGTGCAATGCAGGAGACCCAGGTTTGACCCCAGGGTCAGTAAACCCCTAGAGAAGGGAATGGTGACCCACTCCTGTATTCTTCCCTGGAGAATTCCATGGACAAGAGGAGCTTGGTGGGCTACAGTCCATAGGGTCCCACAGAGTAGGACACAACTGAGTGACTAACACTTCACTTCACTTAAAGGTATTTACAAGGTGCTGAGTTTTGGTTTTGTATGTGTGGAATATCATATATATGAAATCTACCTATGCCACTTAAAAAAAGCAGAGTTATGTCCTAATTATTAGTACAGTACTCTAAAACAACCATGGACCAACATGAGAGCTGTCCTTTTAAGAAAGAGCTACACCTTCTAGGAAACATTTGTTGATCTTTTGTTTTTCTTTGAATTTTTTTTTTTTTAGTTACACCTGTTATGAAATGGAGAAGGAAATGTTATGCTTGCATTTTTAAAAATTCAGTCTGGCTAAATGTATCTAAAATATTCATAAAATTAAGCTTTTTCAGGATCAAAAAAAAAAAAAAAACATGGTTTCCTAAATTGTTTATGAGAGTGACTCTAAGCCAATGGAGATATTTTGAGCACAAGGTGCAGCAGAATTTTAAATAACTTCCTCTCACTCCTCATCAGTGTCTATATGATTTCTAATCATTCCTCTACACATCAGCTGTGATGAGAATGAATCCAGGTGTGATGAACATGATGTTCTTGTTATTCTGAAGGACGTTTATTTTTATTTGTGCCATTGTGTTGAGTCTTCTCAAGCAGTATTTAGAATAAATAGACATACAAAGCTTCTAAGTTACACCTTCTGTTAGCTCCATTTCTGGAGTGGGGGCAGAACCTCTTCCTGTTTGGATAAAGGTTTCCAGTTGAAATAGCTGAGTGAGGCCAGGACACTAATTCCCCAATTGTGCTGAGTCGGCTGTAGAGTAAGAGAGTTATTTTATAAGTAGTAGTTTCATCTGAAGTTCTAAAGCTCTCCAGAAAAACTGAAAAGAAGAAAATACATATTTCCCAACGTCAACTTCTGTTCATAGAAAACTTTTCAAGCACAGATGTCGATCCATAGATAGAGTTGTTATGGCAAGAGGAACGTTCCATAATTATAGGTAATCATGCAAACCCCTTGGAACACAGATTCCACTTCATTTTTTGTTCTTGAGATTACAGAGTCTTGGGAAAGGGGATATTTTAACTTACTGAGCTAACAGCAGTTCTGAAAGCTTAGTGTAAGGTTTTTTTTTTATTAGGCATATATTAATATTTACTGACTAAACAAGTGATTCTTGTTTATTTTCACAGGATGATAATCTTGAAATTCAATTCATCCACATGTCTAATGCTTCACATTTGTGCTGTGCAAATAGGAAAATAAACAAGAGCTAACTAAAGAAACAAAGCTTAATGTTAGAAGCCCAGTTGATCATACCCAGGAAATGGTTATATTTGGTTGATACTTATGAAAGGTGCATATTTAAGTTTATTAAGATGCATTTCATTACCTCTGCCAAATGCAAATAGGCTTTCAACCTTTCCAGAGAAGCAGGATTTATTGTACAGTTCAAAGAATGATTCTATCTGCCTTCTGGGCTTTGTGTAGTCTAATTTCATAATATATACATAAATAGGATTTGTTCTCGGAGTAACATTGGGACAGTTTCTGAACTGTAAGCCAGGTGTTTGATGAGCTCCTGAAAATATTTGTTTAGTATTCTGAATAATACATATAATTTACAGTGTTATCCTGAGATAACAAGAAAACGTTATTTCAAATAACAGCTTACTTAGTAAACACGAGTTCCAGTGGAGATACTACCCAGCTATCACAAGACAACACACATTCATTTTAGGGAAGCCCATATCTATAACTCATGTCCCAAGAAAATTATGAATATTGCTGTGAATTGGCTGACATTCTGTTCAAATAAGATTTCTCTAGCAGCTACAAAATTGTAAATGGATTAATGCAACTTAATTGCTATGAAAGTACTTCACTGCATTGATAAAAATTACATTTCTATTGAAGTGAAGCCAGGGAAAAAATAATTCTTAAAGGCCACCAGCAAAATGTAATCAAAATACATTCAAAATAATTATAATGTAAAGCTTTAATAATATTTACACTTTCACCAGAAAAGTGAAAGTGTTACTCAATCAACTGTGTCTCACTCTGCGACCACATGGACTGTAACCTGCCAGGCTCCTCTGTCCATGGAATTCTCCAGGCAAGAATACTGGAGTGGGTAGCAATTCCAATTAGCTGTTTATCTCTTTGCTTCTGAGATACTTTTTACCAAGATGGTAAAACATGCAAACATGTTATTTCTTTCCCTCTCTTTCTCTCTAACATGCATATAACACACACACATATATATATATTTAAATAAATATAAAGACAATGAAGTCACTCAGTCATGTCTGTTTCTTTGCAAACCCATGGACTATACCCTGACAGGCTCCTCTGTCCATGGGATTCTCCAGGCAAAAATACTGGAATGTGTTGCCATTTCCTTCTCTAGGGGATCTTCCCGATCCAGTGATCAACCCTGGGTCTCCTACTTTGCAGGCAGACTCTTTACCATCTAAGGAACCAAGGAATCCAAAAATATATACTATACATATTAGTTATAATAATCACAATAAGTACAGGGGTTTTTTTTAGCCTACATATCAATCTTAGAGCAATGTGTGATGGAGTCATGTAGAATTGAGAAATGAGACATAATCCCTGCATTATTAGTTTTATATTCCCTTATCATTATTTTAGTATATCATTTTTTCCTGATTAATCTTGTAATGGGAGATTGGTATAAAAGTTTAGATATAATAAAATTAATCTAGGTAACCAAAAGGAAAACAGAAAGCTNTGTGATGGAGTCATGTAGAATTGAGAAATGAGACATAATCCCTGCATTATTAGTTTTACATTCCCTTATCATTGTTTTAGTATATCATTTTTTCCTGATTAATCTTGTAATGGGAGATTGGTATAAAAGTTTAGATATAATAAAATTAATCTAGGTAACCAAAAGGAAAACAGAAAGCTAAAAACTCAGAAAATGCATCCTGTTAAGGCACAATTCTAAATCAATGATTTTTAGATATAATTTATTGTTAATAAAAGTATTAAATACATTAAAACACATTGAATTCCCCCAAAGATTAAAACTCTATTTTTCCATTTCAAGTTCTGGGCCTACACCAATTTTTTATTTCATAGAAAACACAAAATGTATTCCAGGTTTTGGTTTTTGTCCTTTATATATGCGTCAACATTAAATAAAACATATTTCAAAGAAATACTGAAAACCAATGAGCAAATTTTATTGTGAATAAAGAATATGTAAAACATAAATTGAGGTCATTCATCACAAATTATGCAGGGCTTGGAATATAGGTAGAAATGGAAAAGACCATCCCCAGAATAGTATGAGGGTGAAACATTATACATAGATGATGGTTTCATGGACATTAACCCTGGAGTATAACCCTCTGCTGATAAATAAATAAATGTGCAAATCATATTAATACCCCCACACCCAAAAAAAAAGGAGTTTTATATTGCCCTGTTACTTGATAATTTAGACTCAAAAGCAACTCAGAAGCAACTTCACTGCCATGCAAAAATCATGAAAAATTAAACTTGGCCTTATTCTAGTTCAGATACATAAAGTGTTTCAAGGGTGTGCTTTGTTATCTTCTCTTTGTTTATGCTTTTTACTTGAGGAATCCTATTTAATTAATAAGGATAAGATACAGGTAAGCATTTTCCAATATTTCAAAATATGAGCTTTGTTAAGATTGTTTTAAATTATAAACCGATTGAGCTATACTTGAAAAAACAAGAGGGGATATTAAAGAGTAACAAGTGTTTACACAATCACAGTGATCTTAAAGAAGGGTAGCAAGTGACGATGAGTGATTTAAGTCCCATTCCTAAGGAAACACTGACAGAACCTGGGGCCGCATTTCCTGATCTTTTCACGTTTGTCTTTATGGTTCAAACAAATTTGGCAAAGCAGATTATTCTTGCACAGAAACACACTTTAAATCAATATCAGTAGTTTTTCTTCTTGGTTTTCTTATTTGAATCACTGTTAAATTGTAAAACAAAGTGAAAATTAGTATTTTCTTGAAAAGTCACTATGTTTCCATACAAGTTCCAAGGTGCAAAGTATAAACACTGAAGTGGGCAGTAATAAACAAAACCTTGCAGGTCCTTGCTCTATCAGCAAACTTGCACTAAAAAGTCCACTAACAAATATAACTGAGAATATTAAACGTTACAAAATATGTGATAAATGTACCTATTCCTTAACAGATATTGAAAACCTGCATCTATTATGTCATCTAGTGGATAAAAAGAAAATGACAAGACTATTCCCTGTATATTTGAGGGTAGCAATCTCATTTTTGAGTATATCCTGTACCCTACTAGAAATTTTGTAGAAGCAACTGGACAATGAATACAGGGACTTTGTATATTCAGGCAAAGGAGGTCAATATTCAGACATAAAGTTATCTATAGTATTGAGATAGAGGAAAAATTGAAAATCAGGTGATTTTTCTTAAACAGGTTTTTGTTTTTCATAAAAGCCAATTCAAGTCATATCCATATAGAAGTGTGGTATCGATATTAATAGAAGATATGATGTCCAAGCTGCTGCTAATTTTATTTCTACACGAGTTGACCCAAGGAGAATATCATCTTTACTTTCAACAAATAAAGTTATCATTCCATAAGAAATGAGGAAATAAAGCCAAATCTTAATATAGCAAAATCATGCACAGACAAGTTTTTTAGAGATTTCAAAACCCCGCCTGTAAGGAACTTTTCGATTATTCAAAAATCCAATTTTTCCCATGGACAAATGCAATTGAAATATTTTGCCATATAGAAAAGAAGGTACCTGATCAATGTCAAATATAAGCTTAATTGATAGCCATAATTTTAAACCTCAAGACTGAACAATTAGTTAAGGATTTATACTCGTATTGAGTATATTCTGAAAAATTGAGGTGGAATTGACTACAACATCATATTAGTTTCAACTTATGATATAATGATGTGGTATTTGTATATATTGAAAAATAATTACCACAATAATTTTATTTAGTGTCTGTCACCACACATAGTTACAAACTTTTTCTTGTGATGAGAACTTTGAGCACATTTGTAACAGCACTTGACTCTATAAATTTTCAACCCTATGCTTTTCAACAGAAGCATGGTGACCCAGATTTGGAGTTTATAACTTTGTAGAATATTGAAAAATAATTACCACAATAATTTTATTTAGTGTCTGTCACCACACATAGTTACAAACTTTTTCTTGTGATGAGAACTTTGAGCACATTTGTAACAGCACTTGACTCTATAAATTTTCAACCCTATGCTTTTCAACAGAAGCATGGTGACCCAGATTTGGAGTTTATAACTTTGTAGCACAAACCATAGATTGTGATAGATAAATCATGTAGTTTTATGTCTCCTTTTAAATAATAATAATAAAAGGTTAGTTGTGGTTAGAGGAGAGTTTTATTTCCTTGAGCAATAACCACAAATTAAAAAAAAAAAAAACAGAATAAAAGATCATATATTCCTATAGTATCAAGAGACAAACGAAGTGCATATTCTCATCAATCTGCATGAATTTTCTCTTCACTGTAGTGATGAATAGTTATGCAGCAAAAAAGGAAACATGAAATCTGTCAACAATTTTAACATGATTAGTTAAGGAGAACTGCTGCTAGTTCTCCTTACACTGATCTGAAGTGTTAATATACTTAGCCTGGGCAAACTTGTCAACCAGGTCATCTGCCTGAGGCATGAACCTGGCATGCAGCATTTTTGATAATCCTTACTCGATTCCAACTGTCAAGCAACTCAAATGCTATTTTTCCTAAGTGTCATTGTAATTGCCCCTGACTGAAAAGTGACTTAGTTTCTTGGTGTTCCACATATCTGTCGCTTCTTACCCAAGGAACTTGTCCCAGACTTCACTCATGTCATGTTCCATTAGCTATGGTTAACTAGGAGTAGCTCACAGAGCCTATTTTTTCTACAAATGGAAAAAAGTGAAAGAATTGAATTTTCAATTAGTAATAAGGATTTTTCATGTAGATGTGAGGAGTTTTGTACTCATAAATGGGACCTGTTGTTCCTCCCTCAATCTTCACTGATAAAAATTGGCAAATAATATTGATAAGCACTTCCATATTATCATGAGCCCAGGATCACCAGAAGGCCAGCAACAACACTTCTGATTTTTCAACATCAAATAAATACTAGCATATACTGTTATAAATATGAATATTAAGGGAATAATCTGGAAGCATTGCAATATTAAATTTATGCAGATTTAATCATGGCATTTTTAATAGTAAAGAATTGAAAGTAATTATAAAATCATTAAATATTTATTTAAAATATGAGAAAGGTCTAAAGTTATTTAATTTAAAATATTTGTAATATGTTATTAAATTAATAAGCAAGTTTTAAAAAACAAGTACAATATGATTTTGTTTGGAGGAGGAAGGCTAAATATTCATAAATGGATTTATAAACATGGAAAACTCTCTCAAGGATATGCTCCAAAATAATACTGGTTGTTATTTCTCAATAATAGGATTTTAGGTACATTTTCTTTATTACTTGTTATATTGATAAGATTGTGGTATATCCATACAATGAAATACTACTTAAAATTAAAAAGAAACTAATAATAAATGAAAAAGCATGAATTAATCTCAAAATAAGAATGCTGATCACTACAGTAGTTAGCCTAATTTACCAACAACCTGCAATTCAGTAACCAAAGGTATACCTAAAAGCTGAGTTATAGAGGAGTATTGTTGTACTTGTTTAATTACTAAATCGTGTCTGACTCTTGCAACCTCATGGGCTGCAGCCCGCCAGGCACCTCTGTCCATGGGATTTCCCAGGCAAGAAAAACTGAACTGGGTTTCCATTTCCTTCTCCATGAGATCTTCCCAATCCAGGGACTGAACCTGCATCTCCTGCATTGCCAGGAGGATTCTTTATTAATGAGACACCAGGGAAGCCCAGAAGTATTAGTGAGGGTGAAAGTTATTAGTTTCTTTTCTATTTGCAACATTTTTCTCATGAAAACAAGATGATACGTATTACTGAGCTAGACTGGGAAAATCTGGAACAAAATTTACATTCCTTTACAGTCAACAGGAGTACTGCTATTAGCTGTGAACTTCCAAAATCCCTTCAAAAATGTGATGTTCTGATGGCCAGAAAGCACATGAAAAGAGGCTGAAATCACAATCAGAAAAACACAAATCAAAACAATAATGAGGTATCACTTCACACTGGTCAGAACGGCCATCATCAAAAAGTCTATAAACAATTAATTCTGGGGAGGGCATGGAGAAAAGGGAACTCAGACCGTTGGTGGGAATGTAAATTGGTACAACCATTGTGGAGAACAGTATGGAGGTTGCTTAAAAAGTTAAAAATAGAATTACCATATGATCCAGCAATCTCACTCTGAGAAAATCATAAGCTGAAAGGAAATATACATCCTGATATTCATTGCAGCACTATTTACAATAACCAAGACATGGAAGCAACTTAAACATCCATTGACAGAGGAATGAATAAAGAAGATATGGTACATATATACAATGGAATATTACTCAACCATAAAAATGAATGCAACAATGCCATTTGCAGTAACCTGGATGGACCTAGAGATTATCGTATTAAATGAAGTAAGTCAGACAGGGAAAGACAAATATCATATTACATCACTCATATGTGGAATCTAATGTTTTTTAAAGATAAAATGAATTTACAAAACAGAGATAGACTGTTAAAGATATCGAAAAGAAAATTATAGTTACCAAAGGGGAAAGGTTCAGTTCAGCTCAGTCGCTCAGTCGTGTCCGACTCTGTGACCCTATGAATCACAGCAGGCCAGCCCTCCCTGTTCATCACCAACTCCCGGAGTTCACTCAGACTCATGTCCATCGAGTCAGTGATGCCATCCAGCCATCTCACCCTCTGTCGTCCCCTTCTCCTCCTGCCCCCAATCCCTCCCAGCATCAGGATCTTTTTCAATGAGTCAACTCTTTGCATGAGTNCTGTCTCTTATACACATCTAGATGTTTATAAGAGGAAGGTTCAGTTCAGCTCAGTCGCTCAGTCGTGTACGACTCTGTGACCCTATGAATCGCAGCAGGCCAGCCCTCCCTGTTCATCACCAACTCCCGGAGTTCACTCAGACTCATGTCCATCGAGTCAGTGATGCCATCCAGCCATCTCATCCTCTGTCGTCCCCTTCTCCTCCTGCCCCCAATCCCTCCCAGCATCAGGATCTTTTTCAATGAGTCAACTCTTTGCATGAGTTGGCCAAAGTATTGGAGTTTCAGCTTTAGCATCAGTCCTTCCAATGAACACCCAGGACGGATCTCCTTTAGAATGGACTGGTTAGATCTCCTTGCAGTCCAAGGGACTCTCAAGAGTCTTCTCCAACACCACAGTTCAAAAGTTACCAAAGGGAAAAGGTAGGGGGGAATAAACAAGGAGCTTGAGATGAACACACACTCTACTGTACATAAGAGAGATAAATAGCTAACAAGGCCCTTTTATATAGCACAGGGAGCTCTACTCAATATTCTGTGATAACCTATATGAGAAAAGAATCTGGAAAGAATGAATATACTTACATGTGAATTGAATCACTTTGATGTACACCCAAAACTAACACATTATAAATCAATTATACTTCAATAACATTAAAATATTTAAAATGTTTTTAGACTATGGTTCAATGCTCCCTGCTTTCAAACAATACTACAAAGTGACATTAATCAAAAGAGTATGGTACTGGACAATAACATAGAACATAGGCACCTAAATCAATGGAGCAAAATAGAGAGCCTAGAAATAAACCCACACTTAACTTGTACAATTAATCTACAACAAAGAATTCAAGAATATATAATGGGGAAAGACAGCCTCTGCAATATATAGTGTTGGGAAAACTAGGCAGCTACATACAAAAGAAGCAAACTGGAAAACTATCTCACATCATTTAAAAAATAAACTCAAAATGGAATTAAAGACCTAAACATTAGATCTAACACCATGAAACTCCTAGAAGAAAACAGAGGCAGTATGCTCTTTGATAATGGTCTTAGCAATACATTTTTGGCTATGTCTCCTCAGGCAAGGGAAACAAAAGCAAAAATAAGCAAAGGGGATTACATCAAACTAAAAAGCTTTTACATACTAATGAAAACTATCAACAAAACAAAATAACCAGGCTGCCTATTGAATTGGAAAAGATATTTGCAAATGATATATTAGACAAGGGTTAATACTCAAAATGTATCAAAAACTCATAAACGTCAACATAAAAAACAAAAATCCAATGGGTAAAAGACCTAAAGAGACAATTTTCCAAAGAAGATGTACAGAGGGCCAATAGGCACATGGAAAGTGCTCCACATGCTAATTATCAGGGACATACAAATCAAAAGTACAATGATGCATATCACCTCACACCTCTGACAATGGCTGTCATCAACAAGAGACAACAGGTGCTGGTGAGGATGTGGAAAACAAGAAGCACTGCACTGTTAATGGAAATGGAAATTGACGCAACCACTATGGAAACCATTTGGAGGTGCCTCAAAAAATTAGAACCACCATTTGATCTAGCATTTCTGCTTTTCGATATTTTTCAAAAAAAAAAAAAACAGGAAATAGAAATATATGTTTGTGTGCACACACGCTAAGTCACTTCAGTTGCGTCTGTGTCTGACTCTTTGCAACACTATAGGCTATAGCCTGCGGCTCCTCTGTCCATGGGATTCTCCAGGCAAGAATACTGGAGTAGATGGCCATGTCTTCCTCCAGGGGCTCTTCCGGACCCAGAGATTGAACCTGCATCTCTTACGCATGCTGCTTTGGCAGGTGGGTTCTTTATCACTAGCACCACTTATTGCAGCATTATTCACAAAAGTCAATACATAGAAGATGATGATGTGATATTATTTTATAAATATATATACATATATGAATATTAGCCAGCCATAAAATGAATAACATCTTGCCATTTATAACATCATGGATGGACCTAGAAACTATTATGCTAAGTGAAATAAGTCAGAGAGAAAAAGACTTACTTTCTTATTTTAGAGAGTGGATAAAGGAAAAGTGAAGTAGTTGAAAGAGACAAACTTCCAATTATAAGATTAATAAATACTAGAAAACCCCAAGGACGGAGGAGCCTGGAAGGCTGCAGTCCATGGGGTTGCTGAGGGTCAGACACAACTGAGCGACTTCACTTTCACTTTTTACTTTCATGGAGAAGGAAATGGCAACCCACTCCAGTGTTCTTGCCTGGAGAATCCCAGGGGGAGCCTGTCTCTGGGGTCGCACAGAGTCAGACATGACTGAAGCNGCCTGGAAGGCTGCAGTCCATGGGGTTGCTGAGGGTCAGACACAACTGAGCGACTTCACTTTCACTTTTTACTTTCATGGAGAAGGAAATGGCAACCCACTCCAGTGTTCTTGCCTGGAGAATCCCAGGGGGAGCCTGTCTCTGGGGTCGCACAGAGTCAGACATGACTGAAGCGACTTAGCAGCAGCAGCAGCAGACATGTAATAAACAACATGATAAGCATAACTAACACTGCTGTATGTTATCTATGGAAATTCTTAGGAGAGTAAATCCTAAGAGCTCTCATCCCAAAGAAAAAAAATATTTTTTTCTTTCTTTTTTTATTTTACATCTATATGAGATGATGGGTGTTCACTAAACTTATTGTGGTAATTATTTTATGTTGTATGCAAGTCAAATTATTTATGCTATACATCCTTAAAGTATATATAATACTGCATGTCAATTTTATCACAACAAAGCTGGGAGAATGAATAAATAAATACAATTTTTAAAATATGAAAAGCATTGTGGTGAAGAGGCAATAGAAAGCACCAGGAAACATGGACAAAGGAGAAGAAAACTATGTTAGTAATATTTTATGCTTTTAAGTTGGAAGTAGAAACATGGGTATTTAACTTACTAATCATCATATTTCAGTTAGCTTACATATAAACATCTATATGTATACAGATATAATTTTGGAGATCTGAAATATAATAGTGGAAACAGCAAAATTAACACAAAAAATCAAAGTCTGGGTAGGAACTCTTAAAAAGGTACTTACTGCAAGTTAAAAGATACTTAATGCATGTTAAAAATCAAAGCATTAAAAATAATAGTAAAAATATTCAAGCAGGATACTGGCAGAAAAAAGAACAAACAGAGTTAATGAATAGTGTTCTATTTATTATTCTAGTATTTAAAGAATGATTTACTAATTTTCTGTAAGATCATACAGTCCAATTATTGACATACACTTGAATGTTGAATTAGTTTCATTTTTTTTATATTAAGTGCAATACATGTGAAAATAAAACTATTCTACTCTTAGTTTTATGATTTTAATAATTGGATTATGGCATGCAAGCTATTAACTTTAGGGAAAGTTATGTGAATTCTGTATTTTGCAACTTTTCTGCAAGTCTAAATTGATTCAAAATAAAATGAAAATTAATGTAATAATTATGATGAACAAAAGAAGCCAAATAAAACAGTCATGTTACTTAATTTTATTAGTAACAAGAAGCAGAGAAGTGATCGCCTAGCACTGGGTGGGAGCAGTGATTGACTGTAAAGGGGCATATAGAAGCTTTTTAGAGGTGACATAAGCATTCTAATAGTAGATTTTCATAATCTTTGTATGACTGTATACATTACTAAAACTCATCGAACTGTGTACTTAGTATGGGTGCATTTTAGGAAATATATATTATATTCAATAAAGATATTAAGAAAAGAAATGTATGTATATTCACACATCTATGCAAAAAAGTATAGACAAGGAACTTCTTGGCAGAATTGGTCATAAGAGAGAAAGGAAAAGAAATACCTTGAGGACATCGAAACATCCAAAAGCAAGAAGCTGAATAAGTTGTGGTTCATTCATATAGTTGGACCTGCACAGCTTCCCAGGTGGCGCTAGAGGCAACGAGCCTGCCTGCCAACGCAGGAGACAGACTCTGCTTTGATCCCTGGGTTGCGGAGATTCCCTGCAGAAGGGCATGGCAACCCATCTCAGTGTTCTTGCCTGGAGAATCCCATGGACAGAGGACACTGATGGGCTAGGGTTCATGGGATCCCAAAGAGGTGCACATGAATAAGATGACTTAGCAGGCAGGGGGCATACAGCTATTAAAGAAAGGAAAAAACATATATATATACACGTGCTGATATTGAAATATTTTTAAGATCCAGTATGTAACAAAACATACATACAATAAAATATGCTTTAGGAAAAGGGGAGAAATACTATAATCTGAGCATTTTTCCATGAATATTTTAGAGAAGGATAAAGTTCCTTCCACTCTCTTAGGTTCTGTAGCTTGGCCTATGAATTAAACTAACATAAAACAGGGACTGTCCTGGTGTTCCAGTGGTTAAGACTCCATGCTGCCAATGCAAGGGGCATGGGTTTGATCCCTAATTGGGGAATTAAGATCCCACATACCTTGCAATGAGGTCAAAAAAGTATTTTTTAAAAAACTAACATGAGACACATTAATAGGATAAATAGGATAAAACATATATCTTATTTAATATTTGTACATGCACGTAAAAGTCGTAAGAAAAATGGGAATACTCAAAGCAGTTATCAGGCCCCAAACCTCATATACTTTTTGAAGCAAAGAATGATAAATTATGGAAATGTGACAAGACAAAGTGGTTTGGGACAGAGGCAGTAAATTATGGGGGAGTGACTAGGAAATAAACAGAGAAAGTAATGGAAGACAAGGGTTATTTCAGTGGGTTTGTTGGTACCGATCTCTTTTGGTGTCACCTCCCAGTCTGGTGATAAGAACATCTCTTCCTGGTACAGAGAGGAGATCTTTCTCATGGGAAATTATATGACCTGCTTATAGGTAGAAAAAGAGAGGTCAGAGAGCTCTTTCTGTACCTGCTCTTTCTAAAGTGCCTTCAGCTCAAAATCAATATGTCAAAGAGGTTGACATGTTTCAAACTCCTTTAGGATAAAAATATCTGAAAAGTACACAAAAAAATTAGCAGCAGGATTTGGAAAGAATATTTTTTTTCAATTGAAACATATTAAAATTCCATTTATTTATATTTTAAGGGTTTTTTTTTAATGTGGACCATTTACAAAGCCTTTATTGACTTTGTTACAATACCACTTTTGTTTTATGTTTTGGTTTTCTGTCCACAAGGCATGTGTGATCCTAGCTCCCCGAAGAAGGATTGAACCAGTATCCTCCGAATTAGAAAGCAAAGTCTTAACCACTGGATCACTAGACAAGTTCTCTTGTACTTAATTTTATTTACATACACATGCAGTTAAAACTAATTATTATTCTCCAGTATTTACTTTCTTCCTGCTCCTTTACCTAGTTCTAAGAAGGCTCACAGGAGGCTGAGTGGAGACTATATTTCTCGGCCTCTCTTGAGACTAATCAGGATCATATGACTAAGTTCTTGCAAGGAAACATGAGCAGAATCAGGTATGCCATTGCTTGGGCATTTTCTTATAACAAAATTGTTTTGTATCCTGATCCTTTCCCCTTCCAGCAGGTGGTGGGGTGGACTTTAGCCAGCTCTGGCCTTGCAGTGAGGATAGCACCAAGGTGACTGCATTGTGAAGCTAGGCATCTGCTTTTATCTTCTTCAAGTCACTTGGAACTGTTGTTCTCTGAGAAAGAAAGAAATACTTGTCTTTTGTTAGCTCTTTTTATTTTGAAATCTTTTTGTAGCATCTTGCCTCTCTCCAAGCAAAAACAGCCAGCATATATTGTGTTGTAAATATAGCCTAATTTTTAAAGTTCAAAACAATGGAATAAGTATATTTTAGATGAAGATAAAGTGTCATTACTTATTTACCCAGTGTGTATATTTCAGTAATATTTGAAACTTCCATTTTAGAATGGCACAGTAACTTTGTTCATTTGTATAACACCTATAGTTTAATTCCCCATTGTTCCTAATTTAATCATGTAAAAAAAATTGACCCAAGGTATGTCCAGAGGAAAAGCCAGTTCTTTTCATTTTATTTCAGAGATTTGCCTTGATATTCACTTTTCTTCATTTTCCTAGACAAGCTCTCACAAGACTATATTTCATTTTGACAGCTATGATATTGTCACTTGTTTACTTCTCATCAGATAATGGACTTAGGTATCTGATTAGCTTTACTCTATTCTTGAAAGAAAAATGTCATCCTCAGGCTAACATATCTTATTGATAGCTGTCAGTAAAATAACCTTTGGCACCTTCTCATTTTTCCTGAGAGTATTTACATAAAAAATACTGGTCTAACAACTTTCACAAAATGTACTGCAAACAAGGCTAGCTGGATTGAAAAGTGGCATTCATAATTTGAATTAAAGGCTCTCAATAATTATGGTCTACAAATCTATGACAGTCTTAATTCACAGGAAATATACATGGATTGTGAATCAACTTAATGATCAGGTAGTACAGAAGTTTTCACATTTTGGGTCACTATCAAAATGATTAGTATAGTGTCTTTACTTCCATCTAATTTTTGTAAAGCATGAAATATTTTCTAACCTGAAACTTTATACGGTGATTTCAGAGTTTTTAACATCAACATTAACATCTACCCTGTAGAAACAGAGAATTGGCTGTTTTTCCAAACTCAATATTCTGGAAACAAATAGACTATTGCTGTGAATATTCTTATATTCATAATATATTTACTTATTACGGGGAATTAAACAGCTCAAAGTAAAATTTTTCCTGAGAATATTTACAGAAAACACTTCTACCCTTAATTTTGTCATTTTTACTATAACTTAACATAATTGTGAGACCTAAGAAATCTCATATCAAAGGGCTGGTATACGAGACTGCCTTGAGAACACCAAGAACAGTATGAAAAGGCAAAAAGACGTGACACTGAAAGATGAACTCCCCGGGTTGGTAGGTACCCAATATGCTACTGGAGAAGAGTGGAGAAATAACTCCAACAAAAATGAAGAGGCTGAGCCAAAGCAAAAACAACGCCCAATTATGGATGTGATTAGTGATGGAAGTAGAGTTCTATGCTGTAAAGAACCACATTGCATAGGAATGTGAAATGTTAGATTCATGAATCAAGATAAATTGGAAGTGGTCAAACAGGAGATGGCAAGAGTGAACATCAAAATTTTAGGAATCAGTGAAATAAAATGTACTGGAATGAGCAAATTTAACTCAGATGATCATTACATCTGCTACTGTTGGCAAGAATCCCTTAGAAGAAATGGAGTAGCCATCATAGTCAACACAAGAGTCCGAAATGCAGTACTTGGGTGCAAGTTCAAAAACAATAGACTGATCTCTGTTCCTTTCCAAGGAAAGCCATTCAGTATCACAGTAATCCAAGTTTATGCCCCAATGAGCAATGCTGAAGAAGCTGAAGTTGAGTGATTCTATGAAGACCTACAAGACCTTCTAGAACTAACACCCCCCAAAAAAGATGTCTTTTCATTACAAGGGACTGAAATGCAGTAGTAGGAAGTCAAGAGATATCTGGAGTAACAGGCAAATTTGGCCGCTGAATGCAAAATAAGTAGGGCAAAGGCTAACAGAATTTTGCCAAGAGAACGCACTGGTCATAGCAAACACCCTCTTCAAACAACACAAGAGAAGACTCTACACATGGATATAACCAGATGGTCAGTACCGAATAAGATTGATTCTATTCTTTGCAGCTGGACTTTGAGAAGCACTAGACAGCAAAATAAGACCAGGAGCTGACTGTGGCTCAGATCTTGAACTCTTAATTGTCAAACTCAGGCTTAAATTGAAAAAGTAGGGAAATCCACTAGACCATTCAGGTATGACATAAATCAAATCCCTTATGATTATACAGAGGAAGTGACAAATAATTTCAAGGGATTAGATCTGACAGACAGAGTGCCTGAAGAACTATGGACGGAGGTTCATGACATTGTACAGGAGGCAGTGATCAAGACCATCCCCAAGAAAAAGAAATGTGAAAAGGCCAAATGGTTGTCCGAGGAGGCCTTAAAAATAGCTGAGAAAAGAAGAGAAGCTAAAGGCAAAAGAAAAAGGGAAAGATATACCCATCTGAATGTGGAGTTCCAAAGAATGCCAAGAGGGATAGAGAAGCCTTTCTCAGCAATCAGTGCAAAGGAATAGAGAAAAACAATAAAGACTAGAGATGTCTTCAAGAAAACTGGAGATACCAAGGGAACATTTCATGCAAAGATGAGCTCAAAGGAGGACAGAAATGTTATGGACCTAACAGAAGCAGCAGATATTAAGAAGAGGTGACAGAAAAAGTATACACAGAAAAATTATACACAAAAACTATACACAGAAAAACTATACAAAAAAGATATTCATGACCCATATAGCCACGATGGGGTGATCACTCCCTTAGAGCCAGACATCCTGGAATACCAACTCAAGTGGGCCTTAGGAAGCATCACTACAAAGCTAGTGGAGTGATGGAATTCCAGTTGAGCTATTTCAAATCCTAAAAGATGATCCTGTGAAAGAGCTGCACTCAATATGCCAGCAAATTTTGACAACTCAGCAGTGGCCACAGGACTGGAAAATGTCAGTTTTCATTTCAATCCCTAAGAAAGAATGTCTAAACTACTGCACAATTGCACTCATCTCACACATTGGCAAAGTAATTCTCAAAAATCTCCAAGCCAGACTTCAACAGTACGTGAACTGTGAACTTCCAGATGTTCAGGCTGGAGTTAGAAAAGGCAGAGGAACCAGAGATCAAATTGTCAACATCTGTTGGATCATTGAAAAAGCAAGACAGTTCCAGAAAAACATATATTTCTGCTCTACTGACTATGCCAAAACCTTTGACTATATGGGTCACAACAAACTGTGGAAAATTCTTCAAGAGATGGGAATACCAGACCACCTGACTTGCCTCCTGAGAAACCTGTATGCAGGTCAAGAAGCAACAGTTAGCACTGGACATGGAACAACAGACTGGTTTCAAATAGGGAAAGGAGCATGTCAAGGCTGTATATTGTCACCCTGCTGTTTTAACTTTTATGCAGAGTACATCATGAGAAATGCTGGAGTGGATGAAGCACAAGCTGGAATCAAGATTGCCTAAAGAAATATCAATAACCTCAAATATGAAGATGACACCACCCTTATGGCAGAAAGCCAAGAAGAACTAAAGAGCCATTTGATAAAAGTAAAAGAGGAGAGTGAAAATGTTGGCTCAGACTCAACATTCAGAAAACTAAGATCATGGCATCTGGTCCCATCACTTCATGGCAAATAGATGGGGAAACAATGTAAACAGAGATAGACTTGGGGGTTGGGGCTCAAAAATCACTGTAGATGGTGACTGCAGCCTTGAAATTAAAAGATGCTTGCTCCTTGGAAGAAAAGCTAGGACAAACCTAGACAACACACTTAAAAGCAAAGATGCTACTTTGCCAACAAAGTTCCATCTAGTCAAAGCTATTGTTTTTCCAGTAGTCATGTATGGATGTAAGAGTTGGACCATAAAGAAACCTGAGTGCCAAAGAATTGATGCTTTTGAACTATGGTGTAGAAGAAGACTCTTAAGAGTTCCTTGAACTGTAAGGAGATAAACCCAGTGAATCCTAAAGGAAATCAGTCCTGAATATTCATTGGAAGGACTGATTCTAAAGCTGAAACTCCAATACTTTGGCCACCTGATGTGAAGAACTGGCTTATTGGAAAAGATCTTGATGCTGGGAAAGATTGAAGGCAGGAAGAAAAGGGGACAACAGAGGCTAAGACGGTTGGATGGCATCACCTATTCAATGGACATGAGTTTGAGCAAGCTCTCGGAGTTGGTGATGGACAGGGAGGCCTGGCATGCTGCAGTCCATGGGGTCACAAAGAGTCAGACACAACTGAGCTATTCAACTGAACTGAACTGATATAGAAGATTGAGTTATTTTATGCTTAGATGATCCTGCCAGGTCCCAACAATTCCTTTTGACTTTTTTAATGTCATTGGTGTTGAGTTTATTTTGGAACTCTTGTAAATAATTTTTTTTTTAATTGACAAGAAAAGATCCTCCAAAGACATGCAAAGCTTTGTTTGTTTTTTAGTCATTAGCTTATGTCCAACTCTTTTGCAACCCCATGGACTGTAGCCCTCCATGGTCCTCTGGGCACGGGATTTCCCAGGCAAGAATATTGGGATACTTTGCCGTTTCTTTCTCCAAGGGATCTTCCTGACCCAGGGATTGAACATGGCTCCTGCCGTGCTTCCTGCACTTCAGGATGATTCTTTATCACTAAGCCACCAGGCAAAGTTTAGTATGTGTTACATAGTAATAAAGCATAGATGAAGGCTATTGCACAATTCTAAGTTAAGATGATGGCCAGAACTAACGTACAGTCGATCAGGATGAAAGGGAAGGTGCAGATGTAATGTGAGAATCACTGAGAAATAAAACCCATAATGATGGATAATTAATTGAATATGGGAAATGAGATTAAGAGGGCTTCTTCAGCAGCTCAGTGGTAAAGGATACACCTGCACCCCCTGGGTCAGAATAATCTCCTGGAAGAGGGCATGGCAACCCACTCCCGTATTCTTGCCTGGAGAATCCCATGGACAGAGGAGCCTGGCGGGCTACAGTCCATATGGTCACAAAGAGTTGAACATGACTGAAGTGACTGACCATGCATGCACACAGTGAGATTAACAGCAGGTCAAGGAAGGCTATAAGGCCTTAAGTCTGGCAAACTTAAATAATGGAAGAGATGTAAAATAAGCATTTGATGAATAAAAGTGAACGCCTTTCTTACCTTGGTTTAAAGTAAAATGGGCAAGCACAGCAGGAGTTCAATAAACTCAGGAGTATTGTCAATCCTAATATTGGCCAAAAGTTTCATTTGAGTTTTTCTGTAAGACATTATGGAGAAACCAGAGTGAGCCTTTTATCTAACCCAACAGATATTCAAATTCCGATGTTTAATTTACTTGGAACCATGCTTGTAGAAGGCACATCAAAGACTACAACTTTGAGGTATCCCTTTCGTTTTGTTATAATTAATTGCTGCATAAAAAAATAGGATGGGAGGAGAGAAAAAAATTAAGCATTTAACATCAAGTCTGAAAGTCTATTTCCAACAAGAGATTTAAGGAAATTGCAATCCAACAAATATTTGCTTGAACATTTAGCTCTGGAGTTTGGGATGGAGTTGCCCTCAAGGGGAAATAATCATTATTGAAGAACTCTAAAAGAACAAAGATTAAGTCAATTATTATAGAAGAAGTAACAACATTGGACTGTGGCTTTCAAATAAAATTTAGATCACTTTTATCTAGAGATACACAGAAAAACAATTGGATCAGATAGCATTTGTGAGGAAAATTATGCTCTGCACTTTACTCAATAGAGGTCCACTGTCTTGAGTCATTGAAATGTTTGCTTCTGATCTATGAAGATATAAATACAGAGATTCAAAGAGTTTAGAAACTTTTAAAACCATTTGAAAGTATGTTTTAAACATAAAAGCAATGAGTTTATTAATGTTAGCTTTTCATATCTATTTTGTATTTCTAGCAATTTATGTTTTTATATTGCAATGTTGGACTATGACTGAATAGAATCTTACCAAAAAACTGACCCTTCATCACAGAGAGGTTGAGAAGCACTGTGTTAGAGAATGGATAATATTACTACAGAAACATAAAGGAGAGCATTCCATGGTTTTCACAAAGCAATGTATTTCACGTGTTCTAGGATCAGAAAGTAGCCTAGTTTTGCTGAAGTATAGTGTGCCAAAAATGATTTAAACGTAGAGAACTTAGGGTTAGAGTCCACCTGCAATGCAGGAGAGCGTGATTCGACCCTTGAGTCAGGAAGAGCCCCTGGAGAAAGAAATGGCATTCCGTGCCAGTATTCTTGCCTGGATGATGCCATGGAAGGAGGAGCCTGCAAGGCCACATATAGTCCATGGGGCCACAAAGAGTTGGACACAACTGAGCAATTTTCATTTCATTTCACTTCAACTTAGGGTTATAACTTAGGAAGTCTTGACTGCTGTAATTTATTATACTTAAAGAGAACTCACCAAGATTTCATTCACTGTATGCTCATTTGATTAAGCATTACGATCAGGCTAATGCTAAACACAAGACATGTCATTTTTCTATTAAAGTCACCTGGATAGTTTGCTTTCATTAATGAGCATGTGTTATTTTCAAGTCACTCTCCAAATGTATCCCTTGTTCATTTTCTCCCATTGGCTGGAGTACCTAAGATTTCTTTTGGAGAACAGCACCTAAATCACAAGGTCTTCCCAGTATTAATTAAAAAAAAAAAAAAAAAGAATCCCCTGAATTAATGTTAATAAATTCCCTGGTAGCTCAGTCAGTAAGGAATCTGCCTACAGTGCAAGAGACCCGAGTTCAATCCCTGATCAGGAAGATCCCCTGGAGAAGGAAATGGCAACCCACTCTAGTATTTTTGCTTGGAAAATCCCAGGCTGCAGTCCATGGGGTCACAAGAGTAGGATATGACTTAACAACTAAACCACAAAAGATATATATTTTTTAAGTCAGTATCATAACTTGCATAGAAATAAAAAATGAACATGTGCCACATATTATATTTACCTCATTAATGAGGGAATCAATAAAATGTCACAATTGGTTCAAAGGATAATTCAAATAACTCACATATAAAGACAATCAAGAATGCTAAAATTAAAAAAAAAAGAATGCTAAAATAAATTTGCAAATATATGTAAATCTGATGAATATCCATGAGATAATAATCAGTTGCATTCTACTGGACAAAATTCACTTTCATCTCTAAGGATAATTATTTGCATTACTAAATAGCTCAAAGAGGATGAAAGGATCAGAGCCACATAGAATCAGATAACTAGGAAAGGTGCTCTACCCAGAACACTAAGTAATTTTTGGTTTTTGTCCATTTCATTGCCTCTGGCAATTTTCCACTAAAATCCTACCAACTGAAACTTTCTATCTTTGCATGCTGTGTTCCATTGTTACTATTTTTTCCATTTACCCTTAAGTAAGAAGAGGAGACATATAGTCGAGCTTCCTTAACAAATTATTGACCAGGGGATTTTTGCAGAAACTAATGCCTGTGGCTGGTGATTTGTATGTAAGCGAACATTGAAACACTCTGGTTAATAATGTTTGCATAACAAAAATATATTAAGTCTCTGGTCAATAAGCTGTTAAAACTGGGGTTTCAAATCAACTATTTTTCAAACAGTTTAGCTGTCATGCATTTGAGAAAGGGTTGCATTAGGTCACCACATTTTCTATGTCTAATACCTTTTGGTGGCACTTATAAGTAGCCATGTGCTGTATGTACAGGTTTCTTCCAGTTCTCCATATAGAAAATTCATTTGTTTTTAATCCGCCACCACTTACTGGAACCTAAAAGATCATGTTTACAACCGAAATTCTGCTTGACAGCCTGTGGTTTACAAGAAAAATTGCGTAGATGCTCTGTAATAACATGGCAGGAGACTATAGCGTGAGCATGTAGCATTTCAGATTAATACTTGGTAGTGTCAGCAAGCAGTGGAATGTTTAAGCAACACGCGGCTCCTATGGAGGAGGCTCACATCTTCCGACGTCTACTCCGCCTTATACTGTTGACTTAAAGCCAGATAGAACACAGCCTCAGGATGATCTGTACCCTCTGAATAGGAGCTAGTGGTTTCCAAAAAGGCCCTGTTAGGCAGGCATCACTGCATCCTGGAAACCTGAAAGAGATACCACAAGGCTGAGGGGCTTTCCAGTTCACTCTTCTGAGACCTGTTGGTTGATTAACTTTGAGGGTCTTATGTGAAGTGCATTGGGGGAATCCACACTGTGACACTGGCAACACAATACTTCTTTTTCTGATTAACCTCCCCAGGGTTCTCAACTCAAAACCTTGCTCTTGTACTCATTTCACTTAAAATTTTACAAAAGCCAGAACCCCCGAGGTCTCATTGGCTCCTATAGAAATCTGTCTTTGCTGCCAAAATTTATTTTCTTTAAGAGAGGGCTATGTCCTCCCGCCTACCTCCCTTTTGGCATATTGCCCAGCTGTGTATCAGACCTCATCTGCTATCCTCCTGATAACTAAGATGAATCTGACTCTGTGCGTACGATCATTCTGATTCTGATAATTGCATGCTTGGCTTAGTAGTGGGCACCAGCCACAAATGTGATAATTTCTTCTTCCCACAGCCTCACACAAAGAGATAATTTGCTCCATGCCCCAGCAACAGGTGAATGGCACAAAACACGAGCAATGCCTGCATGCGGAAAAAGGCACGTTTTGCAGATAAAATGGGTGACAGAGAAATGATCCGTATGCACAATTACTAAATTTGCATTAATCATTTTGGGATGGATGCTTTCATTGCATGGGTCTTGAGAAATTTGGCAGAGGAAAGCTGTTGCCTAGAGAATAAAAATAGCTTTATTCTTGCCATCATAAGCCTCAGCTCTGGGGCATTCAATTCCCTTGCCAACTTTCTGAAACTCCAGCCCAAGGCACTACAGTCACTTAAAGCCTTCCACTTCTCAATCAAACTCCAAGTTTTTCTTTTTCCGATACTTAGGTTTCATTTGCTCTCAAACAACAGTATCAAATAAGCTTGCATTCTCGTGGCAATTATGTGCTGTTCCCATACTGGTATGAGAAAAAAATTGTTTAAAGTATGCCACAGGTAAATCTATAGAAGGTGAAACACAGCTATTAGTATAAAAAGAAAGATTTTAGGCTTCTTACAAACCATTCATCCTGCTTCACAAACTGTCAGGAAGAAATGGTCACTCATTTGAGTGCCACAGAAATCCATGCTTAAGCCACAGGTGAAAACGAAAGGAAATCTGTGCCAGGAAGGCTGTGCAAAGAAAACTATACATGTCCAGCTGCACTACAACTACAGATGAACACTGAAAGGTCTGGAGGAAAGCAAAACATAATAGATGGTGATTTAGGAAACCAATTAGTATGTACATATTCCTGTGAATGGAGGTTATATGGTTAACTCTGTTCAATTCCCTGCCCACAGATTCAGATCGTCCCTCTTGAAGAGTTGCTCTCCATCCCTTCCACAAACACGAAAAGTCTGTTCATGCCTCATTATGACCACCTACCACACACATACCCTTTTAAGACTTCTCTGGTCTATATTTTCTATGTCTGCTCATACCATCTTTGTGACCACGGCTATAAAACTTTTCTGCTGGACTCGGTTCTTTTTTTTTTTTTTT
>SJYX01016700.1:61655-73302 GCA_006410675.1 Oreotragus oreotragus
TACATGATAGTATACATATTTCAATGCTATTCTCCCAAATCATCCCATCCTCTCCCCCTCCCTCTCCCTCTCCCTCAGAGTCCAAAAGTCTACTCTATACATCTGCGTCTCTCTTGCTGTCCTGCATACAGGGTCCTCATTACCATCTTTCTAAATTCCATATATATGTGTTAGTATACTGTATTGATGTTTTTCTTTCTGGCTTACTTCACTCTGTATAATTGGTTCCAGTTTCATCCATCTTATTAGAACTGATTCTTGTTCCAGGGGCATGCTCTTGAAGCAAACATTTTAAATTAATATTTTTTTGCTAGTAAGGCCACTCTCACTTGCAAAAGTGACTTTGGTTCTCCTCTGTGCTGTTGGCAGATGTCATCTGGGGCAGGCCAAGGGAAAGCGGAGTGCACCTCTATCTGTTACCTCTTCCAATCCCAGTGACTTTTGTCTGTAGCATTCCCATCTTTCAGAACTTTTTTTTTTCCTCTCCATAAAACTAAGCAAGAAAAGCAGCATGTCCTGGTGGCCAGAGTTGGGAAGTGGGGGTAATACCAATATTTTACGGAAAATAGTGGACTGCTAGCCATCTGGGGTAGGCAGAATAATGGCCCCATGTCAACCTAATGTCAAAGCTGAGACCCACAGATGAGGGAGCCCCACTGGAACCAGCAAATCCACGTACCTAGTTGGGAAGAGACAGGTAGACAGTTAGGTGACAGGGCCCAGGCAAAACCAGACCAGCTAAGCTTCACCTGAATCATCCAGCTGTAAAATCATGATCTAAATACATATTTTTTCAAGAAACTAAATATTAGGGTGATTTTTACATAACAATAACTAATAACAAAAACACCATTACCTCCACCGTGCCTGGATATTTGTATGCCTAGATTCTTACATGCACGGAACCTGTCACAAGCAAGCTCAGTGACCTTTGTCAACTCATTTAGCTCTCAAACTTTTCATCTGTAAAATGAGAAGTTGCTACTATGTGATATACAACACCACATTTAGCTTTATGAACCCATCAAGGATAAAAAGGGAAAAGGATTTCAAAATATTCCTCCCATTAAGACAAACAAAGAGCATGACTGGCATGTCATCCACAGATTACCATTTGTATTTGACTGGAAGAATGAATTTTAGCAATGCTGAAATCAAAATTAAGCCCTGAGTTGAATATATATATATATACAATATATGCATTCATTTCACATCTCCTCTTTTCATTTATTTAAGATCACAGCAGAAGAAACTGAAGGATATAACCCAGTAACAATAAAAATAAACAGCAAATAATAGACAGAAAATAGTATTTGAATTACCAAGCAATATACCCCATCATTGGAGCCTACGCAAATAATAACACACTGCTCTCTGTTTCTACATAACTTAGTGACTTGGTTTTTGTACTGGGAAAAATAAATCCAGAAAACAACTCTATGTCTTCTAAACTAAAGCCAGTCACCACACAAAACTGAATATTTACTTTATTCAATTTATATAAAGTACAAATTTAAAGTACGAATTGTATGCATGCATGTGTGTTATCAAGTTCAGTTCAGTTCAGTTCAGTCGCTCAATCGTGTCTGAGTCTTTGCGACCCCATGAATTGCAGCACGCCAGGCCTCCCTGTCCATCACCAACCACCAGAGTTCACTCAGACTCATGTCCATCGAGTCAGTGATGCCATCCAGCCATCTCATCCTCTGTCATCCATCATGACATTGTACAGGAGGCAGTGATCAAGACCATCCCCAAGAAAAAGAAATGTGAAAAGGCCAAATGGTTGTCTGAGGAGGCCTTAAAAATAGCTGAGAAAAGAAGAGAAGCTAAAGGCAAAAGAAAAAGGGAAAGATATACCCATCTGAATGTGGAGTTCCAAAGAATGCCAAGAGGGATAGAGAAGCCTTTCTCAGCAATCAGTGCAAAGGAATAGAGAAAAACAATAAAGACTAGAGATGTCTTCAAGAAAACTAGAGATACCAAGGGAACATTTCATGCAAAGATGAGCTCAAAGGAGGACAGAAATGTTATGGACCTAACAGAAGCAGCAGATATTAAGAAGAGGTGACAGAAAAAGTATACACAGAAAAATTATACACAAAAACTATACACAGAAAAACTATACAAAAAAGATATTCATGACCCATATAGCCACGATGGGGTGATCACTCCCTTAGAGCCAGACATCCTGGAATACCAACTCAAGTGGGCCTTAGGAAGCATCACTACAAAGCTAGTGGAGTGATGGAATTCCAGTTGAGCTATTTCAAATCCTAAAAGATGATCCTGTGAAAGAGCTGCACTCAATATGCCAGCAAATTTTGACAACTCAGCAGTGGCCACAGGACTGGAAAATGTCAGTTTTCATTTCAATCCCTAAGAAAGAATGTCTAAACTACTGCACAATTGCACTCATCTCACACATTGGCAAAGTAATTCTCAAAAATCTCCAAGCCAGACTTCAACAGTACGTGAACTGTGAACTTCCAGATGTTCAGGCTGGAGTTAGAAAAGGCAGAGGAACCAGAGATCAAATTGTCAACATCTGTTGGATCATTGAAAAAGCAAGACAGTTCCAGAAAAACATATATTTCTGCTCTACTGACTATGCCAAAACCTTTGACTATATGGGTCACAACAAACTGTGGAAAATTCTTCAAGAGATGGGAATACCAGACCACCTGACTTGCCTCCTGAGAAACCTGTATGCAGGTCCAGAAGCAACAGTTAGCACTGGACATGGAACAACAGACTGGTTTCAAATAGGGAAAGGAGCATGTCAAGGCTGTATATTGTCACCCTGCTGTTTTAACTTTTATGCAGAGTACATCATGAGAAATGCTGGAGTGGATGAAGCACAAGCTGGAATCAAGATTGCCTAAAGAAATATCAATAACCTCAAATATGAAGATGACACCACCCTTATGGCAGAAAGCCAAGAAGAACTAAAGAGCCATTTGATAAAAGTAAAAGAGGAGAGTGAAAATGTTGGCTCAGACTCAACATTCAGAAAACTAAGATCATGGCATCTGGTCCCATCACTTCATGGCAAATAGATGGGGAAACAATGTAAACAGAGATAGACTTGGGGGTTGGGGCTCAAAAATCACTGTAGATGGTGACTGCAGCCTTGAAATTAAAAGATGCTTGCTCCTTGGAAGAAAAGCTAGGACAAACCTAGACAACACACTTAAAAGCAAAGATGCTACTTTGCCAACAAAGTTCCATCTAGTCAAAGCTATTGTTTTTCCAGTAGTCATGTATGGATGTAAGAGTTGGACCATAAAGAAACCTGAGTGCCAAAGAATTGATGCTTTTGAACTATGGTGTAGAAGAAGACTCTTAAGAGTTCCTTGAACTGTAAGGAGATAAACCCAGTGAATCCTAAAGGAAATCAGTCCTGAATATTCATTGGAAGGACTGATTCTAAAGCTGAAACTCCAATACTTTGGCCACCTGATGTGAAGAACTGGCTTATTGGAAAAGATCTTGATGCTGGGAAAGATTGAAGGCAGGAAGAAAAGGGGACAACAGAGGCTAAGACGGTTGGATGGCATCACCTATTCAATGGACATGAGTTTGAGCAAGCTCTCGGAGTTGGTGATGGACAGGGAGGCCTGGCATGCTGCAGTCCATGGGGTCACAAAGAGTCAGACACAACTGAGCAATTCAACTGAACTGAACTGATATAGAAGATTGAGTTATTTTATGCTTAGATGATCCTGCCAGGTCCCAACAATTCCTTTTGACTTTTTTAATGTCATTGGTGTTGAGTTTATTTTGGAACTCTTGTAAATAATTTTTTTTTTAATTGACAAGAAAAGATCCNTTCAACTGAACTGAACTGATATAGAAGATTGAGTTATTTTATGCTTAGATGATCCTGCCAGGTCCCAACAATTCCTTTTGACTTTTTTAATGTCATTGGTGTTGAGTTTATTTTGGAACTCTTGTAAATAATTTTTTTTTTAATTGACAAGAAAAGATCCTCCAAAGACATGCAAAGCTTTGTTTGTTTTTTAGTCATTAGCTTATGTCCAACTCTTTTGCAACCCCATGGACTGTAGCCCTCCATGGTCCTCTGGGCACGGGATTTCCCAGGCAAGAATATTGGGATACTTTGCCGTTTCTTTCTCCAAGGGATCTTCCTGACCCAGGGATTTAACATGGCTCCTGCCGTGCTTCCTGCACTTCAGGATGATTCTTTATCGCTAAGCCACCAGGCAAAGTTTAGTATGTGTTACATAGTAATAAAGCATAGATGAAGGCTATTGCACAATTCTAAGTTAAGATGATGGCCAGAACTAACGTACAGTTGATGAGGATGAAAGGGAAGGTGCAGATGTAATGTGAGAATCACTGAGAAATAAAACCCATAATGATGGATAATTAATTGAATATGGGAAATGAGATTAAGAGGGCTTCTTCAGCAGCTCAGTGGTAAAGGATACACCTGCACCCCCTGGGTCAGAATAATCTCCTGGAAGAGGGCATGGCAACCCACTCCCGTATTCTTGCCTGGAGAATCCCATGGACAGAGGAGCCTGGCGGGCTACAGTCCATATGGTCACAAAGAGTTGAACATGACTGAAGTGACTGACCATGCATGCACACAGTGAGATTAACAGCAGGTCAAGGAAGGCTATAAGGCCTTAAGTCTGGCAAACTTAAATAATGAAAGAGATGTAAAATAAGCATTTGATGAATGAAAGTGAACGCCTTTCTTACCTTGGTTTAAAGTAAAATGGGCAAGCACAGCAGGAGTTCAATAAACTCAGGAGTATTGTCAATCCTAATATTGGCCAAAAGTTTCATTTGAGTTTTTCTGTAAGACATTATGGAGAAACCAGAGTGAGCCTTTTATCTAACCCAACAGATATTCAAATTCCGATGTTTAATTTACTTGGAACCATGCTTGTAGAAGGCACATCAAAGACTACAACTTTGAGGTATCCCTTTCGTTTTGTTATAATTAATTGCTGCATAAAAAAATAGGATGGGAGGAGAGAAAAAAATTAAGCATTTAACATCAAGTCTGAAAGTCTATTTCCAACAAGAGATTTAAGGAAATTGCAATCCAACAAATATTTGCTTGAACATTTAGCTCTGGAGTTTGGGATGGAGTTGCCCTCAAGGGGAAATAATCATTATTGAAGAACTCTAAAAGAACAAAGATTAAGTCAATTATTATAGAAGAAGTAACAACATTGAACTGTGGCTTTCAAATAAAATTTAGATCACTTTTATCTAGAGATACACAGAAAAACAATTGGATCAGATAGCATTTGTGAGGAAAATTATGCTCTGCACTTTACTCAATAGAGGTCCACTGTCTTGAGTCATTGAAATGTTTGCTTCTGATCTATGAAGATATAAATACAGAGATTCAAAGAGTTTAGAAACTTTTAAAACCATTTGAAAGTATGTTTTAAACATAAAAGCAATGAGTTTATTAATGTTAGCTTTTCATATCTATTTCGTATTTCTAGCAACTTATGTTTTTATATTGCAATGTTGGACTATGACTGAATAGAATCTTACCAAAAAACTGACCCTTCATCACAGAGAGGTTGAGAAGCACTGTGTTAGAGGATGGATAATATTACTACAGAAACATAAAGGAGAGCATTCCATGGTTTTCACAAAGCAATGTATTTCACGTGTTCTAGGATCAGAAAGTAGCCTAGTTTTGCTGAAGTATAGTGTGCCAAAAATGATTTAAACGTAGAGAACTTAGGGTTAGAGTCCACCTGCAATGCAGGAGAGCGTGATTCGACCCTTGAGTCAGGAAGAGCCCCTGGAGAAAGAAATGGCATTCCGTGCCAGTATTCTTGCCTGGATGATGCCATGGAAGGAGGAGCCTGCAAGGCCACATATAGTCCATGGGGCCACAAAGAGTTGGACACAACTGAGCAATTTTCATTTCATTTCACTTCAACTTAGGGTTATAACTTAGGAAGTCTTGACTGCTGTAATTTATTATACTTAAAGAGAACTCACCAAGATTTCATTCACTGTATGCTCATTTGATTAAGCATTACGATCAGGCTAATGCTAAACACAAGACATGTCATTTTTCTATTAAAGTCACCTGGATAGTTTGCTTTCATTAATGAGCATGTGTTATTTTCAAGTCACTCTCCAAATGTATCCCTTGTTCATTTTCTCCCATTGGCTGGAGTACCTAAGATTTCTTTTGGAGAACAGCACCTAAATCACAAGGTCTTCCCAGTATTAATTAAAAAAAAAAAAAAAAAAATCCCCTGAATTAATGTTAATAAATTCCCTGGTAGCTCAGTCAGTAAGGAATCTGCCTACAGTGCAAGAGACCCGAGTTCAATCCCTGATCAGGAAGATCCCCTGGAGAAGGAAATGGCAACCCACTCTAGTATTTTTGCTTGGAAAATCCCAGGCTGCAGTCCATGGGGTCACAAGAGTAGGATATGACTTAACAACTAAACCACAAAAGATATATATTTTTTAAGTCAGTATCATAACTTGCATAGAAATAAAAAATGAACATGTGCCACATATTATATTTACCTCATTAATGAGGGAATCAATAAAATGTCACAATTGGTTCAAAGGATAATTCAAATAACTCACATATAAAGACAATCAAGAATGCTAAAATTAAAAAAAAAAGAATGCTAAAATAAATTTGCAAATATATGTAAATCTGATGAATATCCATGAGATAATAATCAGTTGCATTCTACTGGACAAAATTCACTTTCATCTCTAAGGATAATTATTTGCATTACTAAATAGCTCAAAGAGGATGAAAGGATCAGAGCCACATAGAATCAGATAACTAGGAAAGGTGCTCTACCCAGAACACTAAGTAATTTTTGGTTTTTGTCCATTTCATTGCCTCTGGCAATTTTCCACTAAAATCCTACCAACTGAAACTTTCTATCTTTGCATGCTGTGTTCCATTGTTACTATTTTTTCCATTTACCCTTAAGTAAGAAGAGGAGACATATAGTCAAGCTTCCTTAACAAATTATTGACCAGGGGATTTTTGCAGAAACTAATGCCTGTGGCTGGTGATTTGTATGTAAGCGAACATTGAAACACTCTGGTTAATAATGTTTGCATAACAAAAATATATTAAGTCTCTGGTCAATAAGCTGTTAAAACTGGGGTTTCAAATCAACTATTTTTCAAACAGTTTAGCTGTCATGCATTTGAGAAAGGGTTGCATTAGGTCACCACATTTTCTATGTCTAATACCTTTTGGTGGCACTTATAAGTAGCCATGTGCTGTATGTACAGGTTTCTTCCAGTTCTCCATATAGAAAATTCATTTGTTTTTAATCCGCCACCACTTACTGGAACCTAAAAGATCATGTTTACAACCGAAATTCTGCTTGACAGCCTGTGGTTTACAAGAAAAATTGCGTAGATGCTCTGTAATAACATGGCAGGAGACTATAGCGTGAGCATGTAGCATTTCAGATTAATACTTGGTAGTGTCAGCAAGCAGTGGAATGTTTAAGCAACACGCGGCTCCTATGGAGGAGGCTCACATCTTCCGACGTCTACTCCGCCTTATACTGTTGACTTAAAGCCAGATAGAACACAGCCTCAGGATGATCTGTACCCTCTGAATAGGAGCTAGTGGTTTCCAAAAAGGCCCTGTTAGGCAGGCATCACTGCATCCTGGAAACCTGAAAGAGATACCACAAGGCTGAGGGGCTTTCCAGTTCACTCTTCTGAGACCTGTTGGTTGATTAACTTTGAGGGTCTTATGTGAAGTGCACTGGGGGAATCCACACTGTGACACTGGCAACACAATACTTCTTTTTCTGATTAACCTCCCCAGGGTTCTCAACTCAAAACCTTGCTCTTGTACTCATTTCACTTAAAATTTTACAAAAGCCAGAACCCCCGAGGTCTCATTGGCTCCTATAGAAATCTGTCTTTGCTGCCAAAATTTATTTTCTTTAAGAGAGGGCTATGTCCTCCCGCCTACCTCCCTTTTGGCATATTGCCCAGCTGTGTATCAGACCTCATCTGCTATCCTCCTGATAACTAAGATGAATCTGACTCTGTGCGTACGATCATTCTGATTCTGATAATTGCATGCTTGGCTTAGTAGTGGGCACCAGCCACAAATGTGATAATTTCTTCTTCCCACAGCCTCACACAAAGAGATAATTTGCTCCATGCCCCAGCAACAGGTGAATGGCACAAAACACGAGCAATGCCTGCATGCGGAAAAAGGCACGTTTTGCAGATAAAATGGGTGACAGAGAAATGATCCGTATGCACAATTACTAAATTTGCATTAATCATTTTGGGATGGATGCTTTCATTGCATGGGTCTTGAGAAATTTGGCAGAGGAAAGCTGTTGCCTAGAGAATAAAAATAGCTTTATTCTTGCCATCATAAGCCTCAGCTCTGGGGCATTCAATTCCCTTGCCAACTTTCTGAAACTCCAGCCCAAGGCACTACAGTCACTTAAAGCCTTCCACTTCTCAATCAAACTCCAAGTTTTTCTTTTTCCGATACTTAGGTTTCATTTGCTCTCAAACAACAGTATCAAATAAGCTTGCATTCTCGTGGCAATTATGTGCTGTTCCCATACTGGTATGAGAAAAAAATTGTTTAAAGTATGCCACAGGTAAATCTATAGAAGGTGAAACACAGCTATTAGTATAAAAAGAAAGATTTTAGGCTTCTTACAAACCATTCATCCTGCTTCACAAACTGTCAGGAAGAAATGGTCACTCATTTGAGTGCCACTGAAATCCATGCTTAAGCCACAGGTGAAAACGAAAGGAAATCTGTGCCAGGAAGGCTGTGCAAAGAAAACTATACATGTCCAGCTGCACTACAACTACAGATGAACACTGAAAGGTCTGGAGGAAAGCAAAACATAATAGATGGTGATTTAGGAAACCAATTAGTATGTACATATTCCTGTGAATGGAGGTTATATGGTTAACTCTGTTCAATTCCCTGCCCACAGATTCAGATCGTCCCTCTTGAAGAGTTGCTCTCCATCCCTTCCACAAACACGAAAAGTCTGTTCATGCCTCATTATGACCACCTACCACACACATACCCTTTTAAGACTTCTCTGGTCTATATTTTCTATGTCTGCTCATACCATCTTTGTGACCACGGCTATAAAACTTTTCTGCTGGACTCGGTTCTTTTTTTTTTTTTTTNCTCTTTCACTTTCATCAAGAGGCTTTTTAGTTCCTCTTCACTTTCTGCCATAAGGGTGGTATCATCTGCATATCTGAGGTTATTGATATTTCTCCCGCCAATCTTGATTCCAGTTTGTTCTTCAGTTATTTCCCCCAAATTCCAAATGCACATCCTTAACTCTTCTTTGTGATGTCAAAGTTGAATTCTACAATTTTCCCCATACCGGCTGGCCGCAACATCAGGCTTTGTCAATAGAGGAAGCTGAAAGGATGCAGCAAGATCAGAACAGATTCAGGAGGTTCTTATGTTGCAGCTCTCAGTAGATGGGTATGGAGGCAACCCAGGGGCAATGACTCTGACAACCTCCTCAGCCTTGGTGGACTTTTCCTGTGGACCAGCTCAGTCCACAGGCAATTCAGCCAGTTTCTCTGCCTGCCGCTGCCTGCCTTCCATGGATGGACTCAAGCTCTTACTATTTGTCTTAACTAAGGTACATGAAATAACTTGTGCTTAATGTTATTTTAATCCTTTTTGACTGACTAGCAGTCAAGTGTCATTATATCAAAACATTATCATAAAACTTCATGAAAGCTAACAATTCATCCATCATTTCTAAAGTTTCAGAAATAAGATTTCTGGATCCTCCAAGTAGGAAGTATAACTATCCTATCAAAGAATGAGCAAATGAATAGAGTTATATTCAGACTGATGTTTTTTCCTGGAGATGGTATGTTCACTGATTCCAGTCAGAGGAAAGTCAGTAGACTTACTCTTTGTATGTTAAATATCCATCATGGTTTTAGGAAGGTATCAACCTAAAATATCAGTACTACAAACACTGAGTCTTACAAATAGTGTAAAATTTTTCTAAGGAGAACTGAATTCTCTTTAGAAACTTGCAGTGGACAGAGGCTGGAAGAAGTTAATCATTTAGCTTATAGTTTTGTTTTAGGCCAGGTTCTGCAGAGGCTGATCTTATGAAAATTATTTTGCTGGTGTAGTATTAAGGAAGCAATCCCAGGAGAGAGTCACTAAGTAAAGTTGTTTGGGCAGTGAGGAACATAAGACAGAGAAAGGGAAGAAGGTAACTAGGAGTACAATTGCAGACAATGTCCCAGAGGGGTATCTGCAGCTGGCTACAACAGAAATGAACGGTATTATGTTTCAGAACCATCCCAAACTGGGGTGAGGGAGCTGGGCTGTCCTACTTTCATAAGACTGGTCACTAGCTAAGAGTCTGCTAGAGGCAAGTACCCTTCCAGTCAGTCTGGGTTCTCTGCCCAAGCAATCAGTTCATTTGCTCACTCATGTATGACTCTTTGTGACCCCATGGACTGCAGCATGCCAGGCCTGCCTGTCCATCAACAACTCCCAGAGTTTATTTAAACGCATATCCATTGAGTTGGTGATGCCATCCAACCATCTCATCCTCTGTCGTCCTCTTCTCCTGCCTTCAATCTTTCCCAGAATCAGGGTCTTTTCAAATGAGTCAGCTCTTTGCATCAGGTGGCCAAAGTACTGGAGTTTCAGCTTCAACATCAGTCCTTCCAATGAATATTCAGAACTGATTTCATTTAGGATGGATGGTTGGATCTCCTTGCAGTCCAAGGGACTCTCAGGAGTCTTCTCCTACACCACAGTTCAAAAGCACCAATTCTTCGGCACTCAACTTTCTTTATAGTACAACTCTTACATTCATATATGACCACTGGAAAACCATAGCCTTGACTAGATGGACCTTTGTTGGCAAAGTAATGTCTCTGTTTTTTAATACGCTGTCTAGGTTGGTCATAACTTTCCTTCCAAGCAGTAAGCGTCTTTTGATTTCATGGCTGCAGTCATCATCTGCAGTGATTTTGGATCCCCCCAAAATAAAGTCTGCCACTGTTTGCACAGTTTCTCTGTCTATTTGCTATGAGAGGTAGGACCGGATGCCATGATCTTAGTTTTCTGAATGTTGAGCTTTAAGCCAACTTTTCGCTTTCCTCTTTCACTTTCATCAAGAGGTTCTTTAGTTCTTCTTCACATTTTTCCATAAGGGTGGTGTCATCTGCATATCTGAAGTTATTGATAGTTCTCCTGGCAATCTTGATTTTAGCTTATGCTTCATCCAGTCCAGCGTTTCTCATGATGTACTCTGCATATAAGTTAAATATGCAGAGTGACAATATAGAAACTTGAAGCCTCCTTTTTTTATTTGGAACCAGTCTGTTGTCCCATGTTCAGTACTAACTGTTGTTTCCTGACCTGCATACAGATTTCTCAAGAGGCAGGTTAGGTGGTCTGGTATTCCCATCTCTTTCAGAATTTTCCACAGTTGATTGTGATCCACACAGTCAAAGGCTTTGGCATAGTCAATAAAGCAGAAATAGATGTTTTTCTGGAACTCTCTTGCTTTTTCCATGATCCAGCGGATGTTGGCAATTTGATCTCTGGTTCCTCTGCCTTTTCTAAAACCAGCTTGAACATCAGGGAGTTCAC
>SJYX01016700.1:87147-131928 GCA_006410675.1 Oreotragus oreotragus
ACAAAAGAGGCAAGAATATATAATGGGGAAAAGACAGACTCTTCAGCCTGTCTCTTATACACATCTACCTGCATACAGGTTTCTCAAAAGGCAGTTCAGGTGGTCTGGTATTCCCATCTCTTTCAGAATTTTCCACAATTTATTGTGATCCACACAGTCAAAGGCTTTGGCATAGTCAATCAAGCAGAAGTAGATGTTTTTCTGGAACTTTTTTGCTTTTCCATGATCCATCAGATGTTGGCAATTTGATCTCTGGTTCCTCTGCCTTTTCTAAAACCAGCTTGAACATCTGGAAGTTCATTGTTACGTATTGCTGAAGCCCGACTTGGAGAATTTTGAGCATTACTTTACTAGCATGTGAGGTAGTTTGAAGCATTGCCTTTCTTAGGGGTTGGAACGAAAACTGACCTTTTCCAGTCCTGTGGCCACTTCTGAGTTTTCCAAACTTGCTGGCATATTGAGTGCAGCACTTTTGTAGCATCATCTTTTAGTATTTGAAATAGCTCAACTGGAATTTCATCACCTCCACTAGCTTTGTTTGTAGTGATGCTCTTAAGGCCCACTTGACTTCACATTCCAGGATGTCTGGTTCTAGATGAGTGATCACACCATCGTGATTATCTGGGTCATGAAGAATTTTTCTGTATAGTTCTTCTGTGTATTCTTGCCACCTCTTCTTAATATCTTCTGCTTCTGTTAGTTCCCTACCATTTCTGTCCTTTATTGAGCCCATCTTTGCATGAAATGTTCCCTTCAGTTCAGTTCCCTTGGTATCTCTAATTTTTGGAGACATCTCTAGTCTTTCCCCTTCTATTGTTTTCCTCTATTTCTTTGCTCTGATCACTGAGGAAGGCTTTCCTATCTCTCCTTGCTATTCTTTGGAACTCTGCCTTCAGACGGGTATACCTTTCCTTTTGTCCTTAGCTTTTGGCTTCTCTTCTGGTCACAGCTATTTGTAAGGCCTCCTCAGATAGCCATTTTGCTCTTTTGCATTTCTTTTTCATGGGGATAGTCTCAGTTCCTGTCTCCTGTACATGCAGCTACCATGCTCCTTTGCCATCGCAGCCGATGCTTTTGACTGAATAGTATTCCAGTATATATATGTACCACATCTTATTTATTCATTCCTCTGTTGATGGACATTCAGGTTACTTCCATGTCTTGGCTATTGTAAATAGTGCTGCTACGAATATAAGGGGGCATTTATCTTTTTGAGTTACAATTTTACCTAGATACATGTCCAGGATTAGGATTGCTGGGTCACATAGTAATTCTATTTTTGGTTTTCTGAGGAACTTCCATGTGTTTTCCATAGTGGCTGTACCAATTTACATTACCAACAGTGTAGGAGGGTTCCTTTTCACACACCCTCTTCAGCAATTTTTGTAGACTTTAATGATATGCATTCTGACCAGTGTGAGGAAGTACCTCATTGTAATTTTGATTATCATTTTTCTAATAATTAGCAATGTTGAGCATTTTTTCATATGCCTATTGGTCATTTCATGTCTTCTTTGGAGAAATATCTGTTTAGGTCTTCAAAATTCAACATCTGTTTATGACAAAAACTCTTACCAAATTGGGCATAGAGAGAACATATCTCAATATAATAACTATTTATGATAAACCCACAGCCAATATAATACTCAACAGTGAAAAGCTAAAAGACTTCCTAATAAAATATGGAACAAGACAAGGGTGCCCAATCCTACCTCTTATATTCAGTGTATTATTGGAAGTCTTAGCCACAACAATTAGATATTAAAAAGAAATAAAAGGCATTCAGCTTGGAAAGGAAGAGGTAAAATTGTCACTATAAGTAGATGACATACTAAAGACTCCACAAAAATCTACTAGAATTAATAAATGAATTCAGCAAGGTAGCAGGATACAATAAATATTAACATATATAAATTGGTTGCATTTCTTTACTCAACAAATGAAATGCCAGAAAACAAATGCAAAAAGACAAGAGCTTTTAAAATCACATCTCAAAAAAACAAAAAAAGTACTTAGGAATAAACCTGACCAAGGAGGCAAAAGACTTATCTGCTGAGAACTACAAAACATTAATAAAGGAAACTGAAGCTAGTACAAGGAAATGGATGCCATGCTCTTGGACTGCAAGAATTAATATTGTTAAAATGGCCATACTATCCAAATCAATCTACAGATTTAATCTGATTTCTATCGAGTTACCCATGACATTTTTCACAGACCTAGAAAAATCCTAAAATTTATATAAAACCATGAAAGACCAGAATTGCTAAAGAAATCCTGAAGAAAAAGAATAAAGCAGGAGACATAACTCTTCCAGACTTCAGGCAATACTACAAAGCTACAGTAATCAAAATGGTGTGGTATTTTCACAAAGCACACATATGGGTCAATGGAACATAACAGAGAGCCCAGAAATAAACTTACACACCTACAGTCAATTAATATTCAACAAAGGAAACAAGAATATATAATGGGGAAAAGACAGACTCTTCAGCAAGTGGTGTTAGGAAAGTTGGACAACCACATGTAAATTAGTGAAGTTAGAACACAGCCTCTCCCCATACACAAAAATAAACTCCAAATGGCTTAAAGATATAAGCATAAGACATGATACCATAAAACTCCTGGAAGAGATCAGAGGCAAAACACTCTCTGACAAAGATTCTACCAATGTTTCCTTAGGTCAGTCTTCCAGGGCAACAGAAATAAAAACAAAAATGAAAAAAGCTAATCAAACTGATAAGCTTTTGCACAGCAAAGGAAATCATAAACAAAAATGAAAAGACAACCTACAGACTGGGAGAAAATATTTGCAAATTTTGTGGCTACTAATAGAGATGGTGTGTGCTTTTCAAATGTCATAGGAATGATAATGTGTATGTAAATATGATTGATTTATAAATATCAACTTTGTATCTAGCAACATTTCTAAATTTCTAGAATAAATGAATTCATCATAGTTTTCTTCTTTTCTCAGTTCATTCTCTACTAATATACAACCCTTCATTTGAAGAAATAATTTATTTTGCAGTATTATTCAATGCTAACTACATATTTTTATAGGACTTTTTCCATAGCTCTGTGATGATAATCAAAGATAAATTATTTAGATTTATGTCAACTGCTAAAATAAGAATATATTAAGGTATTATTAGGAATATTTTCATCTCTCTGAAAAGTTAGTTTTTTCTAGAAAAATATGAGACAGTAAAGGAGTCTTCTAAAAATGTTGCCACCAGTGTATAGAAAAGAGAGATAAGAATAAAATTTTATGTCATTACTATAAACAAATCAGTGTCCACACACACAATGCCAAGAATAGGACTGAGGTAATATGTGGATGATTTAGATAATGAAAATTTTAATCCATTTTTTTCTCCTTTGTATATGGACCAAATTTTCTAGTGAGGACTATATATGTATTCAAATTTAGTATGTAAGTGTATTCTTTAATTTGACAAATATTTATCATGCACCTACTAAGTACCAAGTACAAGGAATAAGGAAGGTTTTTTTCAGGTTAGTTAGAGATATACAACTATTAAAGCAATAAAATTTGGTGACTATTTTCTCGATAGGAAGAAAGGAATCAATGTTTCTCAGTTTTTGAGGTATAAATGAAAAGGGAAGTGAAGTGTAAATGTTGTCTTAGTCTGAAGCATGGGAAAAAAAAAACAGCAGTTTTATCTAGGAAAAAGAGAGAAGATACATTTAGCAGAAGAATGAGTAATATTTGAAATTGATAAATAACAAGCATTAGCTCTCTCTGAACAATATTCCCTGATTGACTTTTAAACGTAATTGCTATCCCCCTGCCCCACTGCCCATGGATGACTTCCTTTTTCTCTCTTCCATCCTCTACTATAGAACATGTTGGAGGATTTATTTTTTTCCCTTGAGAATGAGATATAGAACCATATGACCTTTAGTTTCTTAGAACTAAAGACAAAAATCCAGGACCATTTTCTTAGAAGAAAGATAGTTTTATTTATAGTAATAGAATGAATATGGAATAACAACGCAAAATTGGATTTCTCTTTTCTTTCATTTTGTTCCTTTTCAATCCCTCATTCTGTCACTACTCTTATACACATCTAATGAGATATAGAACCATATGACCTTTAGTTTCTTAGAACTAAAGACAAAAATCCAGGACCATTTTCTTAGAAGAAAGATAGTTTTATTTATAGTAATAGAATGAATATCGAATAACAATGTAAAATTGGATTTCTCTTCTCTTTCATTTTGTTCCTTTTCAATCCCTCATTTTATCACTGAAAAGTGAAGATTTTCATTTTACCTTCAACATACAGTAAATTTCATGTAAAGAACTGGGCTACTACAGTTCAAAGAGAGGCTTAAAGCATCTAAGAACTGGTTTTTTTTTAGTTTCTTAGTTTTTTAATTTTAATTATTAAAATATAATGATTTTAAAAGCATTTTGAATGATTTGGGGGATATAAAATTACAAATGTGTATGTGGACTTGACAGGCAGTGCAGTGGTAAAGAATCGGCCTGCCCATGCAGGCATTACAAGAGAAACAGGTTCAGTCCCTGGGTCAGGAAGATTCTCTGGAGCAGGAAATGGCAACCTAATCTAGTATACTTGCCTGGAGAATCCCATGGACAGAGGAGCCTGGAGGGCTACAGTCCATGGGGTCTCAAAGAGTCAGACACAACTAAATGCACACACAGGCACAGAAATGTATATGTATTATTCAAGAGGAACAATACGATATACTGTTTTACTCTGTTGTTCAGACTTTTAAGAGTCTAAAGAACAAACCATTACACACTCAAATACAACATACAAAAACATGCATTTTCCTCTATTAAATATAGGAGCAAAAATCATTCAGTTAAAAGACTGATATAATCTGAAAACAGAATTTCAGAATATAACAATGAGGATTATGCTGGTAATGTTAAACTGGGGCCTTAAGAACAGGAGAATGACTTCATGCTTTTATATATATGCTATATTATAGCTAACTTACTTACAGCTATTATTGTTAGTCAAAAGATAAAATGAAATAATGGCACTAGTCAAAGCAATGTTCTCTTTGATGACTTCTCATAGGAAAGAAAAAACAAAAGAAAAAGATTATTTACAATCGTGTATTCATGTGTGTATGGTGTTATAACAATAACCTGACCCTTACCTACTGAGCTAATAAAATCAAACATTAAACTCTGCTTAGGGACTTAAAGTTCTATCCTTCATCTTTTCTAAGCTTGGGGAGTTTTTTTTTTCTTTTGGATAACTTACTTACAGCTATTATTGTTAGTCAAAAGATAAAATGAAATAATGGCACTAGTCAAAGCAATGTTCTCTTTGATGACTTCTCATAGGAAAGAAAAAACAAAAGAAAAAGATTATTTACAATCGTGTATTCATGTGTGTATGGTGTTATAACAATAACCTGACCCTTACCTACTGAGCTAATAAAATCAAACATTAAACTCTGCTTAGGGACTTAAAGTTCTATCCTTCATCTTTTCTAAGCTTGGGGAGTTTTTTTTTTCTTTTGACTTCCATGGATGAGAGGTGGCCTTCTTACTAATCTCCACGTGTGCTTATGAATTAATTGAAACTTGGCAAAATCTTTCACTTTAAAGAATGGAAGTGGTTATGTTAGAAGCGTTGAAGGTCCTGACCTGTCTCTATTGCTACTGCTGCTAAGTCGCTTCAGTCGTGTTCGACTCTGTGCAACCCCATAGTCAGCAGCCCACCAGGCTCCCCCGTCCCTGGGATTCTCCAGGCAAGAACACTGGAGTGGGTTGCCGTTTCCTTCTCCAATGCATGAAAGTGAAAATGAAAGTGAAAGTGAAGTCGTGTCTGACTCTTCGCGACCCCGTGGACTGCAGCCTACCACGCTCCTCCACCCATGGGATTTTCCAGGCAAGAGTACTGGAGTGGGGTGCCTGTCTCTACAAGTTATTTATTCTCAGGAAGAGGACATCACAACTTCTCCAATTCTTTTCAGAAAAAGTGCTTATTTCGTGTGTCTTATTTGTAGAAACAATGTGCCAAAATAACTTTAATCTTCTGAATCATTTTTTAAAACAATTTAAAAATTTTAAATTCTAAAATAATATCTTTGAAAAAAAATAAGGATAGGATGGCAAATTAGTTGAACCTTCACTTAGGATAATCAGGGAAAGAAGAAAAACTGCACAACTCAAACTTTACTGGCCCAAGCGACATTTAGAATTTGTTCTCTAACCTTTCTATCAGTTTACAAATTTTCACTGAATTATGAATATATCCAGAGAACTGAAACAAGATTTTGAAAAGTGCAGTCAATTGAAATTCATATTTGGAGAAATTTCTGACTCTGGGGTAGTTACTTTCCAGTGTGAGTTATTATTTTTTTGGCCTCTGAATGATACAAAATTTTCTAAGTTTTAAATTGTGAAAAAAAATTACTACTTCTGTTTTATGCTAAGTATAACAAAAAGATAACTATTTTCTACTTCAACATTAGATGTTTCCTTGTATTTATGTCAAGCGTTTTGAGCAGTAAATTTGTTCTCCTTCTGAAAATGAAAAGTACGACCATCTCCTGGGTATTCATGAAAATTACATAAATGATTACAGTGTTAGTTGCAATAGCTCCTAATATGTTCACTACAAACTTGATGATTCCTCTGCTGGGAGCTCTCATTGGAGACAGTAAAGAGGCAAAATTCAAAATCTTTATTGAGACTTTTCCAACTTTCTTAATCAGCCCCTAAAGTAAAGTAAAATGATTTCACAAGTTCCAACTAAACAAACACATCCAAGCAAATCGGAGTATAAAAGGATCATTTTTAATCCTGAGACATTTTCAGGTCATGTAAAAATTGTTTGTCAAATATAATTGTTCTCTGCCCCTTTTTAAACATCATGATGTTTGGCTTTTGAAATGTATTTGACTATAGTAAAATTGACAGCAAACAGCAATTTATATGTAGATTCTAAACTGGTGAGTACAAAGACTCAGAACCTCAAAGAAAGCCCGCAAAATATAATTATAAACTGGAACAGAAAGAATCCTCAGTTTCTATAATCTACTTAGAGATATTGCTAGTAGAAATATAGTATAAAATATTGCAAATATTCCCATAACTACTCTCAGCAATTCACTATATTTCTAAGCCTCCTATCCCCACTGGGAAAGAAATAATTGTTCTTTAGGCATAAATTATTTACAGAAAAATAATACTCATTTTATATGTTGTTTAAAATCTTACAAAGCATTTGAATATGTGTTTAAACGTTTAAATATTTATATATTCATATGTAAATGTATATTTAATACATCATAGATGTGTATACATATAAAATTTAGAACTCAGAACAAAAGTATGTCAAGTTCGCATGCTCATAATAATGAGATTGATATTATTAACCACCTCTTTTTATGAGGACCCTAAGGCTTACAATAATAAATTATCCAAAGTAACATAAGTAGCAAATGGTAGACCTGGATGCAAAGTAAATTCTTTCTAGAGTTGAAGTCCTGTGAATTTTCTGGGCACAAGGGAAGGAAAAGTATCCTAGAATTATTATTTTAAAAGGCAGCATAGACTCTAAATATTGAACACTAGAATGCAATACTTTGGGTTTCCTATTGCTGAAATGTCCCTGTGAGGGTCACTTCTTTTTCCACATCCTTACCAATCATGGCTCCAGCCTGGAGTGATAAGTCAGAAAGGTAAATGAGATAAATTAATCCTTAAAACAAACCACCAGGTGAAGCTGCCTAAGTGACTACTTTCAGAGGTTAATTATCTCTCCTGAGCAAAGACTAGAATCCCAGAAGGAATTTGGACACCCTAATATATCATGGATTAAGCTCATGCCTTTGAAATTGCACTGATTTACTCTACCCAAAGATAAGCTAAATAGAAGAATACCAGAGGAAGCAAAAATAGAAATTGGATTTACCATTTTTCCCCCTAAATGAAAAGATTTATTCAGCAAGCTTTTTACTTAATCATCATCCAATGAAGAATCAAATCTCCTAAGTACTGCAATGGGAGTAGTCATCTTCAAAGAACTCCAAACATGTCCTGGTTTCAAGGCATACCATTAATTTGACATTATTCATCATTTTCACTGTCAAAAGCTGTATTCTCATCTATTAGGTCATCAGCTAGAGGACAATTATTACTCAGCCATTATTCACTTTAGAATACTTACAAATATCTTTCCCAGCTGGCCAAAAAGAAATCTAAGAGATCTGAAAGAAATGCTGGAGCAGCAATGTATTTGAAAATATACCAACAGTTTGAGAATTCATAAAGTGTGAAATGATTGTAGTAATGGCCAAGATGAAGCATAACCTATAGCTTGCAATGGTAATACCTAAAACTCTGGAGAAAATATGAAGAGAAACTGGGAAAGACTCAAAATAAACAGTAACAGACAGATTGAGGATGGAAGTCAAAATGGGGAAAGAATCCAGGATAGTGGTGAATTAATAGCTTCTTCCCCTTCCCCTTTTTTTTTCTCTTATTTGATCTGAGAGTGAGCCAGACCTCATAGCTGAATAGAAGCTATAGATGGGAAAATCTCCCAGAGAAGACGAATTAAAAATGGACTGGAAAAAGGAAGTTCTTCAGGTAGAGAATGTAAGAGGAATCCAGGTCAGATTTTGCTGTTGTTGACTTGTTTTTTATTTGTTTTTCGTTTCTTTCCTGGACCTGCTCTGAAGTCAGCCAATATTAACTGGTTAAAACAGCAGAGAAACCTAAAACTATAAAAGAAATGGATCATTCATACATTGCTGGTGGGAATGTAAAATGGTGCAACCATTCTGGAAATCAGTATAGTAGTTTCTTACAAAATTAAATTTTGCATACTATATCACTCAGCATTTGCATTCTTGAGTAATCATCACAGAGAAATGAATAGTTATGTTCATAGGAATTCATGTACACCCGTGGCGGATTCATGTCAATGTATGCCAAATCCAATACAGTATTGTAAAGTAAAATAAAGTTAAAAAAATAATGATAATAAAAAAATGAAAATAAAAAAACAGCTTCTAGAGGAATATTGAAGTAGCTATATTCATAATAACCAGAAACTGGAAAAAATCCAACTCTTCAATGACTGAATAATCTGTGGTATATCCTTAACAATAATACTGCTACTGCTAAGTCAGTTCAGTCATGTCTGACTCTGTGCAACCCCATAGACGGCAGCCCACCAGGCTGCCCCGTCCCTGGGATTCTCCAGGCAAGAACACTGGAGTGGGTTGCCATTTCCTTCTCCAATGCATGAAAGTGAAAAGTGAAAGGGAAGTCATTCAGTCGTGTCCGATCCTTAGCATGGACTGCAGCTTACCAGACTCCTCCATCCATGGGATTTTCCAGGCAAGAGTACTGGAGTGGGGTGCCACTACTCAGTAATAAAAAGGGGAAAAGTATGATAATGGTAATAACTTGAATGGAACTCAAGTGGATTATGCTGGGTGCAAAAGTCAATCTCAAATAGTCATACCCTGTATGATTGTATTTATGCAATGTTTCTTAAATGACAAATTATAGAAATGGAGAATAGATTAGTGATTGATAAAAGTTAGAAAGCAGGTCAGTAGGGGGACCGAAGAAAGTGCCTGTGATTATAAAAGGGGTAGATGACAGATCTTGTAGTAGAACTGTCCTAGACCCGGTGCACTAAGCACTGCCAAGAGGAGTTACCCCACGTCCGAGGTCAGGGGCAGCAGCCGAGATTGCCAGGCTGCGACAATGCAGGAATGGCCAAGAGGAGCTACCCCGTGTCTGAGGTCAGGGGCGGTAGCCGGGAGGAGCTACCCCATGTCTGAGGTCAGTGGCGGCCGGAGGAGACACCCCGCATCTGAGGCCGGGGCGGCCAGGAGAAACCACATCACGCCTGAGGCCAGAGGCTGTGGCTGGGAGGAGCAACCCAGGAGCGGTGGCTGTGAGGGCTCAGAAGAGCCTAAAGGAGCCTATCCCATGTTGAAGGTCAGGAAGGGCAGCGGTAAGGAGATACCCCCCATCCAAGGTAAGGAGTAGTGGCTGTGCTTTGCTGGACCAGCCATGAAGAGATACCTCACGCCCAAGGTAAGAGAAACCCAAGGAAGATGGTAGGTGTTCCAAGAGGACATCAGAGGGCTGCTGCTGCTGCTGCTAAGTCACTTCAGTCGTGTCCGACTCTGTGTGACCCCATAGATGGCAGCCCACCAGGCTCCCCCATCCCTGGGATTCTCCAGGCAAGAATACTGGAGTGGGTTGCCATTTCCTTCTCCAATGCATGAAAGAGAAAAGTGAAAGTGAAGTCTCTCAGTCTGTCCGACTGTTAGCGACCCCATGGACTGCAGCCCGCCAGGCTACTCCATCCATTGGATTTTCCAGGCAAGAGTACTGGGGTGAGGTGCCATTTTCTAATTTTCTTTATGATTTTTTTCTTTGACCCACTGATTGTTTTAGACTGTGTTGTTTAACAGGATCATGGACACAAAGACAAAACTTGTGGTTGCCAAGGGGGAAGAGATTGGGAAGGGATGAATTGGGGGGATTGGGGTTAGCAGATGTAAGCTTTTATATATGGAATGAATAAACAACAGGGTCTTACTGTATAGAACAAAGAACTCTTTTCAATATCCTATGATAAAACATAATAGAAAAGAATATTTTTAAAGAGAATGAATATATGTATAACAATCACTTTTTTGTATAGCATTGTTTGATGTTACACTGTATTGTAAATCAACTATACTTCAACGAAAAAAATAACAAAAAAGAAAATTAAAAGTGTGTTAACTTCCACGTATTTTTAAAATTTTTTGCTTTTCTTCTGTTATTGATTTCTAACTCCATTCCATTATAGCCAGAGAAGATACACTGTATAAGTTAAATCTTTCAAAATGTATTAATATTTTTGCATAATATTTAAATAATTTTAATATTTTATTTGAAGTGCTTTTCTTGTGACACCATATACTTAATCCAATGTAACAATCACTGTCTTTTAATTGGTGTGTATTTCATGTACTTACATTTATTACATGCCAATTTTCTAATTTATATGGAAACACAAGAGCACCCAGAGAATTGAAACAACTTTTAGAAAGAAGAATAAAGTTGGAGGATTCACACTTCCCATTTTAGAACTCACTATGAAGCTATAATAATCAAAACAGAGTGGTCCCTGCATAAGGATAGGTGTATAAGCCAATAGAATAGAGTTGTATAGAAACTAGTAAAACTACTATAACCTGAAGAAGGGCAGGGCAACCCACTCCAGTATTCTTGCCTGGAAAATCTCATGGACAGAGGAGCCTGGCAGGCTATATAGTCCATGGGGTCGCACAGAGTCAAACACAACCGAGTGACTGAGCATGCACAGACACNGGCAACCCACTCCAGTATTCTTGCCTGGAAAATCTCATGGACAGAGGAGCCTGGCAGGCTATATAGTCCATGGGGTCGCACAGAGTCAAACACAACCGAGTGACTGAGCATGCACAGACACAGTATAACTTCATAGTAGTTTAATTTTTGACAAAATTGCCAAGTCCATTCAATGGATAAAGAACAGTCAAAAGATGATGCTGAGACAGCTGCATGTCCACGTGCAAAAAAATATATTTGGGCCCCTACCTCACAGCATATACAAAATTTAACTAAATTTAATCAATAACCTAAATGTAAAAATGAAGACCATAAAATTCTTAGACAAAAACATAGAAGTAAATCCTTGTGACTTTTGATTTGGCAGTGGATTGTTAGATAACATACCAAAAGCATGAATAACAATATAGATAATTTGAAAAGTGTTTAAGGCTCAGTCATGTCCGACTCTTTGCAACTCAATAGACTGTAGTCTGACAGTCTCCTCTGTCCATAGGATTCTCCAGACAATAATACTAGAGGGGGTTGCCATTCCCTTCTCCAGGGGATCTTCCTGATCCAGGGATCCAATCTGGGTCTCTTGATTGCATGCAGATTCTTTACCATCTGAGCTACCAGGGTAGATAATTTAATAATTATCAGCTAGATAATTTGAAATTTATCATAATTTAAATCTTTTGTGTATTAAAAAATATTATCAAAAACAGTAAAAAAAAAAAAAAGACTAATGAAAGGGAGAATAGACTTCAAATCATATATCTGAAAAGGATTTAATATCTGTAATATATAAGGAAATTCTATAACTCAAGAGCAACAAGTAACCAAATTAAAAAATGGGCAAAGGACTTCCATAATCATTTTATCAAAGAAGATATACAAGTGGTAAATAAGCACATGAAAAGATAGCATAATTAATAAATCAAAAACATGATTAAATATTACTTTATACCTACTAGGATAGCTAAAATGCAAAAAAAAAGGAAAAGGGTGTTGGTAAGAATGTAAAATTTTGGTGAGAAGGTAGAAATTAGAATCCTTCTATATTACTAGTAAGAATGTAAGGGATTAGAGGTTATTTGGAGCTGAGGAGAGAGGGAAATAGGGAGTTATTGCTTAAGAGTTAGAGAGTTTCTGTTTGGGAGTGAGTGATGTAGAAGTTTGAAAATAAATAGTGGTAATGGTTGTACAATGTCATAAATATAATTTTATTACATATACATATTTTTTATAGAAAGGAAGGACAGATCTGTAGCTATTTGGCTATTATAATCCTTCTATATTACTAGTAAGAATGTAAAGAATAGCAGCTGTAGAAAACAACTTACCAATTCTTCAAAAAGATAAACAGCAATTTCATTCCTAGGTATATACCCCATAGAACTGACAGCAGAGACTCATACCTATATTTGTACACCAATGTTCATTCCAGTACTATTCACAATAGCCAAAAGCTGGAAAAGAGCAAAATATCCATCAAGAGATAAATAAAATATGGTATCTATATACAATGGACTATTATTCAATCATAAAAGAGAATGAAGTTCTGATAATGCTACAACATGTATGAGTCTTAAAAACATTATAGTAGGTTTTTATATATAATAGGTCATACACAAAAGGACAAATATTGTATAATTCCACTTATGTAAGCTGTATTAAGCAAATTCCTAGAAACAAAGGGATTAGAGGTTATTTGGAGCTGAGGAGAGAGGGAAATAGGGAGTTATTGCTTAAGAGTTAGAGAGTTTCTGTTTGGGAGTGAGTGATGTAGAAGTTTGAAAATAAATAGTGGTAATGGTTGTACAATGTCATAAATATAATTTTATTACATATACATATTTTTTATAGAAAGGAAGGACAGATCTGTAGCTATTTGGGTTGGGATATGAGATAATGGTGTGCTTACAAAGGGTCAACATGGAGGACTTCTTTGGGGTAATGGATCTGTTCTGTATATTATTGTGTTGGTGACACATAACTGTATCTTTTGTTATTACTCACAGAATTGTATGACAAAATATGTGAATTTCATTGTGTGTAAATTTTAAAATGTAATCTATCCCCCTAAATAAAAATCCCTTAGAAATAGTTTCTAGAAATAGGACACGCTTACCACTAAAATAGGCCCTTGATAGGCTCCAATAATTTCCAAAGAACGTCCAGTTTTTGTGTGTCTTTTATTTTACTGGGACTATTTCCTTATACTTTAAAAAATATTTCCAAATTATATGAAAAAAAAAACTTGTAAATACTTCATCTGTGAGGACATGGGCTATCCACCCAAGTTATAACTATAAGTTACAGAACATGCACCAGTATAGCACTCATGAAAACTGAAACAAAAATATATTAAGTACCTTATCAAGCAGATGGAATTTCATGATTTTCTGATAGAATGGATTGGCTCAATGTTTAACAACTGGGAGGTCAAGCCCATCATCATATTGAAACCTTTACTTTGCCTCAGGTTCAGCTCTGTTCCCGCTAAAGGACAATGGCCATTGGTCCTCTGAACCCTGCCATTAATCATTTCTGATGTCGTGTCACTAAAATTTCAGTAATTTTCAGAAAATTGAAGAAGTGCTTTTTTTCTCACTAAGATAAAACACTATCTTCTTTATTCTCTTTCTTTCTAAAGATTCATGAATCATATTATCTGTAACTATTTCTGATTTTCCATATTAGAAGTGATCATTTTTCTCCCAATGTATTTTTAATAAGTCCAATAGTGAAGAGTATTATCATTTCAGTTCTTTCAAAATGTCTGAAATGAATAGAAGCTATACTTTCCATAACTGTCACTAAGACTTTGAGTTCTTTACCTATGAGTTCAGTTGGTAGTAACTTCTAAGATACTCCCTTTTTTTTCAGGGAATCATTTCATATATCATCTTTCAATTCCAGTCACCCCCCCGACTGTAACACTAATGAAGAATTCCTCTACAACTGCCATCTTGTATTTGATGTTCCCAAACATACCAAGATGTGTAAAAGCTCAGGATCAATGCAACCCATTCTTTATTAACCATGATACCTGACCTCCCAAAACAAAAAATAAAATCGTTTTATAACTCACAGAACAGCTCTCAAGCCACAAATGTCCCATTCAATGCCATATGGAAACACCAATTTCATCATTGGTTTCACAATAACCATTCAAAATGAGATTTGTAGTTGTATGTGTTAGCTTGGATGATTCCTAGTAAGTAGGCCATCTTTGTAGAAATCCCATTAGAAAGAAAACTCATGTGTATTCCTCTTCAGTATAAGGTTTCTTTTATTTGAAACATTTTTCACCAAGCTGCATCTCTGTGCTCTGTGATTTATTGTACTCTACATCTGGATTTTACAGTTATAATCTAATGGTAATAGAGGCAGAGTTATCTACATGCACTAAAGGCCCTGTAATAATTTCTTCTGTCTTCTGAGGCAAGTCCTATTACAACGTATTTACATCTTATATTGGAAACCTTTTCAGTTATGCATTACATATTCATGGATTTTAAATTATCCACATCTACTTGAAATAATGTTGACAACTCTTATGTTTCCTCTTGGGTCCTTAATAGTGCTTCTTCCTCCCCACCATCAAGGTTTAAAGAAATGTCTGTGAGTAAAACCAATGCTTATTTGTCATCCACGGACACACATACACCACGGTACTGCAAGGTATAATTGTAAAATAAGAGAAGGTTTACTGGGAAAAGTCACAAGCAGAGATGCAGTGGAGGGCAAGACTCCACCATGCTCTTGGATCAAGTCGAGAGGCATGTTAGGTAGAGCACAGCTGGAGAGCCTTTAAGCTTTGTCTCCAGTACCCGGCTGTTTTACTATTGAGCTAATTCAAAACTGCTGTGCGAGCAGCCTGCTAAGCTACCAAAAGAAAGTGGGAGTGTGGAGAGGAGGAGAATGAGCTTCAGACTCATCCAAATTTGTCTCTCCTCAGCCCACCCCATGGCCCTTGGTGGCTCATTAAGTATGAGTCTTTCCATTAACTCTTATGGATTCTGGGTCACACTGATTCTTGCATAATTACCTAGTAGGTCTCCTGCAGCTGAGAAAGATAGCAAGCCACTGCTTTAAACAATTGTGAAAGACCATTTTGGCCTTTTCATCCTTATCTAAAACAGGCAAGCTACACACACTAAACTTTCTGAGGTCAGAGGTATTGGTATGTGACCAGTGAGGTCTGTTATTCCTCTTTGTTTCCAAGTTAGGCTGTAAATCCACTTTTAATTAAAAATAAGTTCTTTAGAGACTCAGAAATCATGCTTTTCTTATTAAAAGCAACTTCTGGGCATAGAAGAAGGTAGCTATATAGGTATAAGAGGCAAAACTGTTATCCAGAATCATATCACTCCAGGTGTCCTTAATCTTGGCAGTATACACTATTCATTTACTCACCAAGTTCATAAACTGTCATCAAAACATCATTGCCAAAGGAAAAAAAAAAAATTTAATAATGAAAATGGCTAACATATTCCTCCGCCAACTCTTACTAACTCGTGATTCTTGAGTGCACTGTTGCTCAGCCAAGGCAAAGTATATATAAAGTATATGCACAACTGTTAAAGAGCAGCAGGCAGCCGGCCCCACCAGTCTAGTGGATATAGTTAGTGGAGAGGCTAAAGTGAAAGTGTTAGTTGCTCAATCATTCGTGTCAACTCTTTGTGACCCATGGACTGTAGCCCACCAGACTCTAGTCATGGGGTTCTCCAGGCAAGAATACTGGAGTAAGTTGCCATTTCCTTCTCCAGGAGATCTTCCTGACCCAGGGATCTAAACCAGGTCTCCTGCATTGCAGGCAGATTCTTTACCATCTGAGCCACAAGAACGGGGGCAAATAGAGGATTCTCTGAGGGTCAAAACTTTTCCCATTGGACATTCCCGTCAATTATGGTGGTTCTATGCCACTTGTGAAAGCATCGAAGAAATACTTAATTCAATGGGAGTCATTATAATGGGTGTAGAAACTAGTGCACGGGGTTTTGTAGTGGGGAGAGAAACTAGACTCACCTCCAAGTACAAGGTTAGCAAGTGGGAATTTACAGCCAAAGATCAAGGTGCAGGTCAGTGGATACAAAATTACTAAGGAGGAAATGTTAAGAATAAGGAGGGATTCTGGCTAAACAAACTAACAAGATTCTTGTTGAAGGCAGGCCAAGGTGATCAGGTATTACCTGGGGGATAGTGAAGAATAAGAAACCTGGTTAGTTCTCAAGGGTAGTAGGATATGGAAAAAAAATTTTTTTTTAGCCTGTAGAAGTAAGTTTTTAATGGCTGCTTAATTATATCACTGCATTTTCTTTGCAATAGTGTACCAACTCAAGCACTTAAAAATGGAATATGCACAAGGATTAAATTAAGACACAAAAAATTGACTACATATTTATATTTGTATGAATAAATGTCATAACCATACTGTTGATGTGTATTATGTATTATTATATATTGTATAATACATGATATATTGTCCCCTATTAAAACAGAACAGTTAAATGTGTGAGTCTATAACAGAACTCATGAGTCTATAACAGAAATTGATAAAGACCATGTTAAAACTACTGGGACTAACAGGTTGCAATTGTAAATAACAAATATATTCACTCAGATCTGGAGTATTTAAGTTTTATAACTGGTGAGTTATACCAAATTAGCAGGATTCTTGCTAAACTTGAATAATGCAGAGACAAACTTGGGAAAATGGAAGTCTGATTGAAAAGTTCAGGGAAACCTGTGTAGAGCTTGGATCAGGAGCAAGTCTGTGTAATGTACTGTGCATTAGTGTTTATATTAGTCAATTTCAGAAATGCTGACACATGGAGAATTAAAATTTAGTCCATACCATAAAACTACTAATGCTGCTGGGTACAAATAACTTATCTCATGTTTGGCACATGGCTAAGGCATTCCAAGGGGCTTTCTTGATGGCTCAGACAATAAAGAATCTGCCTGCAGTACAGGAGACCTGGGTTTGATCCTTGGGTTGGAAAGATCCCCTGGGGAATGAAATGGATACCCACGCCAGTATTCTTGCTTGGAGAATCCCATGGACAAAGGAGCCTGGCGGGCTACAGTTCATGGGGTCGCAAAGAGTTGGATGCAACCAACACTTTGTCATTTTTTCAAGGCATTCCATAAGATTTACCCACCTCTGAGGAGGACTGATTTTTATTAGTGACTTATGCCCTTTTTTAAAGTGGAAAATCTTACTGACAAGATCCCTATTGAGCTAACAGTTTAGAGGAAGCTATAGAAGGGCCATCTTGTGAGAAACTACTAGGTAACTACATTACCTAGCATGTAGGTACTAGATACATAAATACCTACCAATTCAGACTAAGACTCAGATACTAAGCCTCACTCCTGATAGTTGTAACATGTCCATTTTTCAACAGATTATTCATAGGTTTACCTTCTCTTATGGAATTTATGATTCATTGAAGATGCTTTGCAGGAAAAGTCACAGTCCTTTATCAGTGAAAATGATTTGCATTCAGTTCAGTTCAGTTCAGTTGCTCAATTGTGTCCGAGTATTTGTGACCCCATGAATCACAGCACGCCGGGCCTCCCTGTCCATCACCAACTCCCGGAGTTCACCCAAACTCATGCCCATCAAGTCGATGATGCCATCCAGCCATCTCATCCTCTGTCGTCCCCTTCTCCTCTTGCCCCCAATCCCTCCCAGCATCAGAGTCTTTTCCAGTGAGTCAACACTTCGCATGAGGTGGCCAAAGTATTGGAGTTTCAGCTTTAGCATCAGTCCTTCCAAAGAAATCCCAGGGCTGATCTCCTTTAGAATGGACTGGTTGGATCTCCTTGCAGTCCAAGGGACTCTCAAGAGTTTTCTCCAACACCACAGTTCAAAAGCATCAGTTTTTCAGTGCTCAGCTTTCTTCACAGTCCAACTCCCACATCCATACATGACCACAGGAAAAACCAGAGCCTTGACTAGATGGACCTTTGTTGGCAAAGTAATGTCATTTGCCTTCAGTAGGTCCTAATCAGAGGCCTATTGCTAGGTCTCAGAATAAAGTTCCCAAGTACAAAACCCCAGAAAAAACTGAATGCTAGTGGAGGCTTTTGCTTGTTATCTTATGTTATGCTATGTTTTGCTTTGACTTTGATTGTTTTTATTAAGGCTCACTACAGCTATAAGGTTGGCCCCAGGAATCTGCAATTTTGGATCTCAAGTATTTGATATCCCAAAGACAGGGCTTGTCTTACTGCTACCTGGGTACATTTTAAGATGATGGCCTGTCAATCAAGTTTGACCACTAATCATATGCCTTGGGATAGAGCTTTTAGTAAAATTACCAAGGATGCATTCCCTTCAATACCTGAAGAACTCAAACAATTGGTGAGCCTCATTCTTTACAGGGAGAGACAGAAAGGCCAGTAAATTGTACTTAATATGCCATGAAATGTCTTGAAGGATTGCAGTCCGGTTAGCCCCCAATGATAGTTGTATGGCAGCACCTTGGAGTCTATCCTCATTTAAGGTCCCATTCATACTATGTCACTTGTGCTTGGATGCCATGTGATGTAATGAGAAGAGATTCTGGAGTAGGAACCACTATCAAAATATCATCAATATCCCAAAATGTTTAGACCTCATTGAGAAGCCCATATTGTACTTGAGTTTGTGCAATTCCTGATGACATTTCCCAGGAAAGCTTGGAGATAAACACAGAGTTTGTTACTTGTCAAGTAAAGACAAACTGATCTGGGGGATTTTTAGTTAAGGAGTATGGAAAATAGGGTACTAACACTGTGCAAAGTTACATATGAAATATCACTGGTGACAACTATTTGTTCAGCCACTGTAATGAGATGCAACATTACAAGAACAACATTCCCTTGTTTATAATTCTGAACAGTTTGCAGTAAGTGTACAAATACCAGTGACTTTTAATGACTTTTCACTGACCAGAATGGGAGGTTGTTTTTAATATCACCCTTATCTCCAGTGATGCTTGATGAGGACAGTAAAGTTGTTTTTCTTCTTCTTCTTCTTTTGAGAGGTGACATTATTTCAAGGCCACAACATTTATAACCTTTAAGCAGTTCTGAGCCATTCAAATACTAGAGAAGCCACCAACAAGACCCACAATCTAGGCATCTGATCCACAGGTTCAGGTGCCCACGCACCTCAGGTTAATTAGAGGTAAGACAAAACAAAAAAAATATATATATATACATAGTCCAGAACTCCCTCCTTCACTAGGGCCCTCCTCCCAAAAAAATAAGTAACAACTACATAAAATGAGATTTCCTCATAGTCCCGTTGTTCAGTAACCCACGTGCCACATGGTCATTTCCATTTTTCAAACTGCACAAATAGCCAAATAAATTCCAGTATTGATACAAGTCAATCAACCTGGATGCATTTCTGAACCACCCCTCTCTTAACTTATTCCAGCTCTTATCTGTTCAAGTAAGCATCTATAATTCAGAGAAGTACTGTACATAGAGCCAGGAAACTGCCCCTAAGAAATAAAGTCAGTAAAAAAAAAAAAAAAAAAAGTAATTTAGAAGTGGAGATCCAAAAATTACCCATTTTGAGTAGAAAATGGAATGTGAGTCAGGCTAAGGAGCCAAATATCAGTGTGACCCCTTCTGGCTCAAGACCCTACATACTTCTGCCATCCACTGAACATCAGTATTTCATTAAACATTGAATAACATGGCATATTTTTTCTAAGATTCTGCCATTAAAGTAGTTTCTCTTTCCAAGGATGTAGGAATCCACTCACCCAACACTTGCATGCTCTTTGATATGACTTGTCCTTCACCTGAAAAACTCTTTCAAACATACTGTAGTTGTTTCATCTAATTCATCCTGATCTGATAGTCTCAATTTACTGAGTCTAACACGCATTTTGCAAAGCTACCAAGTCTTAGAGACTGAAGTTATTTTTCTCTAGGCTACCCAGGAGTCAAACACAAGTCAATAAGGCATTGTCAGAGTCGCCAGAGTTACTGGGGAAAAAGTAGCAAAGGGGTACATGAAGTCAAGCAGAAAGTGAAGGAGAGATGCCAATCACCTCTCTTCCCTCTACAACATTCTCTGTTACCTGGAATTAAATCAGGTTTGACTGGTTTGTCATTTTCTTTTTTTTTAGGAGTTCACCCAAACTCATGCCCATCAAGTCGATGATGCCATCCAGCCATCTCATCCTCTGTCGTCCCCTTCTCCTCTTGCCCCCAATCCCTCCCAGCATCAGAGTCTTTTCCAGTGAGTCAACACTTCGCATGAGGTGGCCAAAGTATTGGAGTTTCAGCTTTAGCATCAGTCCTTCCAAAGAAATCCCAGGGCTGATCTCCTTTAGAATGGACTGGTTGGATCTCCTTGCAGTCCAAGGGACTCTCAAGAGTTTTCTCCAACACCACAGTTCAAAAGCATCAGTTTTTCAGTGCTCAGCTTTCTTCACAGTCCAACTCCCACATCCATACATGACCACAGGAAAAACCAGAGCCTTGACTAGATGGACCTTTGTTGGCAAAGTAATGTCATTTGCCTTCAGTAGGTCCTAATCAGAGGCCTATTGCTAGGTCTCAGAATAAAGTTCCCAAGTACAAAACCCCAGAAAAAACTGAATGCTAGTGGAGGCTTTTGCTTGTTATCTTATGTTATGCTATGTTTTGCTTTGACTTTGATTGTTTTTATTAAGGCTCACTACAGCTATAAGGTTGGCCCCAGGAATCTGCAATTTTGGATCTCAAGTATTTGATATCCCAAAGACAGGGCTTGTCTTACTGCTACCTGGGTACATTTTAAGATGATGGCCTGTCAATCAAGTTTGACCACTAATCATATGCCTTGGGATAGAGCTTTTAGTAAAATTACCAAGGATGCATTCCCTTCAATACCTGAAGAACTCAAACAATTGGTGAGCCTCATTCTTTACAGGGAGAGACAGAAAGGCCAGTAAATTGTACTTAATATGCCATGAAATGTCTTGAAGGATTGCAGTCCGGTTAGCCCCCAATGATAGTTGTATGGCAGCACCTTGGAGTCTATCCTCATTTAAGGTCCCATTCATACTATGTCACTTGTGCTTGGATGCCATGTGATGTAATGAGAAGAGATTCTGGAGTAGGAACCACTATCAAAATATCATCAATATCCCAAAATGTTTAGACCTCATTGAGAAGCCCATATTGTACTTGAGTTTGTGCAATTCCTGATGACATTTCCCAGGAAAGCTTGGAGATAAACACAGAGTTTGTTACTTGTCAAGTAAAGACAAACTGATCTGGGGGATTTTTAGTTAAGGAGTATGGAAAATAGGGTACTAACACTGTGCAAAGTTACATATGAAATATCACTGGTGACAACTATTTGTTCAGCCACTGTAATGAGATGCAACATTACAAGAACAACATTCCCTTGTTTATAATTCTGAACAGTTTGCAGTAAGTGTACAAATACCAGTGACTTTTAATGACTTTTCACTGACCAGAATGGGAGGTTGTTTTTAATATCACCCTTATCTCCAGTGATGCTTGATGAGGACAGTAAAGTTGTTTTTCTTCTTCTTCTTCTTTTGAGAGGTGACATTATTTCAAGGCCACAACCTTTATAACCTTTAAGCAGTTCTGAGCCATTCAAATACTAGAGAAGCCACCAACAAGACCCACAATCTAGGCATCTGATCCACAGGTTCAGGTGCCCACGCACCTCAGGTTAATTAGAGGTAAGACAAAACAAAAAAAATATATATATATACATAGTCCAGAACTCCCTCCTTCACTAGGGCCCTCCTCCCAAAAAAATAAGTAACAACTACATAAAATGAGATTTCCTCATAGTCCCGTTGTTCAGTAACCCACGTGCCACATGGTCATTTCCATTTTTCAAACTGCACAAATAGCCAAATAAATTCCAGTATTGATACAAGTCAATCAACCTGGATGCATTTCTGAACCACCCCTCTCTTAACTTATTCCAGCTCTTATCTGTTCAAGTAAGCATCTATAATTCAGAGAAGTACTGTACATAGAGCCAGGAAACTGCCCCTAAGAAATAAAGTCAGTAAAAAAAAAAAAAAAAAAGTAATTTAGAAGTGGAGATCCAAAAATTACCCATTTTGAGTAGAAAATGGAATGTGAGTCAGGCTAAGGAGCCAAATATCAGTGTGACCCCTTCTGGCTCAAGACCCTACATACTTCTGCCATCCACTGAACATCAGTATTTCATTAAACATTGAATAACATGGCATATTTTTTCTAAGATTCTGCCATTAAAGTAGTTTCTCTTTCCAAGGATGTAGGAATCCACTCACCCAACACTTGCATGCTCTTTGATATGACTTGTCCTTCACCTGAAAAACTCTTTCAAACATACTGTAGTTGTTTCATCTAATTCATCCTGAACTGATAGTCTCAATTTACTGAGTCTAACACGCATTTTGCAAAGCTACCAAGTCTTAGAGACTGAAGTTATTTTTCTCTAGGCTACCCAGGAGTCAAACACAAGTCAATAAGGCATTGTCAGAGTCGCCAGAGTTACTGGGGAAAAAGTAGCAAAGGGGTACATGAAGTCAAGCAGAAAGTGAAGGAGAGATGCCAATCACCTCTCTTCCCTCTACAACATTCTCTGTTACCTGGAATTAAATCAGGTTTGACTGGTTTGTCATTTTCTTTTTTTTTATTTTCTTTTTTTTTTGTATTTATTTATTTTTTTACACAAACTCCCAAACATGAACCCCCCTCCCACCTCCCACCCCACATCATCCCTCCAGATCATCCCCATACATCAGCCCCAAGCATCCTGTATCCTGCATTGAACATAGACTGGCAATTCATTTCTTACATGATAGTATACATATTTCAATGCTATTCTCCCAAATCATCCCACCCTCTCCCTCTCCCTCTCCTTCTCCCTCAGAGTCCATAAGTCCGCTCTACACATCTGTATCTCTTTTGCTGTCTTGCATACAGGGTCCTCATTACCATCTTTCTAAATTCCATATATATGTGTTAGTATACTGTATTGGTGTTTTTCTTTCTGGCTTACTTCACTCTGTATAATTGGTTCCAGTTTCATCCATCTTATTAGAACTGATTCAAATGTATTCTTTTTAATGGCTGAGTAATACTCCATTGTGTATATATACCACAGCTTTCTTATCCATTCATGCATTCACAGTTAATTAATTTCATTTATTTGGCATACTCTCATTGAGGGTCAACCATGAGCCAGCTCTATATCGTAGGTAGTGTGGACAAAAGATGAATGGAAATACATTAAAAGCATTTTATCTCAAAAGGAATGTTGAAATAGCTACTCTGCCTAGTTTCTATCCATTCTCAATGCTGCCATTTAGCTTTGTAAACTCAGAAATAGTCCCTCATACATTTCCTTAAAACTGAAGTTTTTCTTCCCCATTTCAGAATGAAATCACTACCAAAGTCCTTCACCTAACAAAAAGGATAACATGACCTGAACGTACTTCTTCATCTCCACTTCACCCCAGTGGGACTTTGTGTACTATTGTCATGTAAAAGGCATCCACTGAAATTGTGCATGATAGTGAAAATTTCCAATATATTCTTTTTAGGTATTCCCCAAATGACACTGCACTTCCATCCTACAAAAGATATTAATGATGAATGAATTCGATATTCACAGCAAAGAGTTGGAATTTTCACTGTTGGAGTCAAAGTCTTTTCTGATCCATCATAAAAGTAGAATGTAGCCTCTTTAGGGACTAGATATATTGCATTCATCTTTTGTCCACACTGCCTATGAAATAGAGCTGGCTCGTGGTTGACCCTCAACGAGAGTATGCCAAATAAATGAAATTAATTAACTGTGAATGCATGAATGGATAAATGACACTATGGAACAACTAGTTAGAGTTAACTTAAAGCTCTGGGGGAAAAGAAATGCAAAAGTGCACTCTGAGTTAATGAACCACAGATTCACCTTACACAGACAAACAAAACTTCTACGTAGAAAAAAAAATGGCATCATACCAAGCACTCTTTCATCTTATTCTACTCTGGGAAACAGGAAAGTACATTCCATTTCTTGAAATCACTTTCCTTGATGATTTTTTTCATCCTGCTATGTTGATTGATCTTCATCACTTTTAGCCTTGAAATGATAAAAAGGGTGGAATATAAACAAAAAGCTGCCTGCTCAATATTTAGGTAGAGAACATTCATCAGTGTGAACAGCTCTAACTTAAAAGCAGTAAGAAGAGTATTCCCCCAATGCCCAAGTATAGTTCACAGCGTTAATGAAACAGAGACAATCAGAACAAAGGCACTTGCTCACTTCAAGTCACAATTCATCAAGCTGTCAAAGACAATAAAATGCTACATACCTAATCTTTCCTGTTAACCATAATGTAGGCAATGCAATTACACTGTTGCAGCAAATTGGCAAGAATTAAAGGAAAAATTAATGTAAAAAACCTTGTGAAAATTTCTGTTCCAGTAAATGGTGTCGTTCACATTTAAAAATCAAGTAAAGAAATATTAAGTGAATTAGCAATAAATACTTTTCATTAGACGCATTTTCTTACTCAAAAGTATTAGATATTTTTAAGCATATAAGCAAGGAAAAATTAATTAGTGGCACTCAAGTCATCTATTAAATTTAAAACAAAAGATACTTTTAGGTGAAATGGAAAGTAACGATATAAACTTTCAGTAATACACAGAAATGCAAGAGGACTGATTAATCTAAAAAAAGAGTTCAAAATGATTTCAGGGGACTTCTTTCATAAACAGTAGATCCCTAGTCACACAGAAAAGAAACCTAGCTGATTACAAAATTATACAATTAATTATAAAGGGTGTTCTCCAAATGACCTTTATTTCCCAAACTCAGCTAATAGCACTATAAGAAACACAGAAAAATAAGGCAGACACTTCCCCTTGCTTTAAAAGTGCAAACATTATCTGAGGACTATAACTGCCATGCCAAGGATTAAAAAGATGGGGAGAAGTCCTGTCTGATCTGGAGGAGCCCAGATTCCCCTGAGGAATGCTGTGTATAAACAGATCAATGCAACTTATACTTGATTGTTCATGGATGCCAAGAAAATGGAGGACGTGTATTTTTCACATCTGATCTAACCTGGCTTCAAATCTCCACCCTGGTTCATAACAATGATGAGACTGGTTTTTAAAGTTTGGTTGATAGTCTAATTTTAATTTACTAGTTGCTCAGCTAATTCAAAGTTTAATTCTCACCATGCTGTTTCTGCTACTTCTACTTCTGTTCCTTAAGAAACCAATGCATTATGGAGGGGTGGAGCTTACGAGACTTTCAGCCTTAGACACTCTCTCCAACCTGCAGCCTGTCCTCTGAATCTGGACTTCTCTATGCTGTGGGTTCAGCAAGTTTAGTTCTCCTTTGCTGTCTCATCAACACCCTAATTCTTGTTACCATTTGGGCTCTCCCCGTGTTCTCCTCATAACCTCAGCCATGTGTATACTTTGCCCTACTAGATCAAATTTTCTCCTCATCCTCCCCACAAGCTCATAAGCCATTACTACCAGGCACCTGCATCCCTTTAAAATCACAGAGGCATGTTTCCATTTACCCCTTCTGCACACACACCCAGACTGCACTAGCTCCAGTTCTCTTTGTCTCTGCTTACTCAGAACGCACGTCAATTTATACTCTGATGCTAATGTTCTCACTAATGTTCCTTAATAAACACTTTGCCCCATAGTGAACTCTCATTTTAAATTCCGAATAGGAAATAGGATCAAAAAGCACTCCTTCCCTTCTTTTCCCCCTCAGTAAAACACTCTGTTACTTTTCTCCTATTTATACTATAAATCCTATACTTCTTAACAGGAAAAGAGATCTTTCTTATACTGTTTTCAGGCAGCAGATACGTATCGTATGTTATACTTTTCTTATGTTTCTTCCAGAGGGCATAAAGCCACATACTTTTGCCCTAATTATGGACAGATTTTAGGAAGAGGTAATAATTCTTTCCAGTAGGTAAAACACATAGAAATTCCTCAAAAATATAATCCCTGATAGACCATTATCTTATTACAAGTATGGCATAAGGAGGCAATGCTAATACCGTGAAAGCATAAATAAGATTAAATTAAGAGACTGAAGAAGGTTTGGAAAAGAGGGCACTTGATTACAATGGTAAAGACAAGTTGAATTTTCAAAAATTGAGATGACAAATATTAAAAATCAAAAGATCTATCTATATTTATACAAATGCATTTATTTATTGACCAACAAAGGGTCCTGTGAAAGACACAGATATGTGCTGCCTAGAGGCACAGTTCCAAGAATGAACTTACTGTTAAGCTATGGCATATTCAGAAAGTAGCCTTCAGCTCTTAGTTCTTTCCTGGTCTGCCCCAGTTTCAGAATAAATAGCATTTTGAGCTCATATGTACTGCAGAGCAAGGTGAGGGTATAAAGTCCCAGGGATTTGGGCCTGATGTGGTGATCTGATGGGCATTACTCACTCTAGAGCTCCTTGCCACGTGGGCTAGGGCTCTATGGGGCCCACACTGTAATTCAGCTCTTTCAAGGTCAAGTTTTGCCTCCTCCTTTTCCTTTCATGGAAGTTGTTCCTTAATAAACACTTTGCACCCCAGCTCTATCTCAGCTCCTGGAGAACCCAGAAATGGGATCTCTGAAATAGGCCATTTGATGGAGTTTTGGGGGTTAGATGACTACAGCACTGTAGTCCAGCAACCAGCAGGTAGTGAGGACTCCATCACTGCTGTTAAGACAGGTGAAAGTTAATGCTTTAGCAGTAGTGACTATCCCAGGGAAATGGGGAGATCGGACTTTGCAACTTAGCAAGAACTCATAGATGTAAAGTTGACAGGAAGGGATGGATATGGCTAAGGACCGTTCATGCTCCACTTGGAAAGATAACAAGCAGCAGAGAACTGCTGCCCGCCCCCCAAAAAAGAAAGAAAACCAAGTATGAAAGCCAGAGGACTGCTTGACTGCCTACAAAGATGCTCTTATCATCTGCATGATAGGACAGAAAAAAACAAAGACCAAGCCTAAGACATAACAGACCATGTGATGGACTGTCCAAAAGCAAACAAGGTGAAATGCTCACTAAAGCCAGTCAGTTATGCCATTAACTGGGCTCTGAATAGGAAATCCTAGGATGCTGACATGTAAGACCGAGCTGCTGTCTGAGTATACAAGGAATAGACCCTAAGGTGCAAGGGGTACACTGGCATAGATATGACGTGGCCCAGATCCTCCGTAAAGACAGAGCCTGATGTGGGGTATAAGTAACACCCTGATTGAATTATATATAACACCCTCCAGTTAACATCCTCAACTGCTTACCAAGTAAGGCGAGTATTAAATTGAAACCGTTCAGCCTGATGCACAACATTCTGACAAGTAAGCTTGCGACAGAGGCCCCTGCTGGTTTGTTCTAAGTGTGTCTCATCTGTTTTACTCTTTCCTTTGCCTCTTCATTTCTTTCATAGATTTCTATGTCTTAAAATATTGTGTAAGTATATTCAGTACATCTTATATATATTGTATATGTATATTCAATACATCTTGAATCTCAAACTCCATCCCAAAGACCACTTCCAGAAACACCAAATTGCAAATCAAACCGTTCAAAGAGAAATTAAAGTGCCGGTATTAACATACAATCAGACTTTTGGACTCTGAGGGAGAGGGAGAGGGTGGGATGATTTGGGAGAATAGCATTGAAATATGTATACTATCATGTAAGAAATGAATCGCCAGTCTATGTTCGATGCAGGATGCAGGATGCTTGGGGCTGGTGCATGGGGATGATCCGGAGGGGAGGTTGTTGCTTATAGATCATAGTTAATGACTATTTGATAGGATGTATTTATGGTGAATTTTTGTACTTCAAAGAGAATTTTTGTCATCTCTTAAACTACCCATTCCTTGTAGGTTCTAAATCTCAGAAATTTCCTGGGTGAAATATGAAACTGCCCGCCCCTCACAGACAAGGAAGACATGGAGAGACTGAAACAAGAGGACTGAAAGTCCAGCTTGGCAGCTGGCAGCTTTCATAAGCATAGGAACGTACTTGACTTGTCTTGAGCGGCAGCAAGTTGAGTAGATTTCCACACCTGCTGGAATCTTGGTTTATGTAGATTCCTTAACTGTATTCACTTGTGTATACTGTCCAGATGGTCTCAGCAACACACTGTTCTGTCGGGGCCACATCTATGAAAATGGATCCCACTACAGAAATATTAGGGCTTCCCAGGTAGCTCAATGGTAAAGAACCTGCCTGCCAATGCAGGAGAAGTGGGTTTGACCCCTGGGTCAGGAAGATCTCCTGGAGAAGGAACTTGTGGAGAGAACTGCCTGGAAAATTCCGTGGACAGAGGGTTTTAGTCCATGGTGTCACAGAGTCCAAAGTGGCTGAGCATACAGGGAGCAATGTTACCCACCCTCTGGAGTTGGGCCACAGCAAGGGTCCATCTGCCCAGTGTCACGGGAGACAAAAGAACCAGACTGAGATCACTTCAGAAGCAAAGGGAAAGTTTGCTTGTTTGTTTTAATCAACACATGGCTGCATGGGAGGTTGTGTGCTTGGGCACAGGCTTTCCACATGGCTCTGGTATAGTTCCCCCCGTGTCTTGTAGTTCTCAGCACCTCAGAAAGAAGTGCTGGGCATAGCAGCTTTGCAAAGGCTCCAGGCACAGGCTGCCACAGCCATCCAGATGGGAGCTATGGTGAGCAGCACTTCTGTGTAAGGTCTGCCAAGTCCAGGTGTCAGGTGCAGCAGTTCTTGTGGGAACTCTGATCCAACGGGTGGAGGACCCCAGTGGGCTTTGATGGTGATGGAAACCGCAAGCAGAAAATGTATTTCAAGAACGGGAAAGAGAATGAGGCATCTCTGATGGCCCAAGTCCAGCTGGTGGATCCACCAGCAGTCAGGTCCTCGCAACAACCTTGTCTAATACACTACTGCTCCTGACCTGCCAGCCCTTGCGATCTCATCTGCCTTCTTTTTCAGTGTGCCCCAAGAGGTTAGCAAGGTTCACTATCCTGGAGGCGACTCACTTGGCCAATATCTGGCTGCAATGGAGGCAGATGCCCCAGCTAAAATCTAGGCACATTCAAGGGAAAATGCAGATTAAAATAATTTCTGATATAAGTAACATAATTTTCAACTGAGAGCCTCATGGTCCAAAAACACTGATTGACTAACTCTTCTATGCCTCGTATGATTTAGTAAAGGTGACACACTAGCAGATTAATCAGGTGTAAACACACAACATTATTTGGATAATGGCATGGGAGCCTGCTTGTGAGGAAGTAATAATGTTCCAGAGCACTCTATTTTGGGAGACAGCTCTTCTCTTGAGAGACATTTCAGTGTTCAGTAAGAACAGGCTTTGCCATCTGTCATTTAAGTCTGGCTGCATGAATATAGTAAGTAAGGGCATCTATGTGTGCTGTAACTATACAAAAGACATCTTTATGACCCAGATAACCATGATGGTGTGATCACTCATCTAGAGCCAGACATTCTGGAATCCCAAGTCAAGGGGACCTTAGGAAGAATCACTACAAACAAAGCTAGTAGAGGTGATGGAATTCCAGTTGAGCTATTTCACATCCTAAAAGATGATGCTATGGAAGTGCTGCACTCAATATGCCAGCAAATTTGGAAAACTCAGCAGTGGCCACAGGACTGGAAAAGGTCAGTTTTCATTCCAATCCCCAAGAAAGGCAATGCCAAAAAATGCTCAAACAACCACACAATTTCACTCATCTCACATGCTAGCAAAGTAATACTCAAAATTCTCCAAGCCAGGCTTAATCAGTACACGAACAGTGAAATCCCTGATGTTCAAGCTGGATTTAGAAAAGGCAGAGGAATCTGAGATCAAGTTGCCAACATCCACTGGATCATCCAAAAAGCAAAAGAGTTCCCGAAAAGAATCTACTTCTGCTTTACTGACTGCACCAAAGCCTTTGACTGTATGGATCACAACAAACTGTGGAAAATTCTTCAAGAGATGGGAATACCAGACCACCTTCCCTACATCCTGAGAAATCTGTATGCAGGCCAAGAAGCAACAGTTAGAATCATACATGTAACAACAGACTGATTCCATATAGGGAAAGGAACATGTCAAGGCTGTATATTGTCACCCTGTTTGTTTAACTTAGATGCAGAATACATCATGCAAAAATGCTGGGCTGGATGAAGCACAAGCTGGAATAAAGATGGCTAGGAGAAATATCAATAACCTCAGGTGACACCTCCCTTATGGCAGAACGTGAAGAAGAACTAAAGAGCCTCGTGATGAAAGTAAAAGAAGAAAGTGAAAAAGTTGGCTTAAAACTCAACATTCATAAAATGAAGATCATGGGTCTGGTCCCATCACTTCACGGCAAATAGATAGGTAAACAATGGAAACAGTGAGAGATTATATTTTGGGGGGCTCCAAAATCACTGCAGATGATGACTGCAGCCATGAAATTAAAAGATGCTTGTTTCTTGGAAGAAAAGCTATGACCAACCTACACAGCATACTAAAAAGCAGAGACATTACTTTGCCAACAAAGGTCCTTCTAGTCAAAGGTTTGGTTTTTCCCAGTAGTCATGTATGGAAGTGAGAGTTGAACTATAAAGAAAGTTGAAAGCTGAAAAACTGATGCTTTTGAACTATGGTGTTGGAGAAGGCTCTAGAGAGTACCTTGGACTACAAGGAACTCAAACCAGTCAATCCAAAAAGAAATCAGTTCTGAATATTCATTGGAAGGACTGATGCTAAAGTTGAAACTCCAATACTTTGGCCACCTGATGTGAAGAACTGACTCATTGGAAAAGACCCTGATGCTGGGAAAGATTGAGGGCAGGAGGAGAAGCAGACGACAGAGGATGAGATGGTTGGATGGCATCACCAACTCGATGGACATGAGCTTGAGCAACCTCCAGGAGTTGGTGATGGACAGGGAAACCTTGCATGCTGCAATCCATGGGGTCTCAAAGAGTCAACATGACTGGGCAACTGAACTGAACTCAACTTTGTGTTATAACATCCTCCAGGCCCACGGAAGGGAAAATGAAGGTGGCCAAATGATAGCACCGATGGAAGACAGAATTTGCCCATCTAACACTGAGAAGAAGGAGGTTGCCAGTTTCTGTTTCCATGGGCTAGATTCTCCCCCTTTCTCAAGGAAAATCCAGGCTTTCAAACCCGGGTACAATAGCCAAAACCCCAGGTGGGAGCCATGACCAAAGATTCGTGCCACAAAACACTATGTCATATGGCAATACTCAATAAGTACTTGAGTTGCATGATCAGTCAGCATCAAACCAGTCACTCTCCTATAATGTGACAGAATGAATACACAGATCCAGGGAGACCCTTCCCATATTCCTGCTATAGCTGGGGTGTTTCTGTTTCAAGGGATTTTTCTGTTCCCAACACAGGGGTGTCTGGATATGCAAATATCCATAACCCAAGTTAAGCCACATAAACCCATCTCAAGTTTGAGCATAGCCAGACAGTGCTCTAATTGGGGGATTTTTAGAACTCTTCTAATCAGGAGTTTGGTGTGCCTCCTATATAGTTTAATCTACAGTAAAAGAGTACCCTTGCCCAGTGTTCTTGATAGCGTGGGCCACAGACCAGGTGTCTGGATTTGTACTGGTAATATCAGATGAACTGACTGCCAATCCTAGCTTCTTCCTTAATGTACTGCTTTAGGGGCCTCCAGTCTTCTTCCTAGTGTAATGATATGATCATGGCAATCCCGGTGAGCTAAAGGACAGCTGCCCACATATTCAACACTTGGATTGATTCTTTTGCCAGGCATACAAGTGGGCTCTCTGTTGAAATGTATTTCGATCAAGTGGCCATCCTTTGACTAGACACCACAGGAGCAGTGGAAGTCTAACATCGAAAAGATAGGTATTTACTAGAAACGTGTATAGAAGGTCTTTCCCCTCTGTAAAATAACAACTGTGGCCTGGGTCTTGGATGTCAGTGTGGCTATAGCTTTGGGAATATGAGCATGCCTGTTGGCTGGGGAAGGCAGTGCTGCCACGCACAAGGAGGTGGGCTTGGGTGGCATATGCCAGACCAGCTCCCCACCTCCTCCCCTCTTTCATGGTCTGTGTTCCATTTCAAGTATGGTCTGTTTCAGTAGGTCAGGCTTGCAGCAAGACAATGGGATCCCATCTGAGACTGAATAGTTTCTTATCCCTGGGAGTGAAGGAACTTACCCATCCTGGCGGGAAGTTCCATTGCAAATTTCAATAGATATTGCCTTTCCTAGATGTGATGCGACTTAGCATTTTTAGTATAATCTATGATAAGAGTTGACCCATTGCAAGATGTAGAGCAACAGTTGTTTCCTGGGACTTCAATACCTTCATGATGTTTCATGTCCTGGCAGGGGTACCCACTCTGACACGTGGGACAATAGGCCCTAGTGGTTGATCATTCAAGTACATCTAAGTCTGAAGTAGTCCTTTAGTTCACCTGGCCACGGTGGTTTTACCTAATTGCAATTTAATCTGCTGCTTTAATATTCCATTCTTTCCTACAAAACCTGCAGCTTGTGGTTATAGGAGAGATGGATCTTTCATTCAATATCATGTTCTTTTGTTAGTCTTGAACATCATGACCTTTGAAATGTGACTCCCACCCCCATTTATTGTCTATTTAACAGGCTATCTGTATGTGTTGCTCAACTTTTCCAATCCACTAATAAGGGCATTCTGATTTGGACAGGGACATGGAAAAGCTTAGGTTAAGCCAGATTCAGTATCCACACAAATTAAGGCATATTTGACCTCTCACTCAGAAGGAAGGGACCAATATAAACAAATTGTCAATCCCTCACCAGTTGGGAACTCTAGCATAAGGTGCCAGCCTCCTTTGGCAGTTGCCTTGGACATTGTTTAGAACACACAAAAAATGCTATTACTGCATTAACCAAGTCACCATCCCACCTGGGCACTATGGGGGCCATTCTTTCTATGCACCCAATCTGCTGTGTCTACCTGAGGGCTGTTTGTGAGGGCTTGTACCTGATAGTGCATCCTGATTGCTAGAGTGTGTCAGCGCCTCATGAGCCAGGATGCAGAAGGCAGTGAGCACTGCCTCAGTTTCTTGCAGATGAACCCAAATATCTTTTCACACATCCTGACCATGCAAATACTAATTTATGATCATCTAACCCTTGGCTTTCCATTGTCCAAGCCAAGGGTTATCTCTTCAGAACAGCCCAACTGTCAGTGAAAAGGGTTAATGTCTAGGAATCATGAGTGATCGCCAGCTAGATGGCTCTAAGTTGAGCCCACTAGCTGCTGAGCTCCATTCCAGCTGGTGTCAGTGTTAGCCTGAATAATGGCTATAATCCATGTTGCCAGGCTGCCCTAGAACCCCCTCTATTCCAGGCATTTGCCCCAGGTTGCAGGGACCAACACACATCCTGACCATGCAAATACTAATTTATGATCATCTAACCCTTGGCTTTCCATTGTCCAAGCCAAGGGTTATCTCTTCAGAACAGCCCAACTGTCAGTGAAAAGGGTTAATGTCTAGGAATCATGAGTGATCGCCAGCTAGATGGCTCTAAGTTGAGCCCACTAGCTGCTGAGCTCCATTCCAGCTGGTGTCAGTGTTAGCCTGAATAATGGCTATAATCCATGTTGCCAGGCTGCCCTAGAACCCCCTCTATTCCAGGCATTTGCCCCAGGTTGCAGGGACCACACAAGAAGAGGAGCAGGGACATTGGGAGAATCTCTATGCTATGCAGGGCCTGGTAGCACCAGCATTTCTAGAGAGGTTGGACTGGCAGACAGGAACTCCTCTGCTGCAAGTAGCCACTGAGTCAAATTGGAAGCTTGAGCCATGGCAGAGGTGAGTTAATGGAACATCTTCTCAACCTAGCCCTTGTTAGGAAGAGGAGTTCTCACCACGATATGGCTTTCCTAACGGCGAGGCTCTTCCAGGAGGAGCGCTGTATACATTGCTAGAAACAGTGAATAGTGAACCCCATAGGAATGTCTCCTATCATCTCACCAGGAGGCACTTTCAGCCTGCATTCTACCCTGGGCATGGGAGGTAGCCACCCGATAAGGGATGGTAAGGGTAGATGGGAGGTCTGAACTGTTGACCAGGTATTAAGTTTTGCACAGGCTGACCAACANCTGTATACATTGCTAGAAACAGTGAATAGTGAACCCCATAGGAAGGTCTCCTATCATCTCACCAGGAGGCACTTTCAGCCTGCATTCTACCCTGGGCATGGGAGGTAGCCACCCGATAAGGGATGGTAAGGGTAGATGGGAGGTCTGAACTGTTGACCAGGTATTAGGTTTTGCACAGGCTGACCAACACAACCATGGGTTGTGGGTCTGTCTTTTCAGGAGGTCCTGGCAGCAATGAGGTCAAACTGCATTTGCTTCCAGGTTCCCGTTAGCAGACACTTTGCAGCTGACTGTGGTAGCCTTTTGGCTTTTTTGTGTTCCCTCTGTGCCTTGGGCCTTTCCCACAGCCCATACTTTTCTCTATATTTGTCAGTTTCCCCTCAGATCAGCAATGGATTTTCTAACGTCATAAATATCTTGTCCCACAGCCAAACTCAGAAGGAATACCAGCTTTCCATGCCAGGTATGAGGGGTGAATTGAAGTGTATTGGACTCCATTCCTACACTGAATGTGGTCCACTCAGTTCCTTTAGGATGAGCATAGATTGCCTGCCTCATACCCAACTCCCCAAGAATTTCTTGTACCTCTTCTGCAGACTTCCAGGGTCTCATATGCCTAGGGCCAAGATTCCCAACAGGATAGAATAGTCCAATCTACAAAGGAATGAGTAGTGAGTACCCTGAACCCCTTGAGTGTCAGGCAGGCACTTCTGGAGGCCACAAAGTGTGTGGTGATATTGCTTATTCTCTCTGTCTCCTGTCTGGTCAGAGAATTGCCATAAACCCCTGTATCCCATGGGATTCTCTCGTGGCTCAGATGGTAAAGAATCTGCCTGCAATATGGGAGAACCAGATTTGATCCCTGGTTCGGGAAGATCTCCTGGAGAAGGGAATGGCAAACCACTCCAGTATTCTTGCCTGGAGAATTCCATGGACAAAAGAGCCTGGGGGACTACAGTCCATGAAGTCGCAGAGTCAGATACAACTGAGTGATGAACACTTTCACTTTCCTATATCCACAGCTGCACTAACCATGCCCGGTTACTTTCCCTGGTTCTTTGCTGGGATAAGCTCAGTGGGAGTACATTATCTCATCATGAGAGTTCCCTGAATTAGGGGCCGCCCTGATGGCTGGGGCTGTTGTCACAGTGCTTTGACTTTCCTTTGTGCTAGGAGTCAGATGTCACAGGGGCTCTGTCTGTCTTACTGTCAATCACAACATCCTCCTCTGTACTCTCTTTGCTTTTTCAGGAAATCCACTTCTTAGCATTCCAACCAGGCTTTATCACAAGCTTATGGACCTTGCTCCTCAGCAGTTGGCACCCTCCTAGTTTTGCATATTGCACAGAAAGGTTTCCAACTTGTTATCTTGCCTTTCCCACCTTGTCTGCCAGCCCTGGAGCAAACAGAGCAATGGACACCTTCACATCCTTCTCTGTCCTCAGTGCTTCTTCCAACTCTCTAACTTAAGCTTCAGCCTTTAGTTGGGCATAGGTGCTGAGCTGACCTGCCCATCATTGAGGCCAGCCCACAGCAGCAGCCCTGTGTTTGCCTACTTTGCAGCAGGGCCCTCTGCACAGTTTCTCAAACAACTGCATTAGACTAGGTCAGTATTTTTAGGGCATCCCTGTACTCACAGGGTGGCCCAAAAATATTTAACATTCAGATCACCCCTCCCTGCAGAGAAGTTAATGGCCAGCCTGGAGTTTCCCCCAGCGATGTCTCTTTTCCAAGAACAATTTCTTTGATCTCTTGGCTGGCTTGCCAATTGTTGGTTGGTTGGCAACCCCAGAGATTTCTAGGGTGAAATCTGTGTATGGCCTCTATACACAAAGGGCAGGGAGAGACTGAAGGCCACTCTAGATTGACCATTCAAATAACGAAGGGAATTTGCATGCAATATTTGTCTTGGCCAGCTTCCAGATGAATGGATCTCTGTACTGCCCACCAGAATCTTAAAAGTATACATAGAAGTCTTAGGTGAGTTTAATCATGTGTACAATGCAGATGGTCTCAACATCACTCTATTCTCTCAAGTCTGTAGTCTTGAAACAGCACCAAGCATGGATATTCCAGGGACAGAGTAGGGGGTTAGGAGCCTCCAATTGCCTCAATCCATCCCACAGGTCAACATGCAGTCACGTTCTCCTGATAACCTCTTCCAACATTCTTCCAAGCACCAAAACAAAATATTGTGTCATAAACTTCCAATCCCTGGTTCGGGAAGATCTCCTGGAGAAGGGAATGGCAAACCACTCCAGTATTCTTGCCTGGAGAATTCCATGGACAAAAGAGCCTGGGGGACTACAGTCCATGAAGTCGCAGAGTCAGATACAACTGAGTGATGAACACTTTCACTTTCCTATATCCACAGCTGCACTAACCATGCCCGGTTACTTTCCCTGGTTCTTTGCTGGGATAAGCTCAGTGGGAGTACATTATCTCATCATGAGAGTTCCCTGAATTAGGGGCCGCCCTGATGGCTGGGGCTGTTGTCACAGTGCTTTGACTTTCCTTTGTGCTAGGAGTCAGATGTCACAGGGGCTCTGTCTGTCTTACTGTCAATCACAACATCCTCCTCTGTACTCTCTTTGCTTTTTCAGGAAATCCACTTCTTAGCATTCCAACCAGGCTTTATCACAAGCTTATGGACCTTGCTCCTCAGCAGTTGGCACCCTCCTAGTTTTGCATATTGCACAGAAAGGTTTCCAACTTGTTATCTTGCCTTTCCCACCTTGTCTGCCAGCCCTGGAGCAAACAGAGCAATGGACACCTTCACATCCTTCTCTGTCCTCAGTGCTTCTTCCAACTCTCTAACTTAAGCTTCAGCCTTTAGTTGGGCATAGGTGCTGAGCTGACCTGCCCATCATTGAGGCCAGCCCACAGCAGCAGCCCTGTGTTTGCCTACTTTGCAGCAGGGCCCTCTGCACAGTTTCTCAAACAACTGCATTAGACTAGGTCAGTATTTTTAGGGCATCCCTGTACTCACAGGGTGGCCCAAAAATATTTAACATTCAGATCACCCCTCCCTGCAGAGAAGTTAATGGCCAGCCTGGAGTTTCCCCCAGCGATGTCTCTTTTCCAAGAACAATTTCTTTGATCTCTTGGCTGGCTTGCCAATTGTTGGTTGGTTGGCAACCCCAGAGATTTCTAGGGTGAAATCTGTGTATGGCCTCTATACACAAAGGGCAGGGAGAGACTGAAGGCCACTCTAGATTGACCATTTAAATAACGAAGGGAATTTGCATGCAATATTTGTCTTGGCCAGCTTCCAGATGAATGGATCTCTGTACTGCCCACCAGAATCTTAAAAGTATACATAGAAGTCTTAGGTGAGTTTAATCATGTGTACAATGCAGATGGTCTCAACATCACTCTATTCTCTCAAGTCTGTAGTCTTGAAACAGCACCAAGCATGGATATTCCAGGGACAGAGTAGGGGGTTAGGAGCCTCCAATTGCCTCAATCCATCCCACAGGTCAACATGCAGTCACGTTCTCCTGATAACCTCTTCCAACATTCTTCCAAGCACCAAAACAAAATATTGTGTCATAAACTTCCATTTCAACTGTGCTTTGGGGGTGTTTCTATGTCATTGGCTCAGTCTTAATAGTCTATGCTCATTCTTAGTCTGAAAATTGGCAAATATATGGATTCTCTGGTGTACTTGAACTAGGTGGCAAGAAGTTCACATTTATAACATATAATGGATATGAGTTAACTAGGACAGAATGTATACTTAATATAGTATGGCTGGAAGAGGAATACTTTTCTCAGAGCATTTCAGTCTAAAAAATTTATTTAGAGTTTAACAAAGGAAGTCATGAAATTGGGCAATATCAGAAATGAATATAGAAAGAAAAAGTATATCTATGGAGTTTCAGCATTAAAATGTCAGAGATGAAGAGGACCTGAAGAGGAGCCACCAATGAAGGCAGGGAGAAGCAATGGAGAATGCATGCCATGGGCCTTGTGAACACAGCTCTTTATGAATGAGGGAACGTCAGCTGTGTAAAATCCTTCTGAGATATCAACTAAGATGAGACTACAATTCGTAATTGGCTTTTGGAGGGTGGAGATCACTGGTGACCTTGACAGAGTATTTTTATAGTGTGATAGGGTCAACATACTGATTGGAATGGGTCTAAGAGAGAATAAGAGAAGATGAACTAGGGTTACATGTTTAAAAAACTCTTGGGATTTTTCTTTTTTTACGAGGAAGACAGAGAAGTTGGAAAGTTGCTGAAGATAAAATGGGGGAAAACTTTTTCTTTTTTTTCAAAAAATGGATGAAAAAAATGCAATAAAACAACTCTAGGCTCCCTTTTACTTCAAGATTGAGCATCATGGTTGTGCTAAGAACAGCAGAATTCTTGCCCAATTCTGCCTTGTTGGGTCAATTTTTTTTATTTTTCCATATAGTCGTTATTCAGTCACAAAGTTGTGTCTGACTCTTTGCAACCCCATGGACTACAGCACATACCAGGCTTCCCTGTCCTTCATTATCTCCTGAGGTTTGCCCAAATTCATGTCCACGGAGTTGGTGATGGCATCCAACCATCTCATCCTCTGTCAGCCCCTTCTCCTCCTGCTCTCAATCTTTCCCAGAATCAGAGTCTTTTCCAACGAGTCATCTTTTCACATTAGGTGGCCAAAGTATTGGATTTTCAGCTTTAGCATCAATTCTTCCAATGTATATTCAGGCTTGATTTCCTCCAGGATTGACTGGTTTGATCTCCTTGTTGTCCAAGGGACTCTCAAAGTCTTCTCTAGTACCACAGTTTGAAAGCAGAGAGTTTTTAACCNCCCCTTCTCCTCCTGCTCTCAATCTTTCCCAGAATCAGAGTCTTTTCCAACGAGTCATCTTTTCACATTAGGTGGCCAAAGTATTGGATTTTCAGCTTTAGCATCAATTCTTCCAATGTATATTCAGGCTTGATTTCCTCCAGGATTGACTGGTTTGATCTCCTTGTTGTCCAAGGGACTCTCAAAGTCTTCTCTAGTACCACAGTTTGAAAGCACAGAGTTTTTAACCAAAGATTTAACATGTAAATGTTATTAAAAGTATTCCTAGTTTTCAGTCAAGTACTTTAAATTATGATCCACTCTCTTAAACACCTGCTCACATCAAAACAACTCATTGTTAAACACCCAAGTTAACTTACAATCTCTTAACAGGTTAAACACTAGCACTTAACTCCTAAGATGTATTAGCTACAAATTGAATATTAAGTAAAAAGCACTCAAGACTATTTAAAGCTTTAGTGCCTTCTTATAAAGGTATGGTATTTCCAATCAGATATGATTTTCATTAGCTATTATGGAAATAATCCACAGAACAATGTTCCTAACCAGTATTATAAGAAAATGTTTCTCTTTGGAGCAAGAGGTGAATCAAGGCAAAGATTTGGATTAAAGTAAATGGCTCCCTTACCTTGCGAGACCGTTTATTTTTTGTCTCTCTCTGGTTATCTGGTCAGGTATGCGCAGGGACCCTGGAATACAGGTTATATTTAGTTGACCTTCTCCATCAGTAGCTGTTTGCTTTGGGAGGCAGGTGAGTGTCTGAACTTGAACTGCAACCACTGCCAGAGTCAGTAGACCTCTTACTACCCCTTCGTCTCCTGGCAGTGACTGCCTTACCACTCTCCTATCCAGTTCCCCACCCTGCTGCCCAGAGAGTTCTAAATGCCCAGGGCTCAAGGTGAAGAGATTGGAGCTAAAGCAAAGAGTTTTCCCAATTTCCAGTGAATTTGTATTGTTAACAATTTAACTTTTCAAAGGATTTTGGAGTAAAGCAATCAACTCTCTGCTGGAGTTGGGCAGGACATAAGGCTGAGATTGCTGAATCAATATGTGGAAACCTGACTGACAACTTAGGTAATTTGATGCAGGATTTGGGACAACAACTGGAGATAAATTACTTAACACAGTTGGGAACCAAAATTGTGTTCAGAAAGAAAACGACGTATTTTCCTGAGAAGACTGAGGAGAATTGTTCTGACAGGACAGTGATGGGCACAGACAAAACACTTGCAATTATTTCATATGCAACTGTATAAGTTCTGATGAATATCTTTGAACTGTTTTTGTGGAAGGTGGGGGAGTATTGTAAAGTATATGTAAATCAACTGTGATATGAATGTCTCCTCTTTAAATCCTCTTTAAAGTGCATAACTTTAGAACAGTTAGGACTAAACTACAGAAAAATGCTTATTTTGTGGAGAGAAAACTGCAGTATAAAAAGTTATATTTATATCTCTTGAAATCATGATGCAATCCTCTTAGAATTCAATTTGACTTATGACAAACTGTGTAGAATACTTTATATAAAGTTTATTTGTATTTTTAACTAGCTTGCATTGGTGCTCTAAAGTTTCTTCCACTCTTCCCAAACAATTATCCCCCTATAAGGTAATATATTCAGTAATTGTGAAATCCAAGATGAACAGATCTAGCCACTTTATCAACCCTAGAACATGTGAGGTTAAAAAAGGGGAAGGAAGATGTAGGGAGGGGCAAATTTAATTGATTATTTATTGCTGTTGTACACAAGCTGAAGTAACTTCAGTCATGTTGGACTCATTGTGACCCCATAGACTCTAGCCCGTCAGGCTCCTCTGTCCATGGATTCTCCAAGCAAGAATAGTGGAATGTGTTGCCATTTCCTCTGCCAGGGGATCTTCCCCACTCAGAGATCGGACCTGGGTCTCTTAAAGCTCCTGCATTGGCAGGTGGGTTCTTTACCACCAGCGCCATCTGGGAAGCCCATTCATTGTTCCTAGTCACTGCCAATTAAGAGAGGATGCTCCTGCTTTCACGCATGTGAGCACACAAATGTTTACAAGGGTTACTTCATTTCTGCGTTGCTTCAATAAAGACTCTTTAGTGCCTTCCAAGGTGTAGCTAAGATTTGTTTTTGGCTTTTCAGATTTCAATTCCCCTTTCTAATAGAACCATCCTTGTTTTGAGGAATTACCTTCTCTGGCATCTTTTGCTATCATTCCATAGATGACACGTAATATGAGACAGGCCAATCAGATGCTTCCTCTTGGGTAAAAGGGAAAAGATAGCAGGTGTAATTGGAAGCCATCCCATTCTAAAAGCTGTAACCCACCCAGATTACTACTCTTCCTAGACTCTTATTGTTCTTGTTTTCTAGCTTCTGGGGCTACTTGACCTGCTCATTGGCAGCTCTCATACCCAGTGTCCCACAAATCCTTTAACCTCCATTATTTTTTCCAATAAATTCCCTTTTGCTTAATTTAACCAGACTTGGTTTTTGTTGTTTGTGGCTAAATATCCAAAAATTTATACATAGGACAATAATTGACTGACTCCAATGCTGATTAATCTACTGGGTATTATGCCACCACCCTAGCTCTCCATGAAGGAAATGGAAACCCACTCCAGTGTTCTTGCCTGGAGAATCCCAGGGACAGAGGAGCCTCGTGGGCTTCCATCTATGGGGTTGCACAGACTTGGACATGACTGAAGCGACTTAGCAGTAGATCTCCTTGAACATACAAGAGTGTATGTGTGGGGGGTGTGTATAAGAAACCTCAGTGTGAGCTGTTCAACACTTATGTGACATTTTGGCCACTTCTTTTAACCTCTTTAGCAATTCTTCATATTGCTATGATAGCAAAACTGATCTTTTTCCTTGACACCCTTTCTTGATGAAATTGATCGTGAAGGGTGCAATACCAAAGAACCCACCTGCCAATGCAAGAGCTTTAAGAGACCCAGGTCCGAAATGGACATGGAACAACAGACTGGTTCCAAATAGGAAAAGGAGTATGTCAAGGCTGTATATTGTCTCCCTGCTTATTTAACTTATATGCAGAGTACATCATGAGAAATGCTGAACGGAAAGAAACACAAGCTGGAATCGATTGCCAGGAGAAATATCAATAACCTCAGATATGCTGATGACACCACCCTTATGGCAGAAAGTGAGGAGGAGCTAAAAAGCCTCTTGATGAAAGTAAAGGAGGAGAGTGAAAAAGTTGGCTTAAAGCTCAACATTCAGAAAACGAAGATCATGGCATCCGGTCCCATCACTTCATGGCAAATAGATGGGGAAACAGTGGAAACAGTGTCAGACTTTATTTTTTTGGGCTCCAAAATCACTGCAGATGGTGACTGCAGCCATGAAATTAAAAGACGCTTACTCCTTGGAAGAAAAGTTATGACCAACCTGGATAGTATATTCAAAAGCAGAGACATTACTTTGCCGACTAAGGTCCGCCTAGTCAAGGCTATGGTTTTTCCTGTGGTCATGTATGGATGTGAAAGTTGGACTGTGAAGAAAGCTGAGCGCCGAAGAATCGATGCTTTTGAACTGTGGTGTTGGAGAAGACTCTTGAGAGTCCCTTGGACTGCAAGGCGATACAACCAGTCCATTCTGAAGGAGATCAACCCTGGGATTTCTTTGGAAGGAATGATGCTAAAGCTGAAACTCCAGTACTTTGGCCATCTCATGCGAAGAGTTGACTCATTGGAAAAGACTCTGATGCTGGGTGGGATTGGGGGCAGGAGGAGAAGGGGACGACCGAGGATGAGATGGCTGGATGGCATCACGGACTCGATGGACGTGAGTCTGAGTGAACTCCGGGAGATGGTGATGGATAGGGAGGCCTGGCATGCTGCGATTCATGGGGTCGCAAAGAGTCGGACACGACTGAGCGACTGAACTGAACTGAACTGAGGAAGCCAGACACGACTGAAGTGACTTAGCAGCAGTAGCAGCAGCAGGAATTGTCCTTAATCCTTCCCTCCCCTTCACTGCCTTTATCCAAGGCCTCACCAAGTCTTAATGATTATCATCTCTACATATTTCCCAGGCCTGTATATATAACTCCAACTCTATCACCACTCCTCTGGAGGGCAGTCATCTCTCCTCTGAGCTACTACAAGCGCTGCCTGAAAGGTGTATTTATAATTACTGTGTCCCTCTCCAATCTGTCCTCCACATACAGCCAGCAGAGCAACCTTAATGAAATAATAATTTAAACATTTCACACTCTGTTTTAAACACTTCAGTAGCTTCCCAGAGCTCTTAGAAAGTCCGAAATCCTTAATATGTCCTTCAAGCCAAGTATTCTGACATTCCTCACTCAGCCCCTTTATTTCACATAAAATGTGTACCCTGTTCACATTGATTTTTCACCTCCAGGAAGGAGCTATATTTCTTCCCATTCATTACAGGGTCTCTGTACTTACCACTACACGCTTTGCCTTTTCTAAGTAAATTTTAAGCATCCTTCAGATGAGTATCATTCAGCTGTTTCCTGTCCCCAGAACCACTTCCCATTCTCATCAACTAAATCAAACCCCTCTATTATAGTCTTTTCAGAATCATGAACCTTTCTTGACACTACTTATTTCAGATGCATTTGCATTGTAGGATTATATGATGATCACTTTTGCCCCTCTTCCAACAATAAAGTCTAAGTTACATAAGAACAGGGACAAAATCAATGGTTTTCATCATTGTCTCACCAGAAAAAAAATGCAGTGTATGATAGATGTTAAGTATGTGGTAATGGACAAAGTCAATATTTTTTGTGAAAATACGAATTCCTTGACTTCTCTGTGAAAATATGAACTAACACCTGACACAATTGCTAAAAAAACTGATTGAGTTCTTCCACTAGTGTTTAGTAAAAGAATCGCTGACCTCAGCCACTAATGAAAGTTATACACATCTTCTTTATCACTCAAGGTCATGTACATATTTTGGTCATAATATGATATTGCATAATTTTTTAAAAAGATTATCTTCAGAGTCCCTTTGAATAATCACCCTCAACATTTCAGGCATGGTAGCAAATCATCTTTCATCAATAGTCCATGATTTTGTTTTTTGATAGAGAACATTTCAGAACTGAAATCATATACTTCAAAAGAAATTTAACTTTTCCACTAGCAGAGTACTTTATTTGAAATGCTATTAATAAACTCTTAAGATATTTAAGCAAAACCCTAAACTATATAGCAACCCTACTCCAATTAACTCTTACACATGTGTCTTTGATTTTCTGATGACAAACTACAATTATAGATTGATTCACAAGCCAGCACCAAAGCCCATGATCCTCCCAAGTATTTGATGAGACTCACTTGGTCTGCTCTCACATTTACAGGGTTCCCCCTGTTTCTCAGGTGCTGACTGGTGTTGGCAATTGTTTCTGACAGAAGATGAGCCACTTTTCCTAAGTAACTGTTTCATTCTGAAAGCATTCCAGATGTTCCATTTTGGTG
>SJYX01016701.1:11469-59100 GCA_006410675.1 Oreotragus oreotragus
GAGGAGCCGCCCCCCGCGCCCGGCCCCCGCCCGCCGCGCCCGGGCCCGCGCCATGGGGCTCTGGCTGCCGCCGCCTCCCGCGCCGCCCGGCTAGGGCGATGCGGGCGCCCCCGGCGCGCGGCCCCCGCGGGCACCATGAGCCCCCTGCTCCGCCGCCTGCTGCTCGCCGTGCTCCTGCAGCTGGCCCCCGCCCAGGTACGTGCGTCCGCGACATCCCGCCCGCGCGCCGTGCCCTCTCTCAAGGTTGACGGAAGTGGGAAGACTCGCGGTTCTTGGGGATCCACGGGGGCGTCTTGGGAGCCCAGCCCGGGTATCCCCCGGGAGGAGTCCCTCTCTTCACCCGCCCGCCCGACTCCGGGGCCACTCCCCCGCCCCACCCCGTCCCCTGGGCGCAGCCGGGGGCGGGGCCGCCTCGGTGCCTGGCGGACGCGGTTCGGCGCCCACTGTGCCCCTTCCTGATCTGGGTCCTGGAGAACAAGCCCGGACCCCAGGCTTGGAGAGTCGAGGCTGCTGCCAGAGCGGGCCTGGAGGGTAGTAGCCGGGGCAGGTCCCAGGTGGCGTGGAGAGGACAGGTAAAGCTAGAGTGACCCCAGGAACAGAGCAGTTCGGAAAACTGTCAGAGGGGACTTGAAGCCTCCTGACTGCAAAGGCAGAGCCCTGGGGAGAAAGACATTGCCAGCCGTTCCCGGAGTGCATTTTGGGCCAGATTTCGTCTCTCCTACAGGCTCCCGTCTCCCAGCCTGATGCCCCTGGTCACCAGAAGAAAGGTAATAGTAACAGAACTTTGCACCAGCCGGCGCTCAGAACATTTGCTTCCAGCCCTGATTGCATACTCCATGTATTTCTCATTTTGTGTAATCACAGCCTCTCTGTAAGATGCGAACTCTTTAATTCTGCCCATTTCACAGAAGAGCAGATTGAGGCAGTGGGATGCCTGGCATCTGGATGAACAGGGCAAGGAAGACAGATTGGGTGGGCAGAAGTGGGGACTAGGGGAGGGTGGCTGTGACCGGGGAACTAAGAACAGCTTTTGGATGTAGAAGTAGAGGAACCAGGGGGCAGCTGCGGGAAACCCTGGGGCCACTTAACCCTTATGCATCTACCCCTAGTGGTGTCATGGATAGACGTGTATGCTCGTGCCACCTGCCAGCCGCGGGAGGTGGTGGTGCCCCTGAACATGGAGCTCATGGGCACTGTGGCCAAGCAGCTGGTGCCCAGCTGCGTGACAGTGCAGCGCTGTGGCGGCTGCTGCCCTGACGATGGCCTGGAGTGCGTGCCCACTGGGCAGCACCAAGTCCGAATGCAGGTAGGGGGCAGGGGGAGTGTGCCTGGCTGGATGCTGGCATTCTGGGGACTGAGGGGGTGGCGGCCAGAGCCCTGGGCGGTGGGCAAGGTGTTCTCACCCCTGCAGCCCTCTCTCACTGTGTCTTTCCCTGTTCTTCTGAGCCCAGATCCTCATGATCCAGTACCCAAGCAGTCAGCTGGGGGAGATGTCCCTGGAAGAACACAGCCAGTGTGAATGCAGGTGCCAGGGAGGCCCCACCTCAGAGTTCGCAGAGATCAGGCTTGGGGGGTGCTGGGTGTGGCGGTACACCGCAGCGGGGACAAGGTTTCCAAGGGTAGAGCCGGGCAGGCCTGGGATAGAGGGCAAGAGAGTGGAGAATGCTTGGCTTCCTGATCCTCTCTGTCCATCTCTCTTACTTTTCAGACCAAAAAAACGAGAGAGTGCTGTGAAGCCAGACAGGTGAGTCTCGGGCTCTTGCCGGGGTGGGGTTGGAGCCCAGGCTCAGTGTCCAGAAAGTCACGTATGGCCGGGGCAGGGGGTGTTAGGGTGTGTCAGGAAGCTGTGGTCCCCTCCCCTCCTTCTCTTCCCCCGGCCTGTCCCCGCCCTCCTCCCCTTTCTCTCTGCTCCCCAAGACTGTGCTCTTCCCTGACCCCAGCCCCTGGGAAGACTTCTTCCCACCCGAGACTTGTTGCTTCTCCTCCTAGGGCTTCCGCTCCCCACCACCGTCCCCAGCCCCGCTCCGTTCCGGGCTGGGACCCTGCCCCTGGAGCACCCTCCCCAGCTGACATCACCCATCCCACTCCAGCCCCAGGCCCCTCTGCCCACGCTGCCCCCAGCGCCGCCAGCGCCCTGACCCCTGGACCTGCCGCTGCCGCTGCCGAAGCCGCAGCTTCCTCCGTTGTCAAGGGCGGGGCTTAGAGCTCAACCCAGACACCTGCAGGTGAGGAGTCGGGAGTGGTGTCCGGGCCCTTCCTGGAGCAGGTCCAGGTGAGCCAGCCAGTGGGAGAAGAGCCAGGGAAAGGGAAGCTTTGACTGGGTTGAACAAATATTGACCCAGCACCTAGTTGGCACTGGGGTCAGCAAAAACAAGGCTCCTGTTCTAATGCAGGAGTCAGACACATGATGCCAACAGAGGATGTCAAGGGCTGTGGTGAGCGGTACCTGACATCGTCTTTGAGAGGCTAGAGATGTCCTGGAAGAGGTGACATCGCCAGGAGTGGCAATGGAAAGACAACCTTCCAGCTCTGAACCGCCTCAGAAATGGCTATAGTAGACGTTGATGTCCTACCTTATGGGCTCCGGGAGGCCAGGAGATGTAGTGGAACCCTGGTCCACCCTCGTCCAAGGCGCTTCTCACCACCCCTCCCTTCCACAGCGGGGTCATGGGGTGGCATTGTGTGGGCCGGGCCAGCTGGGGCTTCCCAGGAGTGTTAGGGGAGGATGCGGTTCACAGAAGGTAACAAGCGGGTGTATCTAGAGAAATGGGCTGAGCTTCGGTGCCAGCGTGAACAGACCCCTTCTTCCCTTCTCAGGTGCCGGAAGCTGCGAAGGTGACAAACTGCTTTTCAAACTCAGTGGGGTCCCTAGCCTCACAGCCTTCCCCCCAGAGAGGGCAGGAGCGCAGCCTGGTGAGAACCGTCCAGTCCCCAAGACCTCAGCCTGGGCAGAAGCTCCTCCGGGACCTGGGCCTCTTGGAGGGCCTTCCAGCTGCCCCTTGTCTCTCCAAGGCTGCCATCCAACAACGTGGACAGAGTTGGATGAGGAGACCAAGCGGGGTCACATACCAACCTGGAAGAGAATGAGGTTCTGACTCAGATTTAACCACCTTGTACAAGTGAGCATCTAACAGCTGGCTCCTCTGTCCCCTCACTAAGAAGACCCCGATCCTCTACAAAAATGTGGGAGTTGGGCTTCAGCACCGGAACTGTGAACCCCAGTCCTGATAAAAGAGATGGAAGGAACTGTCCCTGCCTGTGTCACTGTCTGTCACTGTTCAGGCTGGCTGGTTTGGACACCAACGTCTGCATTGTACTGCCTCCTAGACACGGAGCTTGGAGGAGATGGGGACCCCCCCACAACAGGTCACAGTGCCAGAATCGTGCATCTTTCACTTTCATGTTGCACTAACGGGTCCTGCCCCTGTGTCCATCAAAAGGGTTCCTTTCTGGAAGAGATGGCCAGTGAGCTTGAGGTGGCACTCAGCTCTGCCGAATGCCCTCAGCTGTCACTGCTCCTCATCCTGAGCCTCGTGTTCACACAGAGGGAGCAGATGATCATTGTGGTCTGGGCCCTTGGGTGCCAAGAAAGTTAAGAGTCACGTAATAGAAAAGAACACATCTTCCCTGCCAGGCTACACTCTGTGTTTGCAACTTTTTGCTTCATATAGCTTAACTGCATATTTTTTCAACTGCAGTCTTCACTCTTGCCTCCCTTGCACCTTGGGCTCCCCTCCCCATGCTCTACTTGGTACTCTCCTGACCTTTATCTGACCCAGCCCAAACTCAGTGGTCAGCTTTCTGCCTGCACCCTCTAGTGCCCCTGGGGCTCAGTGGTGAGGGGAGGGGGTGAACTGAAAGGCAACCTTGGGTTCCCATACTTTGCCCCATCAGGGCAGAACATTCAGGGCAGAGTTTAACCCAAAGCAGCTACCTAATGGAGGCCTTCTCTGAAGTCATAGAGGAAGGGGTAGTGATCTTGTTAGGCTCAAACCAAGAGTGGCGTTAAACCAGAAGAGATGGTTTCTGACAAGTGATTGCTACTTTCAAATCATTTTCTCAGCTATGCTGTTACCAAAAATGTGAAAGTTCAATTAGAATGAGACAGATTAGGGTTAGGGCCGTTAGCTACTACCTCCCAAATCCATTTAGCTTGTCCAATGAGCATGTGCTTCATATGCGCCTTCTCACCTAGCCCTCAGTTCTGAGGTCAGTGTTGTGATTATCTTCCTTCTTCAGTTGAGGAGATAAGCTCAGAAAAGCTGATTGACCTGAGGATTTGGCCTCAGATCATCCGTCTCCCCAACATAAAACTTAGGTTTCGCTGCTTCTCAATTGCAGGTTCAGTCTGCCTGCAATGTGGGAGACCTGGGTTCAGTCCCTGGGAAGATCCCCTGCAGGAGGGCATGGCAACCCACTCCAGTGTTCTTGCCTGGAGAATCCCCATGGACCAAGGAGCCTGGCGGGCTGCAGTCCATGAGGTCACAGGGTCGAACACGACCGAGCAACTAAGCACAACTGCAGGTTCATTACTTTGGTGGAACTTCCCCGGTGTATCAGTGATAAAGAATCCACCTGCCAGTGCAGGAGATGCAGGTTTGATCCCTTCAAGTAGGAAATGGCAACCCACTCCAGTATTCTTGCCTGGAAAATTCCATGGACAGAGGAGCCTGATGGGCTACAGTCAGTCCATGGGGTCACAGAGTCGAACATGACTGAGCACGCATCACTGGTGATGTAAATGCTGATATCCTTTGACTGATATTTCTGTGTCCCAGCATATATTTAATTTTAATCTAACATATCTGTTTAAGGCTCTATACTAAACCCTCTGGAGAAAACACATGTAAGAACTTGACTTCATGCATTTTAGCACCTTAAGAAGTTATGCTCTGTCATCACTCCTCCCTGACTTTGAACCTACTGGTTTTATTTTGGGGGCCAGTATCCTAGCTGCCTCTTGCCTAATGTCTTTTCAATCTATGAGAAAAATCAGAGGCATCTTATTCTCCAGGAAACTTCCCCTCCCTAGTCCCAAACCTAGGTTAAGTGCACTGCTAAAAGAAACTGTGAATACACACTTTAATGTTGCATTTCATCAACTCTAAGAGGTACTTTGAAGTATTCAGCTTCTCTGAAATAAAGATGTGTCTTGTCAATGATAGCTTAGATTGATTATAATTGTTAGTCTTAGCTACTGAAAAGGGAGCTCAGTGAGGAGCAGGACTGTGTTTTACCTCTGTAAAGATTAGCAGTGTCTATCATGGTACCTCAGAAACCCATTGCAAGGGCTTAATAAAAAGGTGGACAGATGAGAAAACTAGAAATTCAATGATAGAAAGTTTCACTGTGAGAGCAGTACAAACTAGAGATAAAGAAAGATCACATCTGTTTGAGAAAGATCGGAGGAGACTGAAGTAAAAGAGACATTTGAACAGAAATTCAGAAAAGAGCAAGGCACTCCCCACTTGTGACGTAAGGAGCATTTTTCATGGAGAAGAAAGAGTATGAGACAGAAAGATGGGAAAGATGAGTGAAACTTCAGAAAAATGTTGCCTGGCTACTTTCAAGGAAATGCAAGTGGGTAAAAGGGCATAGATAGACGCAGGGTTTTAGAGAGAATTTGAGTGCATCATGAGTGTTATGCCCAACCATCCATGTCCTATTCTGGAATAGCAGAGACCAACTCAAGGGCTTTCAAGGGTTGAATGGCCAAAGTTGTGCTTAAAGATGTATCTAGGGGTGATTTGTTAAGTGAATTGGTTGGTGGAGATAATATGGATAATAAAACTAGTTACTAAGTGGCTTTCACTCATACAGCAAACGTTTGTTCAGCACTTATTGAGTATGGGACACAGGTGCCATAGCAATAAATAGGAAACTCAGTTGTTATCTTCAAAGATCTTATCATTTATAAAGGCAAACAGTCAAATCAACAAGCAAAAGTATACAATAAAGCGTGTCCTGTGTGTGCACATGCTCCCTGAGTCCTGACCCCAGTCTAGGACTGGGCGCAGACAGGGGAAGTGGGTCGATCAGTGAAGGAGCCCCTGGGAGGGAGGTATCTTCTTAGCTGAGCCCTGAACGTGAAAGATGACAAAAGGGATCTGAGANCTCCCCGCTGCTGGGGTCCTCGGGCAAGCCCCCTTCTCACTGGACTGGTAAGTGTGGCCGTGGAGCCTGGGGGAGGGGGCGGTGATCCCTAACAAGGGGATCCCCAGGGGCAGGCAGGGGCTACGATGGGGTGGAATCCTCCCGGTATCTGCCGGTATTCCATGCCTTCCCCTTCCTCTCCCCCGGTTGGTTGGTCGGGGTCTGTTCCCACAGAGAGATGAGGCTGAGCTGGGTCTTGACAGTACTGTCCATCTGCCTGAGCGCCCTGGTCCCGGCCACAGGGACCGAGGGCAAACGGAAGCTGCAGATCGGAGTCAAGAAACGGGTAGACCACTGTCCCATCAAATCGCGCAAAGGGGACGTCCTGCACATGCACTATACGGTGGGTGAAGGGGTGGAGCTTGGGGGGGCGGGGCTTTTGGGGACCTGAAAGGAACCGGGAGCCAGGTTTCTCTGCCAAAAGGTGGATCTCTTGGGCAAGTCTTCTCATCTACTATGCATGGTTCTGTCTTGCTCGTCACTATCTTCCCCCGGGTTGGCATCAGCAAGCAGTGACAGTGTACTGTGAGCTGCCCAACGTTCTGTCTCCTGCTAGGACTATGGCCACCAAAGCTGTGGGGTGCCACCTTGATGGGAAGAGCAGTGGGGGTGGGGGTGTCAGAGCAGACCGCCCTCCTCACTGGCCTTCCCGTGGTCTCACAGGGGAAGCTAGAAGATGGAACAGAGTTTGACAGCAGCCTGCCCCAGAACCAGCCCTTTGTCTTCTCCTTGGGCACAGGCCAGGTCATCAAGGGCTGGGACCAGGGGCTGCTAGGGTGAGTCGTGGGGCCATGGCTGTGGTCCAGGAGGTAAACTGTGGGAGGCAAGCCCCAGGGGTGGGGGGAGGGAGCAAGGAGCCTGGTTGTTGCCACATGCTGAACGTGTATTATCCTGCAGGATGTGTGAGGGGGAAAAGCGGAAGCTGGTGATTCCATCAGAGCTGGGTAAGAGGCTCTTTCGGAGTGGGGATAGGGAGTTCAGGGTGTATTATCATGTAAGGGTGAAGGCTGATTTAGTCTCTGCATCCATCTCCACTCTATTCATTCAATCCATGCCATTTCCAAGTCTAGCCTTGTCCAGCAATGAGGACAGGGCAAGACCATTGGGACACTTGGCTCTGGTGTCAACTCTGACCTTTTGCAAGCCCCCTCCCATCTCCCTGGTGGCTCAAATGGTAGAGAAGATGCCTGCAATGCAGGAGGCACAGGTTCAGTCCCTGGGTTGGGAAGATCCCCTGGAGAAGGAATTGGCAACCCTCTCTAGTATTCTTGCCTGGAGAATTCCATGGACAGAGGAGCCTGGCAGGGTACACAGTTCATGGGATTGCAAAGAGTCAGACACGACTAAGCGACTAACTCTCCCTTTTTTTTTTTCCCCCATCTCCATTTCTGGCCTAGTGCTAGGATGGGTAGAGGCTTAGCTTCAGCCTAGATGTCTGCAGAACACCTCACTCTGCCTGGCCACAACTTATTCTGTTTTTGTGTTATCTTGGCAGGGTATGGAGAGCGGGGAGCTCCCCCAAAGATTCCAGGTAATAGACCTTTCTGCCGCCCTCCCCATCTGCTCCATCCATTCCATCTCCGGGTGGCCCTAGTTCTCATTCTGCTCCCACCTCTCCCCTGCAGGTGGTGCAACCTTGGTGTTTGAGGTGGAGCTGCTCAAAATTGAGCGACGTTCCGAACTGTAGCCAAACTGGAGAGGGGCAGTGGAGAGGCCCCCATCAGGGACCAGACTGTTTAAAGAAAAAAAAAACTTAAAACCCATGAAGTGAGCCTGTGTTTCTTTGTGGGCCCTGAGAGACTTAGAAACCGCAGCTTCAGCCTCCTCCCTCCCTCTCCTTTCCGGGCTGCAGAACCTTGGGGTGTAGTAGGCTCAGTAGCATGGAGGTCACAGTGGCCAAGCCCTGGGTGGTATGGTGGCCCTTGTCCAGAAGGGAAGAGTATTCCTGCCTGCTGGCAGCAGCATGGCTCCTCCCCAGCTCCCCAGCCACTTCCAGCTCCTAGTCTGGGAGCCAGCACTGGGCTATCGCCATGGCTACGCGGCCCTCAGGAAGGCCTGCGGTCACCTGGGGAGAAGCTGAGCTGGTAGCAGTTGGAGAGCAGTGTGTCCCCCCTAAAAGAGACCGGGCGAGCCTGTGAACTGCACCAAAGGCATATCCTAGCTTTATTAAAGGGCCCGCGCCGCAGTCAATATAAAAACACAAAAAGTCCCATCAGTTTAATAATAATAAAAAACCCCCAAAATGGAAAACTGAGGGGGCAGGGAAGAGGCCCCTGGGCCAGGGGCACGGGGAGCCCTGCTCGTGGCACCAGGCCTGGCCGCAGGGCCCCCTGGTATTGCTGTTGCTACGAGGTCGGGGGGCAGCGATTGTCCTGTGGAGCCACCGTTCAGCTGGGTCGAGGACCCTTACTTCTTCTGGGGTGTGCTCAGCTTCTGCATGCCCCGGATCTTGTCCAGCAGGCCAGAGATGAAGGCCTGGAGGGAGGGAGGACATTAAGGAGACCAGACCCCAGGAGGACAGGACCCCAGGCTCCTCACCCCACCCTCTGGGGAAACAACTTCCTTACCTCAGTGGGTTTGTAACAGTCAACCAGCAGCTCCTAGTGGGGCATGGGGGGAAAGGATAACTGAGTCTCTGGAACATGGACTTAGAATTCACCCATACCCTCTTCCAAGGCACTGGAGATGCCACGGCTACTGAACAGCTCGGCAAGTACCACTGGCCCCATTTGGTGGAGGCCGAAACTGAGTCCAGGAAGATCACAGAGCTGACTGCCGGAGATCAAGGGAGGCTTGCCGACCCAACAGTGGGCAGACCGCTTCCCTGCAGCCCTCTAGCCTCTGCTCCCCTGACCTGGCTCTGCTGCCCTCCAGGCCCTCTTACCTTGACCCTGGCAGCCCGGGTATCATCGCTCTCCATGTCCAGGAGTTCATCCACATCGATTTCCAGCTCTGGGATCTCCTCTTCCTGGGGTGGGGTGGGGGAGGAGGGAGAGACAAGGGCCTGAGTTGGGAGAGAGGGTGTGAGAGGGGCTCTAGCTGAGGCCCCTGCCCTACTGCAGACGGGAGCCAGCCCTCTTTGCCCAGCAGACAGCGGCAGCTGCTCCGAGGAAGAAAACAGATCAGGCCTGTGCCAAGGCAAACTGCCCAATGTGGGGGGGAGCTTCCTGTCCCTGCCAGTTGGGCACCCTGGGTGCCAGACGGCTAGGGGTGGGGATCCTAGGCTGGGAACCCTGCAGATGTGTCTCCCCAATTTCCATGCCCCCCATCTCAACCAGAGCACAGATAGGGCCAGCTGCCCCAACTCATCACAGCCCCCTCCCCCTCCCCCAAACACCTGTCACAGCTTCCCAGCAGTGGGGAGGAAGTGAAGGGTGAGGGGTCAGTGGGAAGGACCCAGGCCTGGTAAAGGGGAAACAAAGAGCCCATGCTTTGCGGAGGGAGGGGGTGCCTGCCACCCCTCCTCCCCCAGGAAGCATCTCTCCTGTCTGGAGCCAACTGCATTCCAGGGCTGGGCTAGGGTAGGCAGCACAGGGCAAGCCCACTCCTCCACCCTGGCCCCCGGGGCCTGAGTCACCACTTGAGCAAGGAAGGAGTCACAGGGTGGAGAACCAGAACCCAGAGAGTGGGCTAGTCGCCCCCCATGCCAAGATGGACTCCAGATGAGCCCATTAGAAACAGGCAAGACATATAAACCCCAACAACCGGGTTGGCTAGGGCCTTAAACTGGTCTAGGCTAGCAAGCGATAGGTAGCTCTCCTTCCCCAGCCAGCCTAGACTAGTCCCAGGACTCTTGTCCAAGGCAGCGAATAAGAAAGAAGTGACTTAGGTCAGACAAGAAAGAGCATACATTGGGGGCGGGGAGTACAGAGAGCCGGGGAGCGCGCTTAAGCGAGGTGCCCACTGACTCCGGGTGACAGGCGGGCTCAACGTAGGGTTTCCAGGAGACCCGAATCGGAACCGGTTTTAGGGTGTCGGCGCAGGGTGGGGGGACACACCTGGCAGTCGTAGAGGCGAGTGAGCTGCTCCAGGATCCACTCCTCCAGGTTGAGGCGCTTCCGTAGCTCCTTGCGGTCGTACTTGACCGTGACCTTCCCTTGGCGCCTCACTGGGCCCTCGTCGTCCGCGCCGCCCGGGCCCTCGCCTGCAGCCCCAGGGGGGCTCTGAAAGTAGACGCGGGGCCCTGGGCCGCCACTCCCCGGTCCTGGGGCCGGGGCCGCCAACGCCGCGCCCCCCGCGGGGCCGCTGTCCGCCATGGCGGCCGCCGGGGCCACGTGCGCGCGTCGGGCCCCTCCCTGCGCCGCCGCCTCCCGGACGCCCGCCGGCTGGCTCCGGGCCGCTGGCTCGGGTTAGCTCGTGAGCTCGGCTCCGCGCGGCTCCGCGGCGAGGGCGGCGGCGGGGGTGCCCGGGGGCAGCTGCAGCATGCGGAGCCCCCGGGCCTGGCCTGGCCGCGCCCCGCCCCCTCCCCACCGATCCGCCCGCCCTTTGTCCCCCGCGGCCGCCGCCCGAGCCGCCGCAGCCGAAGCCGCTTTCTCTGTCTGGATCGTTTCCCCCGCCCCCCGACCACACCCCCTTAAAGGGCCAGTCCTGCAGCTTGCCCCTCACCCCTACCCCGCCCCCGGACAGGGGGTAGGGGAGGATCTAGTCCTCCGAGGTTTGGGCCTAGCTGTCCCCTCTCCCTTTTCACCTTCCTGCCCTGCCCTTAGGCGTTCTAAGCGCCCGGTGCGAGGATTTGCGCTCCAATGGGGAACCTAGTCTTCTGTCCTCAGTGGAGGAAAACAGGGGCCGCCTGAGAATGGAGGGGAGTGGGCACTGTATACAGGTCAGAGGTCGAGGAGGAGACCTGGGAGCGCCACCCCCCCTCCCTTCTGGGTCCTCCGGCCCTCAGCCAGCGGGGGACAAGAGGCGTCTTCGCGCTGACAGACACGTGGACCGGGCTCCAGGAGGTGGAGGGGTGGAGAAGACGGACAGGCGCTGCCCAGGTCACTGGACGCCCCCCTCCTTGGGGTTCCGCGCACCCCATGTTGGAGGCCTAGGTTAGGGGTGAGCTGAGACGGCCGAACGGCCCGAAGGGCCAGACCCCAGGCAGCCACCGCCCATCGGCCAAGATGGCGGTGGAGGATGGGATTGTGGGAAATGTAGTTCACAGCGTCCTGCCCCGCATGGCTGCCCCTCCCCCGCAGCGGAGCCCGGGCGGGGAAAACTTGTTTGGAGCGCCCTCGTAGGGCTGGTCTCCACAGGGTGCGGTCCTCCGCACCCCGCAATCTCTTGTGTGTGCAAACTGAGGCTTAAAGAACTGGGAAGTGGAGGAGCCAGTACTCAGGATAATAAAGATAATAATAACTGCTGACCCTAATACGAGTTCCACATAGTCGGTTCTAGCGACTAGGGCACCTCAAAGCTCTCCGGTAGATCCCAGCCCTAGGGCTTCCTCTGTCCTTCAGATCTCACAAGGGCCTTACCGGACCCACCTCTCTTTAGCAGACCCTGTGCCTTGTTCCCGCAGCCAGTTTGATTTTTTATATTTTTAAAAAGTGTCTCTCATTCACTGGTTCATTGTCCGTCTCGCATTTCTCAGCTGAGTTCTGTGAGGCTGAGACCTGTCTGGCCCTTGTTTACTGCTGATACCCATGACTGAGTGGACCCGCTCAGCTTCAAACCACATGGTTCTGGCAAATTAACTGACTTGCTGAACTCTCAGCACCTAGGTCAGACTCATAGTCGGTGTTTAACTGGTTGAACAAATGACGGAATGAAAGGCTTCCTGTGTGCCTCCATTTCCTCCAAAGGTTGTGGCAAAGATTAAATAGGAAAGGACGTGGAAGTTTCAGTGATTGCACCACAGAGGTTAAGTCACACACCCAGATAGCAATGGAGCTCAGCTTGTCTACGCAGGCCCCCTGACACAAAGTCACTGCTCCTACCGCCACACAAGGTTGTGCAACTCTGTTTCAGATGCTTCCACAGATTACAGAGGACAGGCTCACCCTCTGCAGTCCCAAGCAGAGTCTCCAGGTCCTAGACACACTAAGTCCCAGCCCCTCTGGATGCCAGAGACACCCTCTGCAGCAGATAGGGTTCAGACAGAGGTTGACACTGGCCCAGGTTCATACAGTTGGTGTGATGCTGCTGCTGCTGCTAAGTCGCTTCAGTCGTGTCCGACTCTGTGCAACCCCAGAGACGGCAGTTGCACACACACCGAAACCCAGGACTTTAGGCTTACCTTGAGGTTGGAGAGTACAGACAAGGAGAAGGCAGTGGCTGAGAATGGTGTGTGTGGTGATGGTGGTGGTGAGATTCATGCCAGGTGGGCTTCTCCCTGAAAGGCCTGAGCAGGGGGCACATGACTCATGTGGCTGAGCGATAGGCTGATACCTTCTCCCTCCCCAGCCCTCCTCAGGCCTTAGTCTCTCTTTAGCCAGCCTCAGGGGCCAGGGAAGGACTGACCCTTCTCCTGTGGTTTAGGCAGGATCCACCCTTTCTAAGAGAGTCCCATCCCCAGCCTGGCTTCTGACTCTGAGCTTGACTTGATGGGTGAAGCAATTTACCAAATCCAAATTCCCCATCGTGCCCCACCTCACCCTACTGGGGTGGGTTTGCTCTTTTTAAACTGGAGCACTGATTCAGGCCTCGGGGTGGTGGGGGCAGGGGAGGCTTGCAGTAAAAAGGGAGGCTATAATATTATAGTTCGCTGTGAGAATGAAACCTATAGGTGGTGAAGACTTGGGGACCAGTCCCAGCTCTGTCCCTCCAGATGCTATGACCCTGAGCAGTGATCTTCCTGTCCCTCCTCCCCTCAAGGCTAGTGTGAAGGCCTCCTGTCATTTCCAGATTTCATGGTGTCCCCTGAGGGGTCTCTAGGCTGAACAGGGAAGACAGAGCCAGGGACGTTCTTCCTGAATCCCTCTCTCCACTTTCTGTGCGGCCCCCAGGACACTCCCAGATCCCGCAGGCTGACTTCCCTATCTGTCCAGTCCCACCTACTCTATGTTGGCGTAGAGGGCCATGATGGCTTGCAGCTGCCTTGGAGGCTTGACTGCCTAGCAGTCCAAAATCTTGGAGTGGAATAACTGGGTCCAAATCCTGCCTCTGCCCTAGGCTGAGAGGCCCTGGGCCAGTCACCTACCTACCCTGAGCCTCTTCAAAGAGGCTGATTCCGCTGACTTCTGGTGATTTGTGGCTGAGGTCGGTGCTCTAAGACCATATCCCAGCCCTTAGCCTCCTGTCCTCCTCATCCTTCCAGCCCCAGGCTGTAGCCTCCCCAGCCCCACCTCTCCTGGGGTCCTGGCCCCCCTCCCCCAGAGAGCAGCTGAGGCTGCTTTCAGCACTATAAAGCAGAGGCCCTAGGGAGGGTCCTGTGGCTGAGACCGCTCCCGTAATCAAGGATAGAGGCCGGAAAGACTGCGTTCCTTCCACCATTACGGCTTGCCGAGAAACCCTATTACCATTACCAAGGCAGGAAGAAAGTGTGCAAGGAGGAAGAAGCCCTCTAATGAGGGTTGCCCTGGCCTCCGGAGACACGGTGGGTGGGGAGGGCTTCAGGCCCAGGAAACAAGCTCCCATCTTGTTTTTCAAGAAGCTGCTGCCTAGAGCTTCTACCCCTAAGCTCAGGCCACGGCGCCAGGCCCTGCTGGCCCTGGCACTGGCTGGCAGGCCTCCAGGCCCAGAGCTGACCCATGTCCTTTCCACTGTCCTCCCTGGCATCTCCACAACCTGCTGTCCTTTCCTTAGATATCCAGTACCCAGGGATCATCTCATACCCATTTGCCTATTTCATCCTCTGACAACCTCCAGCTTCTGGACAAGGTGACGGAAGTACAAAGACTGGGTACGGCTGGTAGACCTGCACCCAAGCTAGGGGGAGGAGAGGCCCATCTCTACCCTGCCTGGCTACCCAGTGAGACCTCGTGGTCCCTGAGTCTCTGAGGGGTACGGCTATGTTGCTCTGATGAGAGAGGTCAAGGATCACAAGTCCAGTCCTGCTTTCTTTGTCTCTTCAAGAGCAAGGAGTGAACACAGGACAGAAGCTGGCCTTCAAGACAGAGGGCTGCAATCCTCCTACCAAGCTGTGTGACCTTGGGCGAGTCCTTTCCCCTCTCTGGGCCTCAAGTAGAGATAATAATCATAACCATAGGGCCTCGGCCAAAGGCTAGGAGATCTGTTAGGTTAGAGTTGGTGCCCAACATGGTGGGTATTTTGAGGATGGCCGGTGCCAGGCAGAGTTCCCCTTGGGGGTCTGAGAGCCTGGGGCAAAGGCAGCCTGTAGGGCTGCCTCCTCCTTGACTGACCCCTCCTCCCCCAGAAACAGCTCCGTCTCTTTCTGGGTTTCTAGGTGACTTGGCTGGCCCCTCTGGATGAGTTCTACTTTAAACCTGCTGCTGCTACTGCCTCTGTATTGGGGGGGCTCCCACAGGGGCCCCCAGGCAGGACCCCCCCCCCAGCCAAGCCCTGCGGGAGGGGCTGCAGCCCCCACCCATCTCAGTGCCCATGCGCCTTCCAGCTCAGGTCCCTGGCACGCTGCAGATTTCAGGGCACCTGCTGTGGGCCAGGCTTGCCAGAGCCCCTCCTCAACCCTCCTAGTTCATGGACACCCAGGAGGCTTCTGACCCCTCCAGGCAAAACGACCAGCTGTCCTCTTCTCAGTTTGCAGTTGGGAGCCCCACAGGGACAGGTTCCAGGCTGAGCTGGGGGGGTGGGGGTTGGGAGTGGGTTCTGCGAAACAAGAAGGGCGCTGTTCCAGGGCTCGCTCTACAAAGCCAGGGTGCTTGGGTCCTCAAAGGAGGCGGCAGGCGCCGGGCCTCCCCGGGCTAGGGACGGGGGGAGGGCGCCTGCGGCGGGAGGCCCATTAGCTTGCTAATTGCTCTCAGGGAGGGGGACCGAGCTGCTGGTGGAGGGGGTGAGGCGATGTGAGGGCAGAGATGGGGGGTGGGAGTGGCTTTTCCAGCACTCAGCTAAATGCTGCAGGAGTCGGGTGGAAGGCAGGCAGGTCTCTTCTCCCCCAGGCCCAAGTATTGCTCTCTGGTAATACACCCGCCCCTGCCCCTCAGAAACAGTGGGCTGACCCCAGCGCCGGTCTTCAGCAGCGCCCTCTACACCCAGTCCCCCTAGCTGCACCCCGATCCCTAAGCGCCCTCCCTCCACCCCGAGCCGGTTCAGCTGAGTTCCCCCAGCGAAGCGCCTCAGTCCAGGCGCACCCCGGGTCCCATCCCTCCTCTGGCTGCAGTCGCCGCCCCGGCCGCCAGGGGGAGCCGACGCGAAGCGGGCCGGCCGGACGCGGTGGGAGGGGGCGGTCCCGCTGCGGCCCCGCCCCCGCCCCGCCCCGGCCGGGCCCCGCCGATTCTCTGGTCCGTCCGGGACAGACTGGCTGGCGGGCGGGCGTAGACGCCGCCGGGCCGGAGCGGGCCGTGCGGGAGCGCGCGGAGGGAACAGCGGCGCCGTCGGGTCCCCGTCGGGGCTCCGCGGGTCCCCGCCCCGCCCCCGGCCTGGCCATGGCGGGCGCCAGGCCCGGCGTCCACGCGCTGCAGCTGGAGCCGCCCACCGTCGTGGAGACCCTGCGGCGCGGGAGTAAGTTCATCAAATGGGACGAGGTGAGTGCAGGGGCCCCCTGCTCCGCCCAGATCCGGGGACTCTGTCACGCCTGCTCCGCCAGACGCCGGGACCCCCGGCCCAGACTGGCCTGATCACCGCGCCACCCCCATCCCAGCCTGGCTGCGCTCCGGAAACTTGAGTCCCCAATCGTCCCCGTAAGAAGACTTTGTCCCCCGCCCGCCAGTCCAGCCCCTCATCTGCGGAAAATTTGACATTTATTCCTTGGCTCGGAGATTTCGAACCCCAGTAAATCCTAGCCCCCGCGCTTTCACTCGTCCTTCTCACCTCTCCCTGCCCGTCTAATTCTCGTTCCCCCGACCTTGGCCTGGTCACCAGACCCCTGCCCGGCACTGGACGGTCTGGCTCAAGAGCCATGGCCCCCACTCTGGCTTAGCGTACCCCCATTCTGACTGGGTGCCTCTGGGACCCTGCTCTCCTCCTACCCTAGTTTGAACAGTCTTCTCCATTCATCACTTTTTCACCCTGTTCTGGCTGGCACCCGTTTGCCCTGCTTCTAGATCCCAGCCCAGCCCCTCGCTCTGGTGGGTGTACCAAGTCACCCCACGGGGAGACTTTGCCCCCCAAGGTCCTCCACCTCGGGGGAACTTTGCTCACCACTCCTTAGCACCGGGACTTTGAACCCCAATAAATCCTGGCCCCCCTTTGTCTGACTTGCCCGAGGCCCCGCTCCCACCTGCGGCTCGGCGACGGGTCCTGCCCCTCACGCTCGTTTCCACAGCGCCCCCGCCCCTGCCCCCTGGGCCCCTCCTCGCCGGCCTGAGCTTCCTTGCTGCTCCTTCCCAGCCAGGCCGGAGGCCTGGAAGACTCCCGGCTCCTTTCCGGCTGGGTGGGGCGGGTAGGCGTGAGAGCTGGGGGAGGGGCTGGGGGCGTGGCCTGAGGTAACAGGTGTGCCCTAGAGGGTGTCCCGGCGCCCCTGGGACTGGGGCAGACCCCTTCCCCCAGGCCGGCTTGAAGGGAAAAGTTTCTCCTTTTCCTTCCAGTGTGATAAACCCAAATAAGGAAGTGGGAACAGGGAGAGGGCCCTGGGGGTGGGGTGGGGGTTGCTGACAAGGACTTGGGGCCTGAGAGGCTGGGGTTCCGGCTGCCTTTGAAGACCGGGCCCCTGAGGAGGGTTAGAGGGAGGCTCTGGAGGCAGTGCCCACAGAACTTGCCCCTCTTCACACTACTGGGGGCCCCTGAGCCCCAGGGCAGGGTTGGTAATCCCAGAGAAGGGCTGAGGGTAGCTGTCAGCCCAGTGAGGTGGGGAGGCCCAAGCACCCCAAAAGTTCCCAAGCTGCCATCCCCTCTGCCTCCAGATCAGTCTTCCATCTTTCCTAAGCAAAGCCTGAGATGGGCGGGGCTAGTGCAGTCCCCGGAGAAGGCAATGGCACCCCACTGCAGTACTCTTGCCTGGAAAATCCCATGGACGGAGGAGCCTGGTGGGCTGCAGTCCGTGGAGTCGCGAAGAGTCAGACATGACTGAGCGGCTTCACTTTGACTTTTCACTTTGATGCATTGGAGGAGGAAATGGCAACCCACTCCAGTGATCTTGCCTGGAGAGTCACAGGGACGAGGGAGCCTGGTGGGCTGCCGTCTATGGGGTCGCACAGAGTCGGACACGCCTGAAGCGACTTAGCAGCAGCAGCAGTGCAGTCCCCATCCTCCTGCAGATGGAAACTGAGTCTGGAGAACAGAGACTTGATCCCAGGCCCCTGGTGGGGTGGTGGCTGAGGCCAGCAGCTGGGAGTCTGGCAGAGGTCCTGGTTCCCTGCTTCCCAAACCCTGGGACTCGGGAGCCACACTCATTGTTGTTCAATTGCTCGGTGTTGCTGAACCCTCCATGGACTGAAGCCTGCCAGGCAAGGGATTTCTCTTTTGCTCTTTCCACCTCTAGGGGGTCTTCCCTATCCAGGGAGGGAACCCGCATTCCCTGCATTAGCAGCTGAGTCTCTACCGCTGGGCCACCAGGAAAGCCTCTGGAACCATTCTAGTAGTGTTAGTCGCTCAGGCATGCCAGATCTTTGTGAGCCCCTGGACTGTAGCCCACCAGGCTCGTCTGTCCCTGGAACTCGCCAGGCAAGAATGCTGGCGTGGGTTGCTGTTTCCTCCTCCAGGGGATCTTACGGACCCAGGGATTGCACCTGGGTCTCCTGCATTTCAGGCAGATGCTTTGCAGTCTGAGCCACCAGGGAAGCCCTGGAGCCATACTGCCTGCATGCACATCTTGGCTCCTTTTCTTGACCCGAGGAAAGCTGCATAGTCTTTCTGTGCCTCAGTCTTCTCAAATGTAAAATGAGAAGAACAGTAGGCAAACCTCGTAGGACGTTTAGAGAACTAAGTGAGCCCCTAGATAGCGAGTGCTTAGGCTTGTGCGTGGCAAGCAGAAGGGAGGGTGAGCTGTTGTACTGACAGCCAGTGAGCAGTAACTTGGGAGCAGCACCAGGGTGAGGCAGGGTCTCCTGCTGGCCCGGGCCAGAGAGTTCTGGGCTTCCCTCCTGGCTCGGTGATAAAGACTCCGCTGGCCAGTGCCTGCTAATGCAGGAGATGCGAGTTCGATCCCTGGGTCAGGAAGATCTCCTGGAAAAGGAAATGGCAACCCACTCCAGCATTCTGGGCTAGAAAATCCCACGGACAGAGGAGCCTGACAGGCTACAATCCAAGGGGTCGCAAAGACTCGGACACCACTGAGCAGCTAAAGGGCCACAGGAGAGTTCTGCCTGTGGCCACTCGGTCACTTGGGCCCTGGCTGAGTCTGAGCCACTGATGACACCATCCCCTCCCCACCGCTGCTGGTCCTGAGTCACACAGGGTGGCTCTTCTCAGAAATGGAGCCAATGCACCGTTTTGCTGCCCTCCCACCAGGCTGTTTGAGTGAGGGCTGAATTCACTGTCCAGGCCTGAGGGCAGGATGAGTACCTGTCCAAGGAGACTTAGTCTGTGCTCTAAGATGGGTATGGGGAGCCTCGAAGCTGTGGGTCTCCAGTGGGGTGCAGAGTTGGGGGGTAATGGACTTTGAGGCCAATGTAAGGGGTGGCTGGCTGTCCTGGGGACCTGAGGGACACAGAGGACCATGAGAGTCAGGCTTCCAAACCCTCTCCTTTCATTCCATAAATATTCCCAAGGGGGCTGTGGGGGCTTCAGCCACCAGGGACCTCTCAGACCTTCTGAGGAAACAGCCCAGGGTTGGGGTCTGAGGAGGCCTCTCCAAGGAGGCAGATCAGATTTCATGGGTAGAGAAAGAAAGGAAGATATCCCTGCACGGGAACAATGATGCAAAACCTGGGGATGGGGAGTGGATAGTTAGTGGTCCATGTGACAGAGTCTTAGGGCAAGAAGGAGGTGGGGCTGGGAGGGGCCTAGGAACTCAGCTTTGTCCTGAGGACTGAAACGAGCCACAAAGGACCTGTGGCCTGGCTGGGCCGTCATCTTCGCTCAGTAGCAGAAAGATTGGAGTGGATGGGCCTGGGGTGCCAGGGCCCAAACCTGGGTAGCAGCCCTCACTCCCTGACCCCTGCCACCCATCTCGTCCCCAGGAGGCCTCGAGTCGGAACCTGGTAACCCTGCGGGTGGACTCCAATGGCTTCTTCCTGTACTGGACGGGACCCAACATGGTGAGGGCGGCGCTGGCACAGCTTGCTTGGGTCTAGGGCCCCTGCCCCAGACCCCCCGAAACCATTCCCTGCCCCTGCCCTTGGGGGTGGGGCCCCACTGCTGCCTGACCTCTCCCACAGTTCCCTGGACAGGAAGTGCTACGGGTGGGGGCTAAGACTGGGGCTACAGCAGGGGTCGAGCACTCCCTGGTCCGGGTGGGGAGCTTGGGGGTTTCCGGCTCTCACCCCAGAGCCTCTCAGACCCACCGTGGCATCTGGTTTTCCCAGGAGGTGGACACACTCGACATCAGTTCCATCAGGGACACCAGGACGGGCCGTTATGCCCGCCTGCCCAAGGTGAGTGATGGGGCCCAGGTTATGGATGGGAGTGAGGCAATGAGGGAAGGGGACAGCCCTCTTCACCCGTGGCTCTCACTTACTCAGGACCCCAAGATCCGGGAGGTGTTGGGCTTTGGGGGCCCTGATGCCCGGTTGGAGGAGAAGCTGATGACAGTGGTGGCCGGGCCAGACCCGGTGAATACAACATTCTTAAACTTCATGGCCGTGCAGGATGATACAGCCAAGGTGGGCTGGGATCGATGGCTGGGCCTTGGGGAGCTACTGCCTCACTTGCTGAGTCAGCCATCACCTAGTAGGCACCTGCTGTGTGCTGGACTTCTGCCCCTTTTTCTAATCATCCTCTGACAAAGCGGTTTTTAAGCATTTCCTGTGTATCCAACAGTGGCTGAGCCAGCCCCTCTGTCCCCCATTCACCCCCTGCCCCTGGATCCTGACCCCTCAGGTCTGGTCCGAGGAGCTCTTCAAGTTGGCTATGAACATTCTGGCTCAGAACGCCTCCCGGAACACCTTCTTGCGCAAAGCGTGAGCCCTGGGCCTGCCCTGGGGAAGTGCGGGGCAGGAGTGCATGGTGGGGCTTTCAGGAGGCTGTTGTCCCATGGCGTGACCCTCCCACCTGTCTCCCCAGATACACGAAGCTGAAGCTGCAGGTAAACCAGGATGGACGGATTCCAGTCAAGAAGTGAGCACCCCTTTCCCTCCTCGGCACCTCCTCTGCTGTTCTGACCTTGGTGACCTTTGCCCCACTGACCCTAACTCCTCCCATCTGCTCAGCATCCTGAAGATGTTCTCAGCAGACAAGAAGCGGGTAGAAACTGCACTGGAATCCTGTGGCCTCAATTTCAACCGAGTGAGGGGCCTGGGGACTGGTTGGGCGGGTGTCACAACGGGCACCTACCCTTTGAGGGCTGGCTGACCCTGGTTTCTGGCTCTCCACTCCTGACCGCTAGAGCGAGTCCATCCGGCCTGACGAGTTTTCCTTGGAAATCTTCGAGCGGTTCCTGAACAAGCTGTGTCTGCGGCCGGACATTGACAAGATCCTGCTGGAGATGTGAGCAAGGCCGACCTGCCCACCGGCCCCCATGTGCTCCATCTGGCCTCTGCCGGCGGCGGCATTCCTTCCAGTCCCGGGAGGGGAGGCGGAGCTCTTGGGGGTCTCTGCGTGCTGGGCTGTGGCTGTGCTCAGGGCTGCCTGGGGCTCTGCTGTGGACAGTTCTGTGCTGACCTTTCTTGACCAGGGATGCTCCTGAGACAGCAGGAGGTCCCCCGCGCTGGGGACCAGAATGCATTGACTCAAATGTGTTGTGGGTGACCCTGGAGCTGAGATTGGGCTCAGGAGCTGCAGGCAGGCACGGTGTGGTGGGCCAAGCCCTTGGTGGCTTCCAAGGCTCTTAGTGATACCAGTGTCAGCACCAAGTGGTCAGAAGAGTGGATGGGGAAACTGAGGCCCAGAGGGGCTGAGACTGGCCCCCTCATCCCCATCAGAGGGTTCTGGAACTAGGCACCAACCTTCTGACGCCTCCCCTGAGGATTTGAATCAGGGGCTGGTGAGGCTGCAGCCTAACCCAGCATCCTGCCCCCACCAGAGGTGCCAAGGGCAAACCTTACCTGACACTGGAACAGCTCATGGATTTCATCAACCAGAAGCAGCGGGACCCGCGGCTCAACGAAGTGCTGTACCCGCCTCTGCGGCCCTCCCAGGCCCGGCTGCTCATCGAGAAGTATGAGCCCAACAAGCAGTTCCTGGAGCGAGGTGAGCCAGTGTGGGAGCTGGGGGCAAGGCGGGAGGGCCCCCATGACCCTGCTGACCCCACCCTGCCCCCCAGACCAGATGTCCATGGAGGGCTTCAGCCGCTACCTGGGAGGTGAGGAGAACGGCATTCTGCCGCTCGAGGCCTTGGATCTGAGCGCAGACATGACCCAGCCGCTCAGCGCCTACTTCATCAATTCCTCACACAACACCTATCTCACGGGTGAGTGTGCCCATCCTAGCGTGACCTCTGCCCTCTGGTCCTTAGACTGCCTCCCTCCCTTTGGGGTGACCCATGCTGGGGAAGCAAGCCAGAAATAGCAAGCCTGTCCCGGGGAGCGGGCTTCTCTGCATGGGTTTCCCTGGGGCTCCAGGAGGCTTCCCTAGGGGAAGGGCTGAGGCCTGCACCTGTCCTGTGAAGGACAGTCTGTGTATATTGAAGGGGTGGGGGGCTGGAACTGGGGACCACCTGGTGCTCTTAAGCTGAAAGGAGGCCAAGAGGCGGGGTGGGGCGGGGTCAGGTGAGGTGGGGCAGGTATCCACAGAGGGACCCTGGAGGCACAGAAAGAATGGAAGGAATTTGCACTGATCCTGAGTGAATGGGAAAGCATCTTGCAAGGTGTTGAGGAGGGGGAGGTGATGTGACCCTGGTATGTTTTTAGAAGGATGACGCCCAGTGCTCCACAGAGATTGGATGGGAGGCAGGGAGGAGCCTGCTGTCCCCAGGAGGAGGTGACAGAGGCTGTTCCAGGGCAGCCACCATGGAGGGAAGAAAGGGAAGTGGGGGGCCATGGGGGTGCTGGGGATAGCTCCCAGTGCAGGCCGGTGGGATGGGGGTGATGGGAGCTCATCTGAGAGAGGGTGAGACCTGGAGGTGGAGGGCCCCACCTGTCAGCCAGTGCCAGTGGACGCTGGCTCTGTCTGGCTTTGGGGCTTTGGGGAGAGGTGATGCCGGTTCCACAGTGAATCAAGGAGTCAGCAGCTGGCCAGACAAAGCAAGCCCAGGCCAGGCCACCACAGGGCTCTGCGCCCCCGGCACGGCCCCACCCAGCTCAGCGCAGGCCTGGGGAGGAGGGCGAGGAGCCAGGCTGGCCGGACACTGGTGGTGATGGAGCCTGGCCTCCAGCGGGGCAGCTGGCCGGAGCCTCGTCGGTGGAGATGTACCGGCAGACGCTGCTGTGGGGCTGCCGCTGCGTGGAGCTGGACGTGTGGAAGGGGCGGCCGCCCGAGGAGGAGCCGTTCATCACGCATGGCTTCACCATGACCACGGAGGTGCCGCTGAGAGACGTGCTCGAGGCCATCGCGGAGACCGCCTTCAAGACCTCCCCCTACCCCGTCATCCTCTCCTTTGAGAACCACGTGGACTCGTGAGTGGGACCCCGATCTCAGCCGGGGGGAGTCCCTGTTGACCCGGGGACAGCCACTCACCATGGCACTGTTGGATTGCTCCTATGACCTCTGACCCTGAGAGAGGGTGACCCTTTCAGTGATCTTGCGAGCCTCTGACCCACTCTGGGGACTTCAGCTTCACCCCAGGAACCTCTGACCTCTGACCTTGGCCCCACAGGGCGAAACAGCAGGCCAAGATGGCCGAGTACTGCCGCTCCATCTTTGGGGACGCTCTACTCATCGACCCCCTGGACAAGTACCCGGTATGGGGCCCAGAGCCGGGGTGGAGCATGGGGGTTAGGGCGCCCAGCAGACGCTGACCTGTCCGTGCCCACCAGCTGGCCCCGGGCGTCCCCCTGCCCAGCCCCCAGGACCTGATGGGCCGCATCCTGGTGAAGAACAAGAAGCGGCACCGACTCGGCAGCGGCGTCCCTGACAGCTCCGTGCGCAAGCGGCCGCTGGAGCAGAGCAACTCGGCCCTGAGCGAGAGCTCTGCCACCACCGAGCCCTCCTCGCCCCAGCTCGGTGAGGTTCTGGCCTGACCTCCAACCCAGTCCCGGCCCTAAGTCCCCACTTCTCTGAGCCCAGCCCTCCCTGGAGACGTGCCTTCTGCTCCCAACCTGACCTCCCCACTCTCCGAGCCACTCGCTGCCAGGGATGTGGTTCCATCCACCTCCTGACCCTTCAGTCTCAGCCTCCAGCTAGCACCTCACAGAGGTGTTCCCCCTCAACCAGCTTGTGACTCAGACCTCTGACCTCAGTGAACCATCTCTCTCCTGAGACCCCTTCTGAGTGTACCCTCCCAGTGGGTCCTCTTCAGCTCACCCTGACCTTTCACTTTATTGAGGTCCCTCTTCCAGCTGACCCCTGACTGCTCACCTCCTTAAGCCCCTTCACAGGGTGTGGACCTAACTGACCCCTGACTTGGAACCCCACCTTGTCATCCTTCCCCCCCGCCACTGTCAAGGCTGTTGTATCCCAGTTCTCAGCCTTCTGAGCCACCCTATGTATCTCCCTGAGTTATATCTCCCCAGAGTTGTATCTGCACCCTGACCTTTGACCTTTAACTCCTCTACACTACGACTGGTTTTGATCCTGTTCAACTCCTGACCTCCCCCCTCTCCCCAGCAACAGTGTGCTGAGAGTTCCCCTGGACTCCGTGAGGCAGCTCTGCACCCCCTGGGCCCAACCCTTCCTGGCTCCTGAGCGACTGTGTGCCCTGACCCCTGACCCCATGGCTTTGTCCTCTGCAGGGTCCCCCAGCTCTGACAGCTGCCCAGGCCTGAGCAATGGGGAGGAGGCGGGCCTCGAGAAGCCCAGCCTGGAGCCTCGGAAGTCTCTGGGAGAGGAGGGTTTGCGGCAGGCCCCTGATGCTCTTGGGCCTGCCTACCGGGAGGATGAGGATGAGGACGAGGAAGAAGAGGAACAGACGGACCCCAAAAAGCCAACCACAGATGAGGTCAGGCCTGCGAGCGGGGTGAGGGGGCGGCGGCATGCCTTCACCTCCCAAGTGGGCTGAGCCCTGAGCACTGGGTCTAACTGCCTTTCCAGAGCTCACGCATGGGGGTGTGCCTGGAGTGGGGGAGGGTCTTAGGTAGACAGGTGTGGAAACAAGTGGGAAATTGTGTTTGGGATATGGGCTGGGAGGGGTGAGTTAGGGTGCAGAACCGGAGTGAGGAGTGGGGAGTCGGACCTCGGCAAGGACGTTGGGTGAGCGGACTGAGGAAGGGGGGCTGTGCAAAGGCCCTGTGGCAGGGCCAGAGAATGTGGAGGAGGGAAGGACACTGAATTCTGGGGAAAGGCGGTGACAGGAAAGGTCAGCGCTGAGACTGGGTTTGGGAGGGGCCCAGAGTGGAGACGGGTGTGGGCAGAGGTGAGTGAGCTCAGGTCGCAAGGCTTGGGGAATCTTGTGAAGTACCCAGGCTGGAAATGAGAGTAGGGGTAGGAATTTGGGGGCTCACCTTCATGTGAATAACTGAATCCCTGAGGTTGGCTGAGGAGTTCCAGCTTCCAAGGATCAGGGGGGCAGGAGGCAGACCGGGAAGGTGGGGCCCAGGGCCTGGTCAGCAAGGCCCAGAGAGAAGGTTGTGGGGTGCATGAGACTATGACGGCCAGGCTGGGAGGAGGGTCAGCGCTTCCTCTGTGGTGTGGGGGCAGGTGAGGGAGCTTCCAAGTCCCGGCTGGGGGGCACGGAACCGCTGACCCTGCGACTGGGGGCCGCAGGGCACCGCCAGCAGTGAGGTCAACGCCACTGAGGAAATGTCCACACTCGTCAACTACATCGAGCCTGTCAAGTTCAAGTCCTTCGAGGCTGCTCGAAGTGAGTGGGGGGAGGGGTGGGGGAGGCGGAGGCAGTTGGGCTCTGCCAGGCCTGATCCCCTCCCACCTCCACCCCCCCAGAGAGGAACAAGTGCTTCGAGATGTCATCCTTCGTGGAGACCAAGGCCATGGAGCAACTGACCAAGAGCCCCATGGAGTTTGTGGAGTATCCTTCTGTGCTGGCGGTCTGGCGGGCCAGGGTGGGGCTGCTCCCTGGAGGCAGGCTCGGGTGGTTCTACCACTCCTGACTCTCGAGCACCCTTGTCTGGGTTGGGAGCGGGCCTGGGAGACGGCCCAGGGCCTAGGCTGAGAAGTGGGGGACTGCGGGGCAGCTTGAGCCAAGGCCGGGAGGTGGGTTCACAGGAGCCGAGGATGGGCCTGGAGCACTGGGCTCAAGGCAGAATGTGGGGCCAGTACCTGCCTGTGGTCCTTGACTGTCAACCTCAGATACAACAAGCAGCAGCTCAGCCGCATCTACCCCAAGGGCACCCGTGTGGACTCATCCAACTACATGCCCCAGCTCTTCTGGAACGTGGGCTGCCAGCTCGTTGCACTCAACTTCCAGACCCTGGGTGAGCACTGCCCTGCCTTGACCTTTGACCTCTGGCCCCCAGCCTCACTGACTTCTGCCCCCTGACCCTGTGAATCTTGACTACAGGGACCTCTGACTCTATCTAATCCCAGATCCCCAAATCCAACCAAGACCTCGGCTGACCCTAACCCCTGACCTTGGGAGATGCTAGACCTGGTCCCTTGTCCAGTATTCGTGGAGTCTGGATCCTGGGCGCCATCTGATCTGAGCTGAATGACCCCTGGCTTCCCCACTGCACTGCACAGCAGTGTCCTTCCTGACCCCTGACCCTGTTCCGCCTGCTGACCCTCGCCCTCCCTGTGTCGCGCGCCACCCCCCCAGATGTGCCGATGCAGCTCAACGCCGGTGTGTTTGAGTACAACGGGCGCAGCGGCTACCTACTCAAGCCTGAGTTCATGCGGCGGCCGGACAAGTCCTTTGACCCCTTCACCGAAGTCATCGTGGACGGCATCGTGGCCAATGCCGTGCGGGTCAAGGTGGGGCCGGGAAGGGCGCAGGCCAGGGTGTCCCGAGGGTGGGACTTCTGAGCAGCCTCCTCACCCTCCTGGCCCCCCAGGTGATCTCGGGGCAGTTCCTGTCCGACAGGAAGGTGGGCATCTACGTGGAGGTGGACATGTTCGGGCTCCCCGTTGACACGCGGCGCAAGTACCGCACGCGGACCTCACAGGGGAACTCGTTCAACCCCGTGTGGGATGAGGAGCCATTCGACTTCCCCAAGGTGAGCCCCAGACCTGCCGGACTCTCTTGGTGGGGGAGCAGGAGCACCGTATGGTCGGGGGTCAGAGGCAGGGATGCCGAGGCTAGGCCTGTCCCCCAGGCCCTGCCTGTCCCCACATCAGGCTGGAGTTTGCCCTCTGTGGGGTCAGGGTAGGGGGACAGGAAGCTGAAACGGCAGGAGGTCCCGTAGCCCCCTGGGGGCATAGCCCACCCCCTCTCCCAGGCAGGAGGGACTTGCTGGAAGCTCACCCCAGCTTCTCCCTGCCTCCCAGATGGATGGGCCTGCCAAGGATGCGGCCTGTCTCAGATGTATGGCTCGCTCTAGGTGCTAAGCCGGCAGTGACCAGACCCGTCCCGCCATAATGATGCCTAGAGGGGTCTGTCTGCCTGTTTTCTGGACTCAGGGCTCTGGGGAACGCTGGCCACCTCTGGCCAGGCTGCGGAGGTGTGGGTCCACCATTGGCTCAGTGGCGATGGCGACTGACGGTCTGTGGTTGGGTCATGTGGTCCCGGGGCCCACTCTGGGTGGCGGCCTTGCTGGCCGTGGTCAGCTGCAGCTGAGACCAGTCTGGGCCCTCAGGTGGTGCTGCCCACGCTGGCTTCGCTGCGCATCGCGGCCTTTGAGGAAGGGGGCAAGTTCGTGGGGCACCGGATCCTGCCTGTCTCCGCCATCCGCTCAGGTGAGACCATCTGGGCTCTGGGCAGTTGGGGGGGCATAGTGTGTGGGGACCTGTGCTCAGCCCCCTTGCCCTCCTGCCCTCCCAGGGTACCATTACATCTGCCTGCGGAACGAGGCCAACCAGCCGCTGTGCCTGCCAGCCCTGCTCATCTACACCGAGGCCTCCGACTACATCCCTGACGACCACCAGGGTGAGCTGCACGGGGCTGGGGCAGGGCAGGCCAGGCAGGGTGGGGACAAGGACACCACCAGGGCCTGGGAGTGGCTGGGACTGGTGGCTCCAGCTGGGTGGTAAACAGATCTGAGGGTGATTTTGCGGACCCTGCGTGAGACCAGAGCGGGGAGGGTGTGGGTGCCCGGGGTTCTGTCTCTGAGACCCTTGCCCTCTGCCCCTCCACCCCCAGACTATGCAGAAGCCCTGATCAACCCCATCAAGCATGTCAGCCTGATGGACCAGAGGGCCAAGCAGCTGGCTGCCCTCATTGGGGAGAGCGAGGTGAGCCAGGGCAGGCCAGGGGCAGGCACAGTGATGCCTGGAGGGGTCTGTCTGCCTGTGCTCTGGACAGGCAGGAGGCAGCAGGGCTCAGGCTCACCTGGACCCTGGGGGTCAGGGTGGGGGAGTGGTCAGAGCTGACCCCTGGGCCCGGCCCTGGTGGGGAAGCACCCTGCAGCTTTCTCCGCTCTCCTCCGTCTGCACCGCCCATGCCAGTTCCAGCTGGCAGTAGGACGCTTCTCCCTGAGGGGCCTGTACCCTGCTTGCTGCTGACGCCAGCTTCATGGGTTCACCCACACTGTCCCTCCAGCCCTGGGCTCTGCCTCTAGCACCCTTCCACCATGCTGCACGGCTGGGGCTTCTGGGCTCTCTCGTTCAGGAGGCTCAGCTGCCTGGGGTTACTCCGCACATTCTAAGGAGGTGGAAATCCCTTCTGCATGAGAAAGGCCTTTAGGACGTCCAGGGCTAGAATTCTTTTGGCTGCCGGCAGGCTCAAAGCCAGGATGCAGAGTTCAGCCGCTTTACCAGGGCAGTTGGAAGCCCTAAAAGCTTTTCAAGCGTGATCCTGGGAGCCATGAGACGGCCGTGGCTTCTGCGGGGAGGGGTCAGGAGCAGAGGCTGGCCGCACATCTAGGCCTGGTCCCCTGGGGGCCTGCGGCAGCACGGAAGAGCGCCGGCTGCCTGGAGTTATTAGCCGGAGAGACTAGTGCCCCCTCTGTGGTCACTTCCTTCGTTGATTTAATCAGGAGCTAAGCATTGAGGGAGATGAGCAGCTGTGGGCAAGGGTGGAGGGGGGACTCAGGGACAGGAGGGAACTTGGGGCTGGGCCAGGGCTTTCCAGAACAATCTAGAAGTTCCTAACCATATGCAGTGAGGCCTTGCATCCTAGAGACACGATCTCACGTTCTCTCCCCCATGCCTCACGTGCAAAAAGGGGTTAGAAATGCGTGTCTTCTTCTCATGGAGGGATTCTCACAGCCCCCACATGGCAGATGAGAGGAGTCCAGGGCCACGGGCTGAGGGAGGTTGTGAAGGACGGAAGGGTCTAGAGAGGGGGAATTCCCTGGTGGTCCAGTGGTCAGGACTCTGCACTTGCACTGCCAAGGGCCCGGGTTTGATCCCTGGTTGGGGAACTAAGGTCCTCCACATGCCTCATGAGGTGGCTCCCTCCCCCCAAAATATTTAAAAAAATAGAAGGGTCTGGAGAGAGTAACATTTCTGGAAGGAGGATAGAGCATTCTACTTTCTCCACCCCACCCTTGCAGGCTCAGTCTGGCCCGGAGACGAGCCAGGAGACCCAGACTCAGCAGCTGGGGTACCAGCTGAACCCACAGCCCACGCCCAGCCCACTGGACGCCTCCCCGCGCCGGCCCCCAGGCCCTGCCAGCTCCCCAACCAGCTCCTCCATCAGCTCCTCCATCAGCAGCCCAGGTAAGGGGTGGCCTGGGGGTAGGCGGAGAGGGACTAGCTCTGCCCTTCTCCAGCTTCTCACAGCCAGCCCTGCCTCTGCTTTCCAGGTCAGCGCGATGATCTCATCGCCAGCGTCCTCTCAGGTAGGGGTGGGCCTGTCCTGGGGGCAGGGCTGCTTCTGGAGGGAACTGGCGCTCCGGCAGGGGTGGTCTGCCCCAGCCCAGCCCGCCCTTGCTGTCCACAGAGGTGGCCCCGGCCCCGCTGGACGAGCTCCGGGGCCACAAGGCCCTGGTGAAGCTCCGGAGCCGGCAAGAGCGAGACTTCCGGGAGCTGTACAAGAAACATCAGCGCAAGGCTGTTGCCCTCACACGCCGGTTGCTCGACAACCTGGCCCAGGCCCGCGCAGGGAGCAGGTGCCAACAGCGGCCTGGTGTCCTGTGAGTGTCTTGCCTGCCCATGTGCTTTGTGCGTGGATGTGAATGTGAATATGAATATGAGGGTTTCTGCACTAGGTGGGCATAGATGGATGGTCCAGGGCTGCCCTTTTGACTCCCAGGAAGGAGGTTTGCTGCAAGGAAGAGGATTCTGGGTCCCACCCTCTTTGCTACCCCGTGGACTATGCAGTCCATGGAATTCTCCAGCCAGAATACTGGAGTGGGTAGCCTTTCCCTTCTCCAGGGGATCTTCCCAACCCAGGGATTGAACCCAGGTCTCCCGCATTGCAGGCGGATTCTTTACCAGCTGAGCCACAAGGGAAGCCCCTTTCCACCAGGAGGGATACCTTTTTTGAAGTCCCCACAAGAGCATGTTTCCAGGGACTGTTGCCCAGACAGGCTCCGAACATTTGTGTGGAGCTAACAGGCCTCCTCCTTGGAACCGATCCCACCTCTCCGGGCTGGTACCTGTCACTGCCTATGGGCATCTGCCCTGTCCCCCTGCCCTCCCGGCCCAGGTCCATGTGACAACCTGAGTATTACCCAGAGGGGTTCTCCCCACAGAAGCGGGGAGGACGAGAGGGCAGAAGAGGAAGACGTTAGCAGGTATCAAGAGTTCCAGAAGAAACAGGTGCAGTGTCTGCTGGAGCTGAGGGAGGCCCAGGTGGACACGGAGGCGGAGCGGAGGCTGGAGCATCTGCAGCAGGTGGGGGGATGGCATGTGGTGGGGGGCGGGGGGAGCCTGCCTCTGGGACAGGCCTGTCACAGCCCAGGTCACCTGTCGGCCACCTGTTTCTGTAGGCTCAGCTGAAGCTCAGGGAGGTTGTCCTGGACGCTCACATGACTCAGTTGAAAAAACTGAAGGAGATAAATGAAAGGTGAAGGCCGGGGATCTCGTGGGCGGGGTGGGGGGGTACTCCCTGGTGCCATGAGGTGGGCAGAGACACACACACACACAGACACACACACGTGGAGAGGGGCTACTCCCTGATGCCACAAGGTGGGCAGAGACACCCACACAGACACACACACGCGCGCGGAGAGGGCCTACTCCCTGATGCCACGAGGTGGGCAGAGACACAGACACACACACACGTGGAGAGGGGCTACTCCCTGGTGCCACGAGGTGGGCAGAGACAGATACAGACACACACACGCGCGAAGAGGGGCTACTCCCTGGTGCCACGAGGTGGGCAGAGACACAGACACACACACACGTGGAGAGGGCCTACTCCCNATGCCACGAGGTGGGCAGAGACACAGACACACACACACGTGGAGAGGGGCTACTCCCTGGTGCCACGAGGTGGGCAGAGACAGATACAGACACACACACGCGCGAAGAGGGGCTACTCCCTGGTGCCACGAGGTGGGCAGAGACACAGACACACACACACGTGGAGAGGGCCTACTCCCTGGTGCCACGAGGTGGGCAGAGACACACACGTGGAGAGGGACGTACTCCCTGGTGCCACGAGGCGGGCAGAGACACACACGTGGAGAGGGGCATACTCCCTGGTGCCACGAGGCGGGCAGAGACACACACGTGGAGAGGGACGTACTCCCTGGTGCCACGAGGCGGGCAGAGACACACACGTGGAGAGGGACGTACTCCCTGGTGCCACGAGGCGGGCAGAGACACACACGTGGAGAGGGACGTACTCCCTGGTGCCACGAGGCGGGCAGAGACACACACGTGGAGAGGGACGTACTCCCTGGTGCCACGAGGCGGGCAGAGACACACACGTGGAGAGGGACGTACTCCCTGGTGCCACGAGGCGGGCAGAGACACACACGTGGAGAGGGACGTACTCCCTGGTGCCACGAGGCGGGCAGAGACACACACGTGGAGAGGGACGTACTCCCTGGTGCCACGAGGCGGGCAGAGACACACACGTGGAGAGGGACGTACTCCCTGGTGCCACGAGGCGGGCAGAGACACACACGTGGAGAGGGACGTACTCCCTGGTGCCACGAGGCGGGCAGAGACACACACGTGGAGAGGGACGTACTCCCTGGTGCCACGAGGCGGGCAGAGACACACACGTGGAGAGGGACGTACTCCCTGGTGCCACGAGGCGGGCAGAGACACACACGTGGAGAGGGACGTACTCCCTGGTGCCACGAGGCGGGCAGAGACACACACGTGGAGAGGGACGTACTCCCTGGTGCCACGAGGCGGGCAGAGACACACACGTGGAGAGGGACGTACTCCCTGGTGCCACGAGGCGGGCAGAGACACACACGTGGAGAGGGACGTACTCCCTGGTGCCACGAGGCGGGCAGAGACACACACGTGGAGAGGGACGTACTCCCTGGTGCCACGAGGCGGGCAGAGACACACACGTGGAGAGGGACGTACTTCCTGGTGCCACGAGGCGGGCAGAGACACACACGTGGAGAGGGGCTACTCCCTGGTGCCACGAGGCGGGCAGAGACACACGTGGAGAGGGGCGTACTCCCTGGTGCCACGAGGCGGGCAAGCGCGCGTCCACACACACACCCCTGTCCTGCCATTGACCCTGCCTGTTCTCCGACTGGCTCCTCCAGGGAGAAGAAGGAACTGCAGAAGATCCTGGACAGGAAACGCCACAACAGTATCTCAGAGGCCAAGACCAGGGAGAAGCATAAGAAGGAGGCGTAAGGGCATCGGGGCTGGGAGCCGGTTGTGTGCTGGGCAGGCCGGGCGGGTGCCTGGGCGCTGAGCCCATCCTCCTTGCTCTCGGGCAGGGAACTGACAGAGATTAACCGCCGGCACATTACAGAGTCAGTCAACTCCATCCGTCGGGTGAGTGAAGCTCAGGCCACCCTAGCCCACCCCTGTTCCTTCAGTCATCCTAAACCGGTATCTCGGGTGCCAACCTGGTGTTCCGTCACCCTAGAGGGACTTCTAGATCCTTTCTCTCTGAGTCTGCTGTTAAGAGTCATCTCAGGACCCTGGTCACACAGCCCCAGGAACCTTCGCCTTCTTGTTCAGAACGAGAGTCTGCCTGACTTCTCTGCCCCCACAGAACCCCGGGGCCCAGGCCCCTCCCTTAGAGACCCTTGTGTGAGCCCTTGTCCCCCACACACAGCTGGAGGAGGCCCAGAAGCAGCGGCAGGAGCGCCTCGTGGCCGGGCAGCAGCAGGTCCTCCAACAGCTGGCGGAAGAGGAGCCCAAGGTGAGGCGGTTGGTGAGGGGCAGGCAGGCGGCAGGTGGGCAGAGCGCTCGGTGGCCTGGCCTGGCCTCTTTGACGCTGCTCCTCCTGCAGCTGCTGGCCCAGCTGGTCCAGGAGTGTCAGGAGCAGCGGGAGAGGCTGCCCCAGGAGATCCGCTGGAGCCTGCTGGGCGAGACACCGGAGGGACTGGGGGACGGGCATCTGGTCGCCTGTGCCAGCAACGGTCACGCGCCTGGGAGCAGCGGGCACCTGCCTGGCGCTGACTCGGAGAGCCGGGAGGAGACTACAAAGCTCTGAACTGGCTGAGCAAGAGGTGGCCGCCAGGGTGGGTGCTGGGAGGAGGGCAAGAGGCTAAGACACTAAATGTTCTTTTTTTTTAACTTTTTATCTTTAGAAATTTTATTTTTTTAAACCAGGGCAAGCACCCCACACTAACTCCCTCCTTTTACTCCCTAGGGACCCCATTAGTCCTCAGCCCCTCCTTCTGCCCTCAGTCCTAGGGAAGGTGCTGGGTGGGTCACACTGGGCCAGAAGGGCCTCACCCCCATGACACCCACACCCTAGAGTGGGAGTTGTCTCCCTCACTTCCCCAGGGAACAGTGGGTGGAGCCTTCGAGCTCCGGGAAGTCACATTCTTTCTCTTTCCTTTGGGAATTTTTTTTTTTATGTGAATAAACGTGGATTTCAGGGACCCTGTGTGCAGCGTGGTTTGGGGCAGTACTAGAGAGGATTCTGGGCCCTAGATCTGGTGCTGCTTTTTCTGGAGCCTCAGTTTTCTCATCTATAAAATGGGCTTGTGGGCATTGTGGGTCAGGCCCCCAACAGCGGGTTTTGAGACCTCCTTGCCCAGGAACTGCCTGGAGGTCTTGCCAGTGACCTGACATTAGAGGCCCTCTGGCCTCCCTCAGGCTCTCCCGCCTCTCTGCCCTCGGCCCTGGGCTCTCATGCTTCTCCCGCCCCTTACTCTTGTTACTTTTCTCCCTCCTGGGCTCTTCTTGCCCTCCCTTCATAGAGGCTCAGGCCTCTGCTTCAGGAAGCCTCCCCTGCCCCCTCTTCCTGTAGCCTGATATGACCCAGGCACCCAGCATCTTCCGCCGAGGCTGCTCTTGGCCACACGGGCAGCTGGTTCCGTTATCGGGATAGACCTGCTGGGGTGCAGGTGGGCAGCTCAAAACCTGCCCAACCTTAGGGCACCTGGGCTCTCAGCAATGGGCAGGAAGTAGATGGGCCGGAAGTGACCCTTGGGCAAAGGGGCGCTGACGGTCACAGCACGTGCAGGGGAGACGCAACATCCCCCTCCTCCCTGTGAGGGAGATGTTATGCCTGTTTTGCAGATGAGGAAACTGAGGTCACATCTAAGTCAAGACATCCTGACCTGGAGGCAGAGGGGGCATGGACCCTCTAGGGCAAACTGTCTTCGGCCAGCCTGGAGGACCTGCTCCATGCCTCCCCCTCCTGCCCTGGGACAGCGTGGAGTGGCAGAGACCCCGCAGTGAGGGTGCGGCTGGGTTCTATAGCAGGGTCGGGCTGGCACGTCTTCAAGGCCTCTCCCAGATTCCTGGCACTTCCCGGGCTGACTGACTGCCTGCCTCCTCCGGAGGAAGGCAGCCTCTTATCTGGGCTTATCTCCTGCCAATTGAGTTGTTTTCTTTCTTTGTTTTTGCTGCAGCCTCAGGCAAACAGATAGGGTGGGGAGCCCAGAGAACAGGGCTTCCAGAGCAAGGCCTTCCTAGAGCCGGGGACCTCTGCCTTGGGCCCCACTCCCTTTGGGTTAGTACCAGTGCCCAGGCCTTCCCTGTTTCTGCAGTCAGGCCTTGTCCTAGCTCCACATCTGCCCCATCTAGGCCCCTCAGCAGGCAATTCCCATCTTCCTGACTTCACACATAAAACAATGCGTGTCAGTCCCCAGGTCCTCAAACACCAGGCTACTCCAAACTCCTGGATATGACATTCTAACTCTTGAAAAGCCTGGCCTCTGCAGCTCCCCCATCCTTCCATGGGTCCGCTATTTCCTCTACTGGAAATGACAGCACCCTCCCTCATGTCTTCAAGTCCCAGGTCTAGCTCACCTCCTCCCTGAAGCCCTCCCTGACTTTCCTCTGTTGGAGGGAGCCACCTTCACGCTGGTTCCAGGCCCGTTTGAGCACTGGGCTGGCGTTAACTCCTCACTGAGAGGCTGACTCTCCTTCGCCAGGAAGCTAGGAATAACAGGGGCTGTGGCGCAATCCAGGTCTGTGTACCTAGTATAAAGCGCTGGCTAGTCTGTAGGGGGCGCCAATAAACCTTTCTGGAATTGAGCTCTCAGCTTGGCTCCCAGGGCCTGGTGAAGCTTCTCTGGCTCCCTAGCGATCCCTCTATTCACTGCCCTGGGCCGAGCCTTCCGTCCTCTCCCCCGCCCAATGTGTCCTGCCAGTTCCCTGAGGAGCGCTGGCCCCAGGCCGGCCACACAGTAGCTGCTCAAAAGGACTGACCCAAATAGGAGCAAATGACCCTCCCTGGGGAACCGGCGGCACGGTTTGCAGTGCGCGGAATTCCAGCGGCCAGCCGGCCTGCAGTTCTCAATTACCATATTAGAGATAAGGACCTGGATGTCCCGAAGCCCGATCGCGCTCCGCCTCCCGGAGTCCAGGGGGCCGTAGCTCCGCTCGCCGCCTCCCTGATGTCGGCCCCAGGTGCCTCAGTTTCCCTCATATGTAAAGCGGGGACATCTTTTGAAACTCTTGTCAGTGCTAGCGCTCTCTCCGCCCGGGGAGCCCCAGGCGACAGACAGAGGAGACTCCGCGGCACAGACGTGGGCTTTATTAGCACTTTAGTATCGGGCGTAGGTCCGCAGCATTGCCGCGGAGGAAAGGGTTCCCGCGAAGTTAGGGTTACTCTCGTCTCGCAACTGGCGCAGGCGCGTGGGGCGGGGTCACGGGGCCGCTTCCTGCAGGTAAGGGCGGAAAAACTTCCAACTTCCGATGGGAGACGAGCCCCTCCGTGGTCCTCGCACACACCGGAAGGGGATCGGACTCTGGGTCAGACCTCAGTCTTCCGAAAGGAACGAATCCGAGCCTCCTTTTGCATAAGGCCTGCAGAAAAGACTTCCGCCCGCTCCCAAGATGGCCACCAGCAGCGGCTGGGACATTCGGTTGCGGGGCGGACGGTCACTGGGAGGGGGCAGAGCCTCCTCTCCCCAAGTTCCGGCTCAGCCAGGACTGGAGGAAGCGCGTCCAGCTAGGGCTTTGTCGCATTTGCGTCGCCGTGCCCGCGCTCTTCGGGCGAGGAAGCCCCTTCAGGGTGGGAAGAAAGGGTAGAATGAATTAGCTTACCCTGGCCGCCTGAATCAAGGCCCCTGCGCTTACGGAATCCCACCACCAAGTGAGATCCCAGAGGAGATAAAAGACCGTGGATCCTAACAGGCCTTGTACGGGGAGATCTCCTGACTACTAAGCATGGTCCCTCCACGGTGCGAGCAGAAAGAAAGGAGGCCTACGATCCTGTAAGCACCAGAGCCGGAGACTTAGCACCTGGAAGATGGGACCATAATTTGAAAATGAAAGAAGTGGTTCGGAATTTGAGGCCAAGAACCCGGATATCCGAAATGGGTCAGCCAGGAGCACAAATGCCTCGCGCTCCGGGGATTTGGAGAGCCCAGGAGCCTTGGCCTGCTGGAGCAGGGTCAGGTCCCCGAATACCCTGGGACTCCGGAAGGGTCTGGCTGCAGGAGAGGAGGCCCGAAACTGCAAATCCCGGCGTGCACTGGGACAGCCCAGTGGGAGGAGGTCCGGGCGCACAGGTCCCGGTATGGTCCGGGACTGCGGGGCCCTTCAGCCGGCCCTCACCTTGAAGGAGACGTGAAACTCGTCGCTCATCCTCCGGAGCTCGCGGCCATATCGCTGTGCAGCCCAGAGGTTGGGGGGCGCCGAACGCGAGCGGCCCCTAAAGGGGCCGAGATCCTCCTCCTCCGTCCCTTCATCATCCTCTGGCCCCGCGGGGTAGGAGCTGTGACGACTCCGGGTCTCCACAGCCCCAGTGCCTGTAGAGATGATCAGACGGTGGGGATGACGTGAATCTCAGCTCCTCTCGAACCCCCAGCCCTGCAGCAGTGTTAGTGAAGTTTCGAATTAACTTCTCATTAATCCCACAAATTTTAATTGAGCCCCAATAATGGGCCAGACCCTTTGGCTCAGATGGTAGAGAATATGCCTGCAATGCAGGAGATCTGGGTTCGATCCGTGGGTGGGGAAGATCCATTGGAGAAGGGAAAGGCTACCCACTCCAGTATTCTTGCCTGGAGAATCCCGCGGACAGAGGAGCCTGACGGACTACAGTCCTGTGGGTGGCAGAGTCCGACACAATTGAGCGAGTAACACTTAAAACGGGCCAGACCTTTCGGTTTATACAATGACTTAACCTCTGTGCTTGGTACAAAATAAGGGCATAAATAGTAGTTACAGCTGTGAGTGTAAGAGCCAGGGGCTTCCCAGCAACTCCCTGGGAGGTTAACTCTTTCATCAGCTCCAGTCCCCTGCGGAGGAAATCAGTCTCCTGGTTGAGGAGGCACCCCAACCAAGCCAGACAGGGTTGAACCCCACCTCCGTAGGTGACCTGCTGGGGCCCATTTGTTTCACTGTTGTGACCTACAGGAGACCTAGGAGCCCTTTGAGAACGTGAACCTGTCAGCATATCTGTACCTCCCACAGCACCCACTTTGAACAAACTGTCCAGAAAGTTCTGTTGACTTTTTATGGTAACACTTATGGAGCACTTACTAGGTCCTGGGCATTACCTCATTATCCTAAGCATGCCAGGAGTTAAGTACTAACATTGCTTCCACAGTGTAGATGAAAAGACAGAGGCTTGGAGAGGTTAAGACTTGCCCTGAGTGACACAGCTGGGAAGTTCTTAGGTTTGAAGTCCCTACAAGTTTGTTGGAATCCAGAGTCCAGTGATAATCCATTGCACTACAGGTCTTCCTTTATCCAACCACGCTTCAACTCCCTGAGCCTGTGTCTTCACCTCTTTATGAGGATAAACCTAGTTCTTAATGCCAGTGACTTGCCTCACATAAATAGCGTGAAAGTCCTTTGTAAGCTGAAAGTGTGTGATGGATCATTATTCAAAGAGGTGTGTCCTGAGTTTGTCTGCCTTGTGCGTGTGTTCCATCCCCCCATCCCCCGAATTCCTGTCAACCCCACCCCCATACCCAGACCAACAAAGACCTAGAACAATCCCAGGAGTACAAATCCAGAGCTGGATTGAAAGACAGGCATGGGACAGGTGCAGGGGGACAACATCCACAGCAGGCATGTCTGTCAGGGAGGCGTTCTGGAGAAAGGATGGTCTAGGCCAGGCCTTGAAGCCAGGGGTAGTAAACTGTCTCATCCTCTCTGGGAGGCCTGTGAGCCAGCTCCAGGGCCGGGGCCTCCAAGGATCCCAGCTCCAAACACAGGACTGGGAAAGCCAAGAAAAGAAGAGGGGGCTGGATCCAGAAAGGCCTAGGCTAAGAGGGTGGCTGGAATTCCTAAACTTCACCAAAGCCTGGGCTCAGGTAGGCAAGGACACCATAAAGCCTTTGAGGAACGAGGTGGCAGTGGGGAACAGGCAGCTAAGTCAGCAGTCCAGATTGGGGCTGGGGCTAAGGAGCTGAGAGCAGCAAGAGCCCTGATGAGAACAGGCCTGTCTGCAGAGGACTGTCCGGTTCCATGGGGCATGGGCATCAAGTCCCCACCTCCACCACATTCCTGCTTTGTGACCTTGGGCCCTTTCTTTTTAATCCCTTAGGGCCTCAGTGTTGTCCTCTGTGAAATGGGGGCAGCCCCCGGTACCCCCATGAGGACAAATGACACAGAGAAAGAACCTTGTTCTGTGTTTTTCATGTCCTGAAGGCTCCCATTTTCCCAGTGAGAGACCAAGTTCTCCCTGTTTTACACATGAAGAAATAGAAGCACAGAGAAGTTAGGAACTTGCCCAGAGTCACACAACTGGCACACTCTGTTTGGTCACTTAAATGCTCAGGAACTATCAGCTATTATTCCGCTAGCACTAAGAACCCACACAACCTCCGCACTTGACAGATGCAGGGCCCAATGGTCAGAAGGCAAGTGACTGGTAGGCAGGCACTTGGTCTGGGCCTTGCCCTCTTGCCTGGGAATCAGAACCAGCAGAACAGCAGCACTCCCTGTGTGAGGTTGGCAGTGTGCTTCATGTATATTAATTCCTCATGTCCTCACCACATCTTGTGAGGGAGGTTACTCACTGTCCCCGTTTTACAGAGAAGAAAACTAAGGCATAGAGAGGGTAAGTAACTTCCCCAAAGTCACACAGCTAGTAGGTGACAGATTCCAACCCAACCAGTCTGGCTCCTGGGTCTGTGTATTTAACTCTCATGCCCCAGGCTCCCTTCAGCAGCACCATGGCCCCCCCTGGGGGCTCAGGTCTGGAAAGGCAACCCTAGGCCTAATGTAAATGCCAGCTCTGCCAGGAGCCTACCCATGGAGTGGGGATTTTTACCGAAGCCATGAATTAAGCAATGCCAAGCCAGCCATTGTCAAAATGACACTCAAATGTGTAAACTTAACATTTAAAGTATTCTGTTTACTAGGAATATGCAGATATGCAGATGACACCACCCTTATGGCAGAAAGCGAAGAGGAACTAAAAAGCCTCTTGATGAAAGTGAAAGAGGAGACTGAAAAAGTTGGCTTAAAGCTCAACATTCAGAAAACGAAGATCATGGCATCCGGTCCCATCACTTCATGGCAAATAGATGGGGAAACAGTGTCAGACTTTATTTTTGGGGGCTCTAAAATCACTGAAGATGGTGATTGCAGCCATGAAATTAAAAGACGCTTACTCCTTGGAAGAAAAGTTATGACCAACCTAGACAGCATATTCAAAAGCAGAGACATTAGTTTGCTGACTAAGGTCCGTATAGTCAAGGCTATGGTTTTTCCAGTAGTCATGTATGGATGTGAGAGTTGGACTGTGAAGAAGGCTGAGCGCCAAAGAATTGATGCTTTTGAACTGTGGTGTTGGAGAAGACTCTTGAGAGTCCCTTGGACTGCAAGGAGATCCAACCAGTGCATTCTGAAGGAGATCAACCCTGGGATTTCTTTGGAAGGAATGATGCTAAAGCTGAAACTCCAGTACTTTGGCCATCTCATGCAAAGAGTTGACTCATTGGAAAAGACTCTGATGCTGGGGGGGATTGGGGGCAGGAGGAGAAGGGGACGATCGAGGATGAGATGGCTGGATGGCATCACGGACTCGATGGACTTGAGTCTGAGTGAACTCCCGGAGTTGGTGATGGACAGGGAGGCCTGGCGTGCTGCGATTCATGGGGTCACAAAGAGTCGGACACGACTGAGCGACTGAACTGAACTGAGCTGATTTACTAGGAAAAAAATCTGAGTACTTTTCTGTGAACTCCCTGGGGGGTAGCAGACATGCCTACCCACTCCATCCATTCAATGCTTCAATCAGCGGTCACTCCTTCATGCCCCTATATTGTGCAGAGGCGACCTGTCCCAGTCTTGGGAAGGAAAGGAGGAGGGAGGAGGCGTGGCTTCTGGTTGTGAGCATGCTCTCTCACCATCCTTCCAGAGTGCCTGCCTGGGGCTGGGTGGGGAAGTGGGAGGGGCCTACGGCTGGAGGTGGGAGGGGCCTACGGCTGGAGGTGTCCGGAGCCCCAAGCTTAACATTCTTTACTCATTGGCTTTCTGGGTAAGTGGGTGGGGCTGAACATATTCACATTCCGCTCCTGTGAGCATCCTTGCACAATCCTTCCAGAGTGCCTGCCTGGGGCTGGGTGGGGAAGTGGGAGGGGCCTACGGCTGGAGGTGGGAGGGGCCTACGGCTGGAGGTGTCCGGAGCCCCAAGCTTAACATTCTTTACTCATTGGCTTTCTGGGTAAGTGGGTGGGGCTGAACATATTCACATTCCGCTCCTGTGAGCATCCTTGCACACTTCACTAAAACAGTGCTGTTCCAGACAGCTGGAGGCAGTGAGGCTGTGCCATCAGAGGGGGTTGGGTTTGGATCCTGCTCTACCGCGTGGGTGGTTCACATGTTGGTCAACAGCAGCAGAGCAGCTCGGCGCTCCGCCCCGAGCCTGTCTCAGCCCAGGGTACCTGTGTCCCCTAAAGCCATTTGGAGCACGAAAGCCCCTTACTTGCCTGTAGAGAACATACTTCCACCTTGCTCAGAGCTGAGAAAATCAGAAAACACACTAAAGCAGAGGCTGGCAAATGTTTTCTGTAAAGGGTCAGAGAGGAAATGTTGGGGGCATTGCAGGCGACATAGTCTGTCACAACTACTCAGCACTGTGGCCATGGCTTGAAAGAAGCCATAAACACCATCCAAGGGCTTGTGCACTGCTGCGTTCCACGAAAACTGTATTTGGAACACTGACATAAAATACTGTTCTTTGGAGTTTTGTCAACTGTTTAAATAAAAGTGTCAAAAAAAAGTCATTCTTAGCTCATGGGCTATACAACAAAGAGGGATTTAGCCTTTGGATGTGATTTGCCAAACTTCTGCTCTAAACCCAACTATGTCTGTCCTCTGCCTAAAACCTTCAATGGCTCCCAGTTGCCTATGAGATAAACTCCAAACTCCTGGGCGTGACCTTCAGGGCCCTTACATTCTTACCTTCCAGCCTGCGCTCCCTTGTCTGCCATGAGGGGGGCGCTGGTTATTCATGTCTCTCTATTCCCTCTAAATGAATGGCAATCCCCAGGTGTGCTCAGGGCCTGGGTCAGCTCACTGCAACAACTGCAGTAATAGTAAGAATAGCAGATCCTCCTCTGTGCTAGGCACTGTTTCTGAGCATTTTTCCTGTATTACTGCATCAGATTCTCATGACAACGCACTGAGGTGGGGCTACTTCTAGTCCCATTTTACTGGGATAAAAAAACTGAGGCACCCAATATTTATGGCAGCACTATTTACAATAGCCAAGATATGGAAGCAACCTAAATGTCCGACAGAAGAATGGATAAAGGTTTCCCTGGTGGCTCAGATGGTAAAGAATCGGCCTGGCAACACAGGAGACCTGGGTTCAATCTCTGGGTCAGGAAGATTCCTTGGAGAAGGAAATGGCAACCCACTCCAGTATTGTTGTCTGGAGAATTCCATGAACAAAGAAGATGGAGTATATATATAAACAATGAAATACTACCCAGCCATTAAAAAAAAAAGTGAAATAATGCCATTTGCAGCAACAAGGATGGACCTGGAGATTATTATACTAAGTGAAGTAAGTCAGACAGAAATATGGAATCTAAAAAATGGATACAGGGAAAATAAAAAACGATACAGGAGACTTCCCTGGTGGTCCAGTGGTTAAAACTCCACACATTCAGTGCAGGGGGCATAGGTTTGATCCCTAGTGGGGGAACTAAGATCCCATAGGCCTTCTGGTGTGGCCAAAAACAAAAGGAGACAAACAAAAAATGATACAAATGAGCTTATTTACAAAACAGAAATAGACTCACAGACACAGAAAACAAACTGCCTCCTGGTACGGCCAAAAACAAAACGAGACAAACAAAAACTGATACAAATGAGCTTACTTATAAAACAGAAATAGACATGGGAAGCAAATGTATGATTACCACAGGGGAACAAAGGCGAGTGGGGGTGGGGAGGGTTAATGTGGGCTTTGGGATTGCTGGTTTTTTTTTTTTTTTTTTTTTAATCACCGACTTGATGGACATGGGTTTGGGTGGACTCTGGGAGTTGGTGATGGACAGGGAGGCCTGGTGTTCTGTGGTTCATGGGGTCGCAAAGAGTCAGACACGACAGAGTGACTGAACTGAACTATATATAAAGTAGATAAACAACAAGGATTTACTGTGTAGCACTGGGAACTACACTGAATATCTTGTAATAACCTATTATAGAAAAGAATCTGAAAAGGAATATGTATATATGTATATATAACTGACTTACTTTGCTCTACACCTGAAACTAACATATCATTATAAATCAACCTGGAGAAGGTCATGGCAACCCCCTCCAGTATTCTTGCCTGGAGAGTCCCATGGACAGAGGATTCTGGTGGGCTACAGTCCATAGGGTCACAAAGAGTCAGACTCGACTGAGCGGCCACCACTTTCATTTTCACGAACTATGGGCTTCCCAAAGTTACCACTGGGCACTAGTGGTAAAGAATCTGCCTGCAATGCAAGAGACCTGGGTTCGATCCCTGGGTCGGGAAGATCCCCTGGAGAAGGGAATGGCAACCGGCTCCAGTATTCCTGCCTGGAAAATTCCATGAGCAGAGGAGCCTGGCGGACTATAGTCCAGGGGGGCCACAAAGAGTTGGACACGACTGNGTAAAGAATCTGCCTGCAATGCAAGAGACCTGGGTTCGATCCCTGGGTCGGGAAGATCCCCTGGAGAAGGGAATGGCAACCGGCTCCAGTATTCCTGCCTGGAAAATTCCATGAGCAGAGGAGCCTGGCGGACTATAGTCCAGGGGGGCCACAAAGAGTTGGACACGACTGAACACATAAATCAACTATACGTCAATTAAAAGAAAAAAGCTGGGTTTGAAGCCTGCAGTCTGGCCTGGGGCCTGGCACTGGGTTGCTTTGCTTACCGTGTGTCCCTCCTCCCTTCTCTACCATTCACGCACCAGCCGCTCCAGGCACCCAGCTACGCACTGGAGCTGTCACAGCACACGGGGTGGCGGCAGGCCTGCCCTGGAGACACACACAGCTCGCCACACAGGGGCTTGGAGGCAGGGAATAGGAAGAGTGACAGCACCCTGCCCACGCAGAGGACGGTAGTGGCCCGGTGGCTCCGGCAGGTTATCGGCACCTGCGGGTCTTTCATGGAAAACCACTTGCTTTTTAGATGTTGAAAACTAAGTCAAAAGGAATCCAGGGTGGGTCTCTTACATCCCTTGCAGGCCTTGTCATGGCTGGGCCTGGAGCTAAGGTAGGCATCCCCTTGGCTTATTGCTGTTTCAGTCCCTTCTCCCTCCCTCCTCCCCAAATCTAGTTTCTTGGGCTGTGCCACCTCTCCCCCTTGGGGCCTCAGGTGCCCCCACCCGCAGGATGGACCCTTAGTGGGTGCAGGAGGTTTTGCCGCTCCTATTTCATTCATTCATAGCACAGAAATGGTCCTTTCCAGCTCCCTGCCTTGGCACCCCAGCTCTGATGATGCTGGACTCCTCACACTTGACCAGCTTACACTGCATACGAGCCAAGCACCGTACCGCCTCCCTCACTGGGCTGATACCAACACAGCTCTGGTTAAGGCCAACTCCCTGCCAGTTCCCACAGGCACCCGGGTAGCCAGCATGGCTGGAGAAAAGCACAGCCATGCCACTTCTGTTCAAATTCACAGCCATAAAACCCAGTGGTCTCCCGAGTTGCCCCGCACACCTTCCAACTTCCAACTCCAACTCTGGGCCAGACAGCTACTTCAAACCTGCTCTTCCCTCTATCGGCCTCAACCTCCATCCCTCTCCCCACCTTCACTTCTGGCTCAAGACCTGGCTTCCTTGCACCAAGAAATTGGAAGCATCCACGAGAGAAACATCTCCTAGTTCCCATGAGATATCTCCTTGCCCTCCTCCACCCCTTCACTGCACTCAGCTGAGCTGCCCTTCCCCTGAACACCAGACCACTCTCTCCTACTCAAGTAAGCTTCCTTTCTCCCCTGCATCCTCCAGTATTTTCCTAACTGGATTACTCGATCAACTTATAAACATGCTCTTTTGGGAATTCCTTGGTGGTTAAGACTCCACGCTTCCACGGCAGGGAACATGGGTTTGATTCCTGGTCAGGGAATTATGACCGCACAGGCTACATGGTACAGCCAAAAAAAGAGAACCTCTTTTTTCTTTTTCCTTTTTATCTTAAGTAATAAAACAATCCTTCCTTGACTCTCTTTGGGCTTTCAGGTGCCGCTGGCTCCTCTGTTCCTCTTCGCCAGAGCTCAGCTGCCAAGACCGGCCTCTCCTTTCTACCTCCAATTCTCTTCCCGTCATCCCTCCCCACTCTCCACCCAAGCTGCCCCGACCCTAAGTCCAGTCCAGCACTCTACTCCCAGCCCTCCTCCAGCAGCGCTCAAAGGAGCATCACCCAGTTCAACACTCCCCTCCCTACCAGGTGGCTCCCTCCTTCTCAGACGCCAGTGCATGCTCCTCTGCTTCTGCTGCCCTCTGCAGCCTGGAGCTCCAGACCCAGCCCAAGCCCTACCCTGTCTCCACTGTCTCCCAGGGCCCACAGAACACTTCATCAACTCCCACATATATCTATCCCTACTAGAAATTTCCAACTGGATGCCCAAAAGGCACCTCTAACCTGATCTGGCCCAAGCAGGGCTCCTGATCTCGCCCCACACCTTCTCAATTCCACCTCAGTTAAGAGTGACTCCATCCATCCAGGTGCCCAGGCCATCCTCTTTGGGCCTCACACATGTCTATCAGCAAATCCCACCAGCTCGACCTTCAAAAGAAACCCAGAGCCCAGCTCTAATACTTACCACTTCCACCACCACCACGCTCACACCAGCTACCATTCTCCCCCGTGGCACCACCCCTACCTTTGCCCATTGGAGACCCGTCTCCACCCAGGGGCCCTGGTGATTCTCTTGAGGTCCAAATGAGATCAAAGTCCTCCAGGTTTTCCCTCAGCCTGAAAGCCCAAGCCCTGACTTGGGCCTTCAAGGCCCTGCCCATCAGCCCCTCCCCTTCCCTGAAGGCTGGAGGAGTCTCTCAGCCCCTCCCCTCAGTGCCCTCAGGGTCTTTGCATTTGCCCTGCCTCCACCTTGATGAAGGAAAGGGCAACCCACACCAGTATTCTTGCCTGGAAAATTCCATGGACAGAGGACCCTGGTGGGCTACAGTCCATGGGGTCACAAAGAGGTGGACTTGACTGAGTGACTAACACTGCCCTCTGTCTGCGGGCATCCCTGCCAGCATCTGTCTTCCCATGGATCTCTGTCTGGCTCACACCTCATCAGATTCTAGCCTTGGCTCAAATGTTGCTTCTTACCAAGGCCCTAGTAGCTCAGCTGGTAAAGAATCACCTGCAGTGCAGGAGACGTGAGTTCGATCCTTGGGTCAGGAAGATCCCCTGGAGAAGGAAATGGCAACCCACTCCAGTATTCTTGCCTGGGAAATCCATGGACAGAGGAGCCTGGAGAGCTACAGTCCATCCTGTCGCAAGAGTCAGATATGACTTAGCAACTACACCACCACCACCAAGGCCCACCCTGACCACCTCAGTTCAAATCACTCCCTCGAGCCCCCAGCACTCCGGATTCCAAAGAGAAAGTCAAGGGTATGTCATCCAAGGCATCACCCTATGCTAAGGCACCATATCACTGACTGGTTTGTTTGTCTCTTTGTTTATGACTTGTCTCCCCCTATCTTCTAGAATGTAGGCAACCACAGGGCAAGAGCTTCTCTTCTAGTCCCTGATGAACCCCTGGCAGCTGGTACACACAATCAGCACTGGACACAGAAGATGGGGACAGCCAGGTACAGGGTGGAAAGCCGTTTCAAGCAGAAAAACTCCAAGTGCAAAAGTCTCGAAGTTAAAGAAAGCCTGAGGAGTTCAGCGTGACATACAGCAGGCTGGGTGGTGGGGTCTTTTTTCTTTTAATTTTTTTTTTTTAGAGATTGTATTCCTAATAACTGAATATCAACCTTTTTTCTTTCTTTCTTTTTTGACTGTAATCCTAACTCCCTGACCAGGCATTGAACCCCGGGGTCCTTGGCAGTGAAAGCACTGAGCGTTAACCACTGGACCACCAGGGAACTCCCTGGGGAGGAGGCATTAATAAGCCTTCCTGCTCCTGAAAATGGAAGGGTGTCACATCGGCAGCAGTTAAGGGACATGAGTTTTGTTTTCAGAAGATGTCTGTGGTTGTTCCAGGTGCCAAGGCTTGTGCTGAGCACCCGGGTGGTAGGGACTACTAAGACATGGCTGCTGCCCTCCAAAGCCCATCCTTCCATCTCAGCTGGGTCTCCCTCAATAGATATAGAGGAGAGCTGATGCTTTCCCAGTCCCACACAGACCTGCTGCCTGGTAGGGCCATCTGCCTCTTGGGATTACCTGGCCCTGGCAATGTTAAGAACAGCCCCTTGTGGGTGTGAGCCACAGGCAGGAAAGAACAGAGCTGGGGACTGGATCCAGATCTTAAGGAAAGCACTAGCCTGGGGCAAGGCACCACAGAGTCTTCTAGCCCAAAGGAAATGGCAAGTGAGTGTGACCTTAGGCAAGTCATTTCCCCTTTCTGGCCTCTCAGTGATTCTATCCTGGTCCTATGCTAAGAGCTACACACCTGGAGCATTTACTAAACACCAGCTCTATAATCAAGTGCTTCTAAGGTATGCCTGTTAATCTTTCCCACAGCACTACCAGGGTGGTGATGAATTACTGTTTTACAGAAGAGGAAACTGAGGTGCAGAGAGGTGAGGGACTTACTCAAAGCCCCCCAGAGTGTGGATGTGGCTGGGGTGCAGAGAGCTACTGGGCTGGAGGCAAGCTGGACAGGCAGGTGGTTGTTGGGCGGGGGGTGGGGGTTGCCTACCTCCATGGTGGCTGCTGCCGGCCGGCTGCCCCTGCTGGTGACCAGCTTCCCCCAGGAGGCCTGGGGCTGTTAGCCAGTGCTTGCTGAGACCTGGGGGCCTGTCCCCTGTGGGGCTGGGGCCCAGGCCCCTATCTGCAGGGCTGGAGTCTTCCTGCTCACTCTGGTCAAACTCTGGGATCTGGAACATGCTCTGGGCTGCAGGGGGGCAAGATGACAAGTAATTAGAGAACAGCAGGAGCTAAGGGTGGCTGGCAGGGTTGGGGGCGCAGGTGTCCCTGGCTCCCTCTCCCACCTCAGCACCCCAGGTCCACCCTGCCTCCCCGGCGCACATCTGTCCGTTGAGTCTGGCCCGGCAGGAAGCTCGACTTATCCACCCAGGATCTAAAACTCTCAGAGCCCTAGGGCTGGAGAGAAGCCTCAGGCCCCTGCCCAGGCTTCAGCCAGACCCGCCCGCGGTAACGGCAC
>SJYX01016703.1:15259-35679 GCA_006410675.1 Oreotragus oreotragus
GAGGTATACAGGAAACTTATTTACAGCTTTTTGAGTCCTTTCCCAAGATATCCTTGGCTGCGGATGGGGAAAGAGGAGATCCTTTCCCCATCTCCATGTAAACTGATGGGGGTGCTGTAAAAAGAGCAAGGCTTTGGAGACACACCAGCCTGAATTCAAATTCCAGGACGTCATAATACTTTGAGCAAGTTACTTAACCTTTCTGATAAGAAAGCCATGAGCAGTAGAAGCCAGTGTAGATTAATTAATAACCTCTTAGGTCAAACTAACATAATTCTCATCTTTTACAAGGTCACTACCATGCATAGACAGAGTGGATTTAAATTTTGGCACGCCAGAGGGAAAAATACCTTAAGCTATTCTTATGGTCACAATAAATAAAAGTAAACTCAATAATTATTAAAAGTAAGTCTGGAAATAGTTGAACACTGACATACACAGATGTGTATTAATGTATCAATTCTCCTAAAAAGAATATTTCTAATTGCAGGAAAGTCTCACTCTGTTATGTTTGAGATTTTATCAGCAACTTGAATATAAAATGTATTAAATGCTTGGGTGGTTCAACAGTAGGAGAGACAGTGGATGACAGAATCAAAATTCAAAATGATCTCAATAACCTAAAAAAAAAAAAAGGTTATTAAAAGACCTGTGTCAGGTTCAGTATTTAGATTCATAACTGCTTGGGATATGGGTACGGCCCAGAATTGGGAAGGGTGTCAGGTCAACATGACCACAGCAAGTGGACTGGGTCCACTGGTTGGCAAGTGTGGAGAGGGTCAGGCAGAAGATGATCCACTTGAAGGGGCTCCCACAGACCAAATCTTAAAAATATCTGAGCAGTGAAATTTTATTTGTTGATTGATGTGTCAGGTTCAGTATTTAGATTCATAACTGCTTGGGATATGGGTACGGCCCAGAATTGGGAAGGGTGTCAGGTCAACATGACCACAGCAAGTGGACTGGGTCCACTGGTTGGCAAGTGTGGAGAGGGTCAGGCAGAAGATGATCCACTTGAAGGGGCTCCCACAGACCAAATCTTAAAAATATCTGAGCAGTGAAATTTTATTTGTTGATTGAATAGATTATAATTTAATTGAATAAAACAGGAATCCATGAGCCTACATTGATAATAAATAAGTAAACAAATTATTATGTAAGGGAGAAAAGTCTGTCTTATAGAAAAAGGCCAACCAAGAAATACGGAAAGAATGATGGATGTAGAAAAAAAATCATAGTAATTTTTTCAAACAAAATCAACAGAGTCTGGTACTAGTGGGTGAAAGTATAAAATACTTAGTAATTTTACAGTGGAGAATCTATCTAATACCATCTTATTGAAATTATAAGACCAGAGAGGCCTTTTTTATTTTTTAATTTTTATTATTTTTATTTTTATTATTTTATTAATTTTTATATATTTTTAATTTTATTATTTTAAAATGTATTTATTTTTAATTGAGGATAATTGCTTTACCATGTTGCATTAGTTTCTGCCATACATCAACATGAATCAGCCATAGGTATATATATGTCCCCTCCCTCTTGAATGTCCCTCCCACTTCCCAGTCTATCTCACCCCTCTAGGTTGTCACAGAGCACCAATTTGAGTTCCCTGAATCATAACAGCAAATCCCCATTAGCTATCTATTTTACATATGGTAATGTATATGTTTCAAGCTACCCTCTCCATTCGTCCCACCTTTTTCTTCCCCCACTGTGTCCACGAGTCTGTTCTGTATGTCTGTGTCTCCACAGCACGCTACGTTGCTTCAGTCATGTCTGACTCTTTGCAACCCATGGACTGTAGCCCGCCAGGCTCCTCTGTCCGTGGGATTCTCCAGGCAAGAATACTGGAGTGGGTTACCATGCCCTCCTCCAGGAGATCTTCCCGCCCCAGGGATTGAACCCGTGTCTCTTACATCTCCTGCAGTGGCAGGCATGTTCTTTACCACTAGCACCACCTGGGAAGGCCCTCCTGTGTCTCTATTGCTTCCCTGCAAATAGGTTCATCAGTATCATTTCTCTAGATGCCATATATACACATTAGTATACGATATTCCTTTTTCTATTTCTGACTTACGTCACTCTGTATAACAGGCTCTAGGTTCATCCACCTCACTAGAATGGATTCAGGTCCATTCCTTTTTATGGCTGAGTAATTTCCATCACATATATGTACCATAGCTTCTTTTACCCATTCATCTGTTGATGTCCATTGCAGCACTATCTACAATACCTGGGACACAGAAAGGCCTATCTTGATGAATGAGAAGGTTGAAGACTTCTGGGTCTAAATTATATCTCAATATGTAAGCGTTAGAGCATGACTATAGAAGACAGAGCCAGTTGAACCAGGAGGAATACAACAGCTATGAACACACGCTGAAGCAGGTGTGTTGAATCAATGATTCAAATGCCACCAATGCTTTTGCTGTGAGTGAAGTGAGTTTTCCAACATGGAAACAAACTCTTGATGAAATTCTATATAAAACAAAATACAGTGTTCCCTTGACTTACATGGTAGTGGTGTACTTTGAAAATCCACTGCATATTGAAAGCTTGCAAAAACTTTTTATGTTTAATATGAAAATCGATTTAGTTTGTAGTTTCAGGCAAACGGGCTTTTAACCTACAGGGATACCCTGCTGGACATTCCAAAATCTTGCAGGATGAAGGGTAATTCTTTAATGTGTGGGACACCCATACACTGCAGTATGCCCAACATCCCTGCTCTCTCCCTAATGGCAGTAGACTCCAAAAATTATGATGACAAGCCCAAAGTGCCCTACTTTCTTCTAGAATGTCCCCCAGGACCAGCGTTAAGGACCACTGATTTAGAAACAAGTTTACATCTGGCAGGAGTCGTTGGTGGATTATTTCTGTCTTATTGGAAGCTTTTTCTAAATAAATTCCTTCAAACTCTAATCTTCAATAAACCCACAATTACATCTCATGAACCCGTTACTTGTTTGCCTTCTGAAATACTATATTTTTTTGCTTCTTTGATATTCAAAAAGATACTCAATTTATATGAATGGTAGTTATTTTAGTCAGAACTCTTAGCTTCAAATAACAAGAAACCAACACAAACTTGTGTCCATCCACATACAAAAGAAGAGTTTACTGTCTTAACTCAACGGCTCAGTGGGTCAAGAATCTGCCTGTAACGCAGGAGACGCAGGCAACACAGGGTCCATCTCTTGGTTGGGAAGATCCCCTGGAGGAGGAAATGGCAACCCACTCCAGTATTCTTGCCTGGAAAATTCCACAGACAGAGGAGCCTGGCAGACAATAGTCCAGGGGATTGCAAAGAGTCAGACACGACTGAGTGAGTGTACATACACGCACATACATACACACACACACAAACTTGGAACCAAGAGTGTGCAACTGGTTCTGAAATAACTGGATTCAGGAAGTCAAATGAGGGACTTCCCTGGTGGCACAGTGGATAAGAATTCACATACCAGAGCAGGGCGCGGGTTCGATCCCTGGTCCTGGAAGATTCCACATGTGGCGGATCAACTGAGTCCACTCGCCACAACTACTTGGCTCATTCACTGCAACTAGTGAAAGCCTGGGGGCCCCAGAGCCCACGCTTTGCACGAGAGGAGCCACCACAATCAGAAGCTCACACACCACAACAAAGAGCAGCCCCTGCCCACCACAAATAAAGAAAGCTGGCACAAAGCAGGAAAGACACAGTCCACCCAAAAGCAAACACAATTATTTAAAAAAAAATTTTTTTTAAGAAGTCAAGTGAGGTCATGCCCTTATCTTCCTTCCTCCTTTCCTTCCTCTCTCTCTGTTTCTCTCTCCCTTTCTATTCTTTCTCCCCTCCTTTGTCCCTCTTTCTTTTCCCCTCCCTCTCTCTCTCTCTCTCTTTCTTTTCCTCTTTCTTTCTGCAGACTGAATCCAGGCTGTCTCCTGGTGACGATGCGCAGATGGTTATGGGCATCACTCACATTCTATCTGCTCTCTGAAAGGTCTCTGCTTCTCTTCTCCTACTTCGTACTGTGTCCCATGGTTCAAGAAAGACATTGTGATGATGAAAAAGTTCATGCTGCAAGTAGTTGTTTAACACTTGCGTTCCCTAATAAAATGTAAGCTCTATTGACAGGACTTTGTCTTTCTTACTCATTGCTGTATCTCAGCAGCCAGCACAGCATTGCTCATTCCCGTCACTTAAAAAACACTCACAGAGGACTTCCTTGGTGGCACAATGGTAAAGAATCCACCTGCCAATGCAGGAGACACGGGTTCGATCCCTAAATCAGGAAAATCGCACAGGAAGCAATTAAGCCTGTGCACCATAGCTACTGAGCCTGTGTTCTAGAGCCTTCGAGTGCTGAATCCTAGAGCATGTGATCCTCCACAAGAAAAGCCACCATAGTGAGGAGCTTGGGCACCGCAACAAGAGAGTAGCCCCCACTCACCCCAACTAGAGAAAAACCTGTGCAGCAACAAAGACCCAGCACAGCCAAAAATAAATAAATAAAATTATTTAAAAAATACTTACAGAACGAATGACTTACCCTGTTGAAACTAGAGGTTGCCCAGTTCTGATAGTTTGCCACAAGAGTTTCCTAGATATTTGAAAATATGGGCAAAAGGCAGCAGTAGCTGTGTGTTCCATAAGCAGGCAGTGGGCTGACTCATGGTACTGAGATGTAGAAACAAGATAGAGAAATCCAATGGGAGGGATCCTCTTCATCCCAGATTCACCTAGGGGGCTTCTCCATCCAGAATTATCCAAATTCAACCCCATTTCACTTTAGTCTGAGAATTACTCATGCTGCTGCTGCTGCTGCTGCTAAGTCGCTTCAGTTGTGGCAGACTCTGTGCCACCCCTAGACGGCAGTCCACCAGGCTCCCCCGTCCCTGGGATTCTCCAGGCAAGAACACTGGAGTGGGTTGCCATTTCCTTCTCCAATGCGTGAAAGCGAAAAGTGAAAGTGAAGTCGCTCAGTCATGTCTGACTCGTAGCGACCCCATGGACTGCAGCCCACCAGGCTCCTCCATCCATGGGATTTTCCAGGCAAGAGGACTGGAGTGGGGTGCCATTGCCTTTTCCAAGAATTACTCATAGGAGACCAAAATCAGCATGAAGAAATTGACTAACTGATTCAGTTAGTATATTGCTGTGATAATTTCAGTTCTTTAGGCCACTGTAAAATTTCATTCTATGTATAACTTATCCAAATTGGGAAAGGAGTACGTCAAGGCTGTATATTGTCACCCTGCTTATTTAATTTACATGCAGAGTACATCATGTGAAATGCCGGGCTGGATGAAGCACAAGCTGGAATCAAGATTGCAGGGAGAAATATCAATAACCTCAGACATGCAGATGAAACCACCTTTATGGCAGAAAGAGAAGAACTAAAGAGCCTCTTGATGAGACTGAAAAAGTTGGCTTAAAACTCAAAATTCAAAAAACTAAGATCATGGCATCCAGTCCCACCTCTTTATGGCAAACAGATGGGGAAACAATAGAAACAGGGACAGACTTTATTTTGGGGGGCTCCAAAATCACTGCAGAGGTTGACTGCAGCCATGAAATTAAAAGACGCTTATTCCTTGGAAGAAAAGCTATGACCAACCTAGACAGCATATTAAAAAGCAGAGACATTACTTTGCCAAAAAAGGTNAAAGTTGGCTTAAAACTCAAAATTCAAAAAACTAAGATCATGGCATCCAGTCCCACCTCTTTATGGCAAACAGATGGGGAAACAATAGAAACAGGGACAGACTTTATTTTGGGGGGCTCCAAAATCACTGCAGAGGTTGACTGCAGCCATGAAATTAAAAGACGCTTATTCCTTGGAAGAAAAGCTATGACCAACCTAGACAGCATATTAAAAAGCAGAGACATTAGTTTGCCAAAAAAAAGTCCATCTAGTCAAAGCTATGGTTTTTCCAGTAGTCATGTATGGATGTGAGAGTTGGACTATAAAGAAAGCTGAGCGCCGAAGAATTGATGCTTTTGAACTGTGGTGTTGGAGAAGACTCTTGAAAGTTCCTTGGACTACAAGGAAATCAAACCAGTCACTCCTAAGGGAAATCAATCCTGAATATTCATTGAAAGGACTGATACTGAAGCTCCAATACTTTGGCCACCTGATGCTAAAAACTGACTCATTGGAAAAGACCCTGATGCTGGGAAAGACTAAAGGCAAGAGGAGAAGGGGATGATAGAGGATGAGATGGTTGGATGGCATCACCAACTCGATGGACATGAGTTTGAGCAAGCTCCGGGAGTTGGTGATGGACAGGGAAGCCTGGTGTGCTGCAGTCCATGGGGTTGCAAAGAAACGCACATGACTGAGTGACTGAACTGAACTGTATACTTTTCCAGGACTTCCCCAGTGGCTCAGCGGTAAAGAATCTGGCTGCCCTGCAGAAGACTTGGGAGACAGAGGTTCAGTCCCTAGGTGGAGAAGATCCCCTGGAGGAAGGCATGGCAACCCATTCTCGCCTGGAGAATACCCATGGACAGAGGAGCCTGAAAGGCTACAGTCCATAGGATCACAAAGAGTCAGATACAAAGTGTCAGACAGGATTGAAGGGACTTAGCATACATGCACATACTTTTCCCTGTTCTTTGTAATGCACTAATAAAATTAGGCATTCCACTGAATCACCATAAGAGAGTTCTCCTGCATAATAATAGACTTCAGTGCCAGTCTATAGTGTAAGAAGCACTTTTCCATACTTAAAAGCATTACATTATATATTATTTTGCATATGTTCCAGTGACAGATGTTTCTTATTTTAAAATTTAAAAAAAAATTGTGAAATTGAAAAAAATTGTCAGGTTGCTCTTAAAATTGAAGCTAAACTGGGTGGGTCAGAATTGCTAGTGTTTAAAAAAATGTGAACAACATCCTTAATATAGCTATTTGTGACTAACACAGTGGGTGTAACACCCAAAGGAAAACAATAAGTTCACTTATAACGAATTTGAAAACTTAGAGTTTAGAATTCTGTGCTATTTTTTAAGATACAAATTATTAAAGGACTTATAGAAGTCCTTTTATAAAGAGAATGTTGATTATGGAATATTAACATTTAAAGACTTTTAAATGGAAAAATAAAGTTTAATGAACAAATCAGAAGAATGAAATCTAACTCTTTCTTCCGAACATTCATGTCTTTAAAAACTGCGTCTTTTGTTGCAGTTTCTTTGGCAAATATAATGTATCTCCTACAGCAGAATCAATTCCATGAACAACTTTTACCATTTTAACAAATCAGGTCTCATACTGGATTTTGTAAATGTACCTTACAAAATAGGTACATTTTATAAGAATCACAAAGTATCAGTCAGTCAGTTCAGTCATTCAGTCATGTCTGACCCTTTGTCACCCCATGGACTGCAGTATGCCAGGCTTCCCTGTCCATCACCAACTCCTGGAACTTACTCAAACTCCTCTCCATTGAGTCAGTGATGCCATTCAACCGTCTTATCCTCTGTTGTCCCCTTCTTATCCTGCCTTCAATCTATCCCAGCATCAGGGTTTTTTCCAATGAGTCAGTTCTTCGCATCAGGTGGCCAAGGTATTGGAGCTTCAGCTTCAGCATCAGTCCTTCCAATGAACATTCAGGACTGATCTCTAGGAGTGGCCGGTTTGATCTTGCACTCCAGGGGACCCTCAAGAGTCTTCTCCACCACCACAGTTCAAAAGCATCAATTCTTCATTGCTCAGCTTTCTTTATAGTCCAACTCTCACATCCATACATGACCACTGGGAAAACCATAGCTTCGACTACACAGACCTTTGTCACAAAGTATAACAATGGATTAATCTCTTGGTTATTTTACATGCCACTACTTTCTAAGCACTTTATCAACATTGACTTAATTCTCACAACAAACTATTTGATAGGTACCTTTGTTATCACCCATTTTACCTGTGAGAAATCAAAGTCTTGGAAATGTTAAATAATTAGTCTAAAGTCACACATGCTAAGTTGCTTTAGTCATGTCTGATTCTTTGTGATGCCATGGACTGCAGCCCACCAGCTCCTCTGTCTGTGGGATTCTCCAGGCAAGAATACTGGAGTCGGTTGCCATGCCCTCCTCCAGCGGATCTTCTTGACCCAGAGATCGAGCTTGCATCCTCTAAAGCCACACAGCTATTAATAATAAAATGTGGAGATGGGATTAAAACTTGGAATGGCCATGGCCAGGCCCTGCAGCCAGTCCAGGTCCAGTCCAGCCCACCAGCATGCCACAACAGTAGCTACAACCCTGACACAACAAGAAAGTGTATGTAGCCCATACTCAGGACACCCCTTGAGCTCCTGCTCTTGTGGCGAGGCAGAATTTTGACTCTGAACCCCACAGAACATCTCCTTCAAGACCAGGAGAGCTGATTTGCTTAATATAGAAAAACAAATGGAAAAAATTAGGCAAAATAAGGAGACAAAAGAATATATTCCAATCAAAAGAACAAGAAAAAAACTCAGAAAAAAGAACTAAATGAAACAGGGATAAGCAAACTAACTGATTTTTCTTGCCATGGTGATGGCCAGGGATGACAGAGAATGAGATGGTTGGATGGCATCACTGACTTCATGGACATGATCTTGAGCAAGCTCTGGGAGTTGGTGATGGCCGGGAAGCCTGGCATGCTGCAGTCTATGGGGTCGCAAACAGCTGGACACGAGTAAGTGACTAAACTGAAACTAATAAAGAATTCAAAGTAGTGGTCATAGAAATGAAAAATGAACTCAGGATGGATGAACACAGTGAGAAATTCAACAAAGAGATAAAAACATAAGCAAGTTCAAAACAAAAGTTATAATGGAATTGAAAAATACATTAAAGAGGTTCAATAGCAGACCGGATAAGGCCGAAGAACAAATCATTGAGATGGAAGACAAAGCAACAGAACTCACTCAAATGGAGCAGCAAAATTTAAAAATAATTAAGAAAAGCAAATGTACTTTAGTAGACCTTTGGGACAACAAGAAGAGCAACATTCACATTACAGAGGGTGAAAAGATCAAGCTTTGGAAAGTATTCAAATTAAAGTTGTTACCAACTTAAACAAACAGGCCACCGTTGATATAGTATGTTACGTGTGAAGCTCATAGTAACCACAAGTAAAAAACCTATATAGCACATAACCGAAAGAAAATGAGAAAGGAATCAAAACATAACACTAAAGGAAACCATCAAAACACAAGGGAAGAGAGAAGGAGAAGAAAGAACAGAGAGGAAATACAAAAACAGTCAGAAAACAACAAAATTAACAAATGTATCAGTAAGACCTTTATGAAAATGGACCATATTTGACAATCAAAATATATAATGGCTGAATGGACTGAAAGACCAAGACCCATTCATATGGTGTGTATAACAGACTCACTTCAGAAGTGAGTGAGAGACGACTGAAAGTGAAGGAATGGAAAAATATATTCAAGTGTATGAAGACGCAAAGAAAGCTGAAGTAGCTATAACTCATATCAGACAAAATAAATTTTAAAATAGACTGTAATAAAAGATGAATAAGGGCATTACATCATAATAAACAGGTCAATCTAGCAAGGAAATACAATATTTACAACTGTACATGAACCCAACAGAGGAGCCCAACATACATAAAGTAAATATTAATGGGCTTAAAGGGGAAAAAAATGAAAGCAATACAACAGTAGCATGGAACCTTAACACCCCACTTACATCAACAGAAAGTTCAACTAGACAGAAAATCAATACAGAAAGCTCAGAAATAAATTAAGTAGAGACTCAGAAAGCAACAGAAAAGATCAATGAAACAAAGAGGTGATTTTTTGAAAAGATAAACAAAATCAACAAACCTTAAGCTAGATTCACCAAGAAAATGAGAGAGGACTCAAATAAATAAAATCAGAAATGAAAAAAAAGAAAGAAAGAAATGAAAAAGAAGTTACAAATTGAAATGGAAGAAACACAAAGGATCATAAGAGACTATTATGAACAACTCTATGTCATCAAATAGAACAATCTAGGAGAGATGGATAAATTCCTAGAAATATACAATCTAATACTGAATTGTAAAGAAATAGAAAATCTGAACAGACCAATTACAAGTAAGCAGAATGAAACAGTAATAAAACACTTGGGTCTGATTACCCAGGCAAGGGAAACAAAAGCAAAAATAAATAAATGGGACTACATAAAATTAAAATGTTTCTGTATAACAAAGGAAACCATTATCAAAATGAAAAGGCAACCTACTGAATGGGAGAAAATATTTGCAAATCATATATCTAATAAGGGTTTAATATCCAAAATATACAAAGAACTTGCATAACTCAACAGCAACAACAAACCCCAAACAACTTGATTTTAAAAAGGGGAGAGGATCTGAATAAACATTTTTCTAAAGAAGACATAGGTACAAGAAAAGATGCTCAACATCACTAATTGTTAGGGAAATCAAAATCAAAATCAAATGAGAAATCACCTCACACCTGTTAGAATGGCTATTATAGAAAAGACCGGAAACAGCAAATCTTGGAGAAGATGTGGAGAAAAGGGAACCCTCGAACACTATTGGTGGAACAGAAAACTGCTGTGGACATGATAGAAAAGAGCATGGAGATACGGCAAACAATGAAAAATAGAACTGTTGTTGTCCAGTCACCAAGTCTGACACTTCACAACCCCATGGACTGCAGCACAGCAGGCTTCCCTGTCCCTCACCGTCTCCTGGAGTTTGCCCTAACTTCATGTCCATAGAATCGGTGATGCCATCCAACCATCTCATCCTCTGTTACCCTTTTCTCCTCTGCCTGCAATCTTTCCCAGCATCAGGGCTTTTTCCAATGAGTCAGCTATTCACATCAGGTGACCAAAGTTTTGGAGCTTCAGCATCAGTCCTTCCAAGGAGTATTCAGGGTTGATTTCCTTTAAGATTGACTGGTTTGATCTCCTTGCTTTTCAAGGGACTCTCGAGAGTCTTCTCCAGGACCACAGTTAGAAAACATCAGTTCTTCACTGCTCTGCCTTTACTGTCTAGCTCTCACATCTGTACATGACTACTGGAAAGACCATAGTCTTGACTATATGGATCTTCGTCGGCAGAGTGATGTCTTTGCCTTCTAACACACTGTCTAGGTTTTTTCATAGTTTTCCTGCCAAGAGCAAGTATCTTCTAATTTCATGGCTACAGTCACCATCCACAGTTATTTGAGAGCCCAAGAAGAGGAAATTTGTCACTGCTTTCATCTTTTCCCCTTCTGTGTGCTATGAAGTGATGGGGCCGGATGCCATGATCTTAGTTCTTTAAATGTTTAAGCCATCTCTTTCACTCTCTTCCTTCACCCTCATCAAGAGGCTCTTTAGTTTCTCTTAGCTTTCTGCCATTAGAGCGGTATCATCTGCATATCTAAGGTTCTTGATATTTCTCCCTGCAATTGTGATTCTAGCTTGTAACTCAGTTCAGTCCGGCATTTCACATGATGTGCTCTGCTTATAAGTTAAATAAACAGGGTGACAATAAACAGCCTTGTCATACTCCTTCCTCAATCCTGAACCAGTCAGTTATTCCATACAGAGTTCTCTGTTGCTTCTTGACCCACATACAGGTTTCACAATTCCATACTGGGTATTTAACCAAAGACCACAAAAACACTACTTCAAAATGATGCATGCAACTGTATATTCATTGCAGCAATTTTTACAACAGCCAAAATATGGAAACAACCTAATTTTCCATGATGGATGGATAAGGAAGCTATGGTATCCATATCTATATATACAACAGACTATTTTCAGCCATTTAAAAAAAGAACAAAATTCTACCCTTTGCAACAACATGGATGAACTTTGGAGATATTATGCTAAGTGAAATGTCAGAGGAAAGACAAATACTGTACGATTTCACATATACGTGGAGTCAAAGAACAAACAAAATAGACAACTTCAGATGCAAAGATCAGCTTAGGGTTATCAGGGTAGAGGCGGGAAGCGGGATGGGTGAAATGAATAAGGAGGTCAACTGTATGGCGATCAATGGTAACTACACTTGTGGTGGAGATAACTTCATAGGGCATACATACGTCAAAGTTTAATGGTATACACACCTGAAACTAAATGGGCCATCTTCCTCCTAATCACAGTTCTATGTTGCCACTTAGGACCTATGTTGCATATTTCACAAATATATATATTCCTACATTTATATATAAAGGAGACTGTGGAATTGAGACAAACATGCAACACTCCTTTTAGTAATCCATCTTTCCAATGCTATTTTAAAAATTAACTTATTCAGTAACTGCTAGCCTCATTATTCTATAGTAATGAAGAAATACCAGACCACCTAACCTGCTTCTTGAGAAACCTATATGCAGGTCAGGAAGCAACAGTTAGAACTGGACATGGAACAACAGACCGGTTCCAAATAGGAAAAGGAGTACGTCAAGACTGTATATTGTCACCCTGCTTATTTAACTTATATGCAGAGTACATCATGAGAAATGCTGGAATGGAAGAAACACAAACTGGAATCAATATTGCTGGGAGAAATATCAATAACCTCAGATATGCGATGACACCACCCTTATGGCAGAAAGTGAAGAGGAGCTAAACAGCCTCTTAATGAAAGTGAAAGAGGAGAGCGAAAAAGTTGGCTTAAAGCTCAACATCCAGAAAACGAAGATCATGGCATCCGGTCCCATCACTTCATGGGAAATAGATGGGGAAACAGTGGAAACAGTGTCAGACTTTCTTTTTTTGGTTTCCAAAATCACTGCAGATGGTGACTGCAGCCATGAAATTAAAAGACACTTACTCTTTGGAAGAAAAGTTATGACCAACCTAGATAGTATATTCAAAAGCAGAGACATTACTTTGCCGACTAAGGTCCGCCTAGTCAAGGCTATGGTTTTTCCTGTGGTCATGTATGGATGTGAGAGTTGGACTGTGAAGAAGGCTGAGCGCCGAAGAATCGATGCTTTTGAACTGTGGTGTTGGAGAAGACTCTTGAGAGTCCCTTGGACTACAAGGAGATCCAACCAGTCCATTCTGAAGGAGATCGGCCCTAGGACTTCTTTGGAAGGAATGATGCTAAAGCTGAAACTTCAGTACTTTGGCCACCTCATGCAAAGAGTTGACTCATTGGAAAAGACTCTGATGCTGGGAGGGATTGGGGGNAAGCTGAAACTCCAGTACTTTGGCCACCTCATGCGAAGAGTTGACTCATTGGAAAAGACTCTGATGCTGGGAGGGATTGGGGGCAGGAGGAGAAGGGGACGACCGAGGATGAGATGGCTGGATGGCATCATTAACTCGATGGACGTGAGTCTGAGTGAACTCTGGGGGATGGTGATGAACAGGGAGGCCTGGCGTGCTGTGATCCATGGGGTCACAAAGAGTCAGACACGACTGAGAGACTGAAATGATCTGAACTCCCATCCACACACGACTATTGGAAAAACCATGGCTTTGACTATATGGATCTTTGTCAGCAAAGAAGGATCCCTACTTTTGAATGTGGTATCTAGGTTTGTCATAGCTTTTCTTCTAAGGATCAAGTATCTTTTAATTTCATGGCTGTAGTCACTGTACACTTTGATTTTGGAGACCAAGAAAATAAAGTCTGTCACTGTTTCCATTTTTTTCCCCATCTATTTCCATGAAGTGATGGGACTAGACGCCATGATCTTCATTTTTGGAGTGTTGAGCTTTAATCCAGCTTTTTTCACTCTCTCATTTCACCTTAATCAAGAAGACCTTTAGCTCTCCTTCACTTTCTGCCATGAGGGTGTTGTCATTTGCATATCTGAGGTTAATGATATTTCTTCTGGCAATCTTGATTCAAGCTTGAGCTTCATCCAACCTGGCATTTCACATGATGTACTCTGCATATATGTTAAATAAGCAGGTGACAATATATGGCCTTGATGTACTCTTTTCCCAGTTTGGAACCAGTCCACTGTTTTATGTCTGGTTCTATCCATTGCTTCTTGACCTGCATACAGGTTTCTCATGAGGCAGATAAGGTGGTCTGGTATTCCCATCTTTTTAAGAATTTCCCACAGTTTGTTGTGAATCACAGAGTCAAAGACTTTAGTGTAATCAGTAAAGTAGAAGTACATGTTTATCTGTAATTCTTTTGCCTTTTTTAATGATCCAATGGATGTTGGAAATTTGATCTCTGGTTCCTCTGACTTTCTTAAACCTAGCTTATACATCTGGAAATTCTTGGCTCAGATACTGTTGAAGCCTCTCTTGAAGGGTTTTGAGAATTACCTTGCTACCATGTCATAGTTCTTCTTATTTGTGGATTTTGCCACTGTGGGTGGAGTTGAACCAGTTCCCTGTGAAAGTTTCCTGGGTGGGAGTAATTGTGCCTGTTCTCTTATATGTGAATCTGTATCTTGTCTCTTTGAAGGGCAGTTCTGTGTCCAGTAGTGTGTTTTGAGGTGTCTATGGGCTTGGTATGGCTTTGGGTAGACTTTCTACTAATGGGATAAGTTTTGTTCCTGTTTGCTAATGATTTGGTATGTGGCATTCAGCACTGGATCTTGGCCTTTGAGTGGGTCTTGATCTTATTGTTGAGATGGAGGCTTTGGGAGAGCTCTCTTTGATTAATGTCCCATGTGATCAGCAGTTCTCTGGTGGTTCAAAATCCTGGACTTGGGTCTCCCACCTCAGGGTTCCAGGCTAGACCCTTTACTGTAGCACCAAGACTTCACAGGTCTCACAACACAGAAGACAAAACCCCAGGACTAATGGTGAGATAGCCAATAGCCAAGATTACCAAAGAAACTTGTGCACTTACAATGAGAACAGAGAAAAAAGAGTGGGTGGGGAGAGATAAAAACAGGAGTCAAAAAAGATGAATGCAATCAAACCAATAGGCAAACCCCTAAGTGTAAATATATACTAAAAACTAGACTAGCAAAAATACAAAATCAAATGCATGGGAAAAAGGCAATATAATTAAATAGTACTTTAAAAATAGGGAGAAAATAAAATGAATTTATTTAAATATAAGATGTTTAAAAATGGAAAAAGTCAGTTATAAAATATAAATTAAAGGGATAATCGAGAAAGAACATCATGAGAAGAATATTAAAAAAAAAAAAACAGGATTAAAAGAAGTCGTGCCTTGAGAGGACTCAAGCCAATAAACAAACCCCTAAGTGAAAACAAACACTAAAAACTCAATTAGCAAAACTATAAACTCAAATCATGGAAAATACAATATAACTAAATAACAATGAAAAAGTAGGAAATAAATAAAATGAATTTATTTNAAAAAAAAAAAACAGGATTAAAAGAAGTCGTGCCTTGAGAGGACTCAAGCCAATAAACAAACCCCTAAGTGAAAACAAACACTAAAAACTCAATTAGCAAAACTATAAAATCAAATCATGGAAAATGCAATATAACTAAATAGCAATGAAAAAGTAGGAAATAAATAAAATGAATTTATTTAAAAAAAGATATTTTTAAAATGGAAAAATTGGGTTATAAAAAATTAAAAGAATAATAAAGAAAGAATGGCATGAAAACAATATGAAAAAGGAAAAAAAAAACAGGAAAAAAATATATATAATGTGGTAGTTCCACTTCCTCCTCTTAGGAGGCCCTCCAATGTTGGACTGTTCTCTGGATCTGCTGTGGGGATAGATTAGACTCTATTCTGGCCCTACTACTGTATGTACTTGCCTCTATTGTCCATGGTTGCAGAGGTAGGGCTTTTCTTTTGTGTGAACTCTCGCTGCCCTTTTATATATTCCATAGACAGAGTCTACCTATATTGATCATGTGGATGTAATCTGCAGCTTGTACAGCTGGTGGAAAGATTTTTGATTCTCTTCATTACCCCCTCTGCCCTTGGAGTTCATTGTGGATTTATTGCCACCTCTGCATGTGGGTCATCTACAGGAACTTGCTTCTGAGGCTGCCCAAAGGACTCGGGTCTGCCCCTGTGATGACCGGGTGTGGCAGTGGCACAGATGCTTGGATTGAGGGGAATCTAGTGGTGCCAGATGTGAAGGCAAGCCAGCAGCCATGGGAGCAGGAGAGAAGCCACTATTAGAGCCTTTTTCTAGCCTCTGGCAGCTTTCATTCAAAGGGGTTCCCTGGCTGGTCCTTCTTCATTGTTTGGCACAGTAGGCACTCAAAGAGCACCCCTGGCTGGGGTCCTTCTCTATTACTTGGTGTATCAGGCACTCAAAGGGCTGCCCTCTCTGGGGTCTTTCCCTTGTTCAGCTGCAGGCACTGGCATGGTGGGAGAAAGAGACTACAGTGATGGCTCCACCCCGTGTGTGTGACTCAGCAGTATCACCCTGCCTCCGTAGCTGCCTGGCTTTCCTCCAAGGGCATTCTCTGAAATAGTTTCTTCCCTCATGTCCACTTGGACCATCTTTCTACAGTCAACAGCAGTCCTTACTGCCCTGAGATTGTTCTCAATCCCTACACCCCAGCTCCTAGCCACCACATGTACCAGGGGAATCTGTCTCCCTGTCCAGGTTACATAACCTACATAGGACTGTGGTACTGATTGTTTGTGTGGTTCTCACTCCTTTCAGACTGTCATAGATAGCTGCTTCACTTTCCAACAGTCTCAGATGCCTCTCCTGGATCTCAAACTATTGCTCTGATATGGGGAATTTCACCCCTGCTTTAGTTCTTTCACCCTTCGTGTGCAGATCCAGTCCCATTCAATCCTCTATTTCTCTTCCTTCCTTTATCTTACTGAATATTGCATGGGTCTATACATTTCTTTCTGGTGGTCAGGGACTCCTACCAGCTCTCAGCTGGTGCTCTGTAAGATCCTCTGCATTTGAAGTTGTATTCCTGATGCATCCATAGAGAGAGAAGTACTCCACATCCACCTACATATCTGCTATCTTGGCACCCTTTACCAATATTTGTACTTTATGTTCTTTCTTCATCCTTCATGTTCTGAGATGCCATTATCATTTCTCTCTCTGATTCAAGCATGTCTTTTAATGATATTTTTAGAAATAGGTCTCTTGTAAACACATCCTCTTACCTGTCCTTTATATGAGATTTCTCTTGATTTTCCTTCATTATGAAAGGATAATTCAGCAGAATATAGAATTTTGGCTAACAGATATTTTCTTTCACCACGTAAAGAATATCGTACTCATTCTAAAGTCCATATTGTCTGATGAGAAATGCTAACATTTGAATTATTTTTCAACTATAGGTAAAATTTTCTCTTGCTGATTAGGGTTTTCTCTCTTAACAACTTTCATATACAACATAAGGCAGAATAAATTATCTTTATCATGTTGTACATTACATCCCATGTATTTATCTTATAACTGAAAGTTTGTACCTGTCGACTATCCCCACCTCTGGAAATCACAGCTGTGCCAATTCTTCAAGTCTCAAGGTCCCTAGCCCTAAAGTCCCTTTCTTCTCTACTTTTCAGAATTTTCATAAATTTGCTTTATGTGTAATACTCATGGTTTTTAAGTGCACATAGCAGGAGAAGTACATAGAATGGTATATATTTCATCTTATTCTGGAACAGGAAGTCACTATAATCTCTTGAAGTTTTATTAACATTAAATGGGCTAATCTGTATAAAGTACTTAAGACAGTGCTGACACATATTATGTGTTCAATTAACATTTGCATTAATTATTCTAAAAGTTAATAACCTGTAAATGTTTGTTTTTATATTTTAAAAATATAGGTTTTTATTATTTATTATGTATCAAACAATAAATATTAATGAACACAGACTTTAATATTCTGAATGGACATAAGAAGTAAAGATCACATTGTTGTAAAGCCTTCAAAAGGATTTAGGTATTCATGGAAAGATGAGATATGATACTTGTGTATAATCAAGCCTCTAAGGTATGCTGTACAAAAGGATACTCCTGCTGTGATTTGAACCTGTGTTTATATGGAATGTGGCTATGAACAGCTGCTGCTAATGCCGTTAGTCTATCCTATCCATCTCTATCACTTGCACTAGAGAGTTATATTTGTTATGGTCACTGATTTGAAAGCAATTTGCAGTCATTCATATCAATGTAAAATACTGCAGATACTCATCTCAAATCAAAAATATTATAGAAGTACAGTGAAAGTCAATCTGCATGAATGTTGTAGTATTTATTAAGGTTATTTTCAAATTTCAGTCCACCAATATACACTTAATTAAGGAAGGCATATATATAATAAGTAGTAAAATTAAAAATATAATCTCATAGAATATGGAATTAAAATTAATAAATTTTTATGCTATAATCATTAACAAACAAGTCTGCTCTTTGAGAATTGTGTTAGAAAAGTTGGGGAGGGCTGGATTCTTGAGAGACAGTGTTCCATCACAATTCAAATAGATAGGATAATTCAAGGATAGAATCATTAACAGTCTTAAGTCACTTAAGATGCATTAATTAGCTAAAAAGTACACAAACAAAATGAATCCCTTTGGAAGAACAGAATATACATGAAAAATGGAAAAGTTGAAGAAGAGAAAATATGTATAGACTTTCATGATTGAAACCTGACAGAGAATGAGTTAAAAGACAAGGTACACACCAAAAGCATAAAACAATTTGCAAAAGAGGAATTCTATTGAAAGCATTTCAGTGCAGTGATGCTTCTTTGATCATGCCACACTCACCTCGTCATCTCTCAGGGCAAGAAGATAATCTACTAGAAAATCTAGACTGTAGATTGGACTATTTTGATTGATTGGGGTCCTGACATTTTCCCTTCTAACAGGATTTCAAAAATTAGATAGTATGAATTGATTGATCTCATGAGATATCAGAACTGTTGTAATCTCACCCCACTCAGTTTACAATGGTATAAAATGCTGCAAAAATAAAGCAAGTTTTATGGAATTCATTGATAATTCTAGTATCATCATTCAAGGTAATTTCATGCCTAAAAGAGAAAGGAAGAGAGTCCTAAAATGCTTGGAGTGTTACAAATAGTCTCTTTTCTTGATCTTTGCACCTCCAAATCTTCTATTATTGTTAGTTTATCATATTAACATAATAATGAGAGTAAGTATCTGTTATTTAAGTAAAACTCAGCATAGTATTATGGACAAAGCACTGGATTATGAGTCAAAATTTTTGAACACCAGCCTTGATGCTGTCATTAATTTGCTGTGTACCCTTGAGTAAGTCATGTAAAACTTGTCTATATCTCAGGGTTTTTTTTTTTTAATTCAATAAATAAAAAAAGATAAAATGTGCCTTACCTTATGGAATCACTGCATCAAATGAGATGAATATAAAAGTAATTTGTGAGAATAAAATATTGTATAGTTTCTCCCATTAATATATGCTGGATTTATGGAAAATATAAATACATTTTAAATGTATTTCCATAGAAAAACAAAATTTTATTAGAAACATTTTCAATAATTAAAAATAGTATATATAGAGAGAGAATTTTTAAATTATATATATAATTTTAGAATATATATAGAATTTTTGAGTAACCAAATTTTTTGCCTTTGTTATTAATATAAGTCACTCATGAGTGAAGAGGAAATTTGGGCCGCTCTTAGTAAAAGTCTATCATATTTGATAAAGTCAAATAATTTCCTCAAGGACACTAGGAAATATTTCTCAACTGAGCACCTGTGTTTTCAGAAGAGATTGCATTTTCTTCCATTTTACCTAAACCACCAATATATGTAGAAGATGAACGATTCTATTTCTACAATACTAGATACAAACACTTGATACATGCCAAAAATTATCACACATTATTCTCAATATAATCTGTAGATGAGTGCATAACAGTTATCATTTTCTCCTTCACAGTATTAATCCACCTATGAAAGAGATCTTTTAATCAAAGATAAGAAAAAATTAGATTCAGCATAATTGAATTATCCTTCTATATTCCCAGCAATACAATAATGTTCTAAAATACAATATTGTTGAATCTCAATTTGAGCCATTAGAAACATAGCTTTATCTGTGATTTCAATAGGTTAAACTTCAATCTAAGAATAGGAAATTCCAGGTCTGAGGTTGTTGAGTTTGTTTTATTTTTTATTTTTATTTTTTATATATATTCTTTTTAAAAAAGCACATTTTTTTTACAGTAAAATAAAGCACATATCATTTTTGGAGTTGCAAATGTTCAGAGAAGGAATATCTGCCTGAAACCATGCCTTAAACTTGTGGAGTGTAAGAATGTGAAGAGAAATGCCAGAATTCTAATTTTGCCCTTCCCCAGAGATACTGAAGCCCTCTAAGAGGTGCTATACTGCTATAAACAGAGCATAGTGAGGGGAGTACTAAAGTCTGGGTCAGAAGATAAGTTTTGTTTTTTTTTTACTGGCAAAAATCAGTCTTTTATTCGAAACAACTTCTTTTTTTTTTTGTATTTATTTATTTTTTTACATGAACTCCCAAACATGAACCCCCCCTCCTACCTCCCACCCCACATC
>SJYX01016703.1:36547-105408 GCA_006410675.1 Oreotragus oreotragus
GCTGGAGAGGGTGTGGAGAAAAGGGAACCCTCTTACACTGTTGGTGGGAATGCAAACTAGTACAGCCACTATGGAGAACAGTGTGGAGATTCCTTAAGAAATTGCAAATAGAACTGCCTTATGACCCAGCAATCCCATTGCTGGGCATACACACCGAGGAAACCAGAATAGAAAGAGACACATGTACCCCAATGTTCATTGCAGCACTGTTTATAATAGCCAGGACATGGAAACAACCTAGAAGATAAGTTTTAATGCAACCATAAAGCAGATGATATTATACTTATTAGCTCATCTGTTTAATGGGAAAAAGTTACACTGTCTTTCTTAACTCTAAAGCTTATATTCCTAGAAGTCTCTGAGCAACTAGCATGTGGCTTCCCTGATAGCTCAGTTGGTAAAGAATCTGCCTGCAGGGCAGGAGATCCCCATTCGATTCCTGAGTCAGGAAGATCCCCTGGAGAAAGGATAGATTACCCATTCCAGTATTCTAGGGCTTCCCTTGTGGCTCAGCTGATAAAGAATCCTCCTGCAATATGAGTGATCTGGGTGGGATCCATGGGTTGGGAAGAACCCCTGGAGAAGGTAACTGGCTACACACTCCAGTACTCTGGCCTGGAGAATTCCATGGACTATATAGCCCATGGGGTCACAAAAAGTTGGACACGGCTGAGGGACCATATATTTGAGATATTTTAAAATAATCTCATCAAGGGTATCAATGTTTTTAATGTTGGTTGAAATAATTTGAGTTAAAATGCAGCTGGTAACCATCAGGGCTTACTGGTGAAAATCAGCAAATAGAATCATAAGTGGAAGGAAGGAAAGGTCAGTTTAAACATTGTTTCTAGGAGACCCATATCCAGAAGAATGCAATCAGTCATGGCCATTTGTAGAAGGAGCCACATGTCACCAAAGGTAACAATACTAAAACAAAAACAAACAACAACAACAAAAAAAACCTGTTCTATTGGTGTTTGGGTTACAAGCTATATTTATCTCCCTGTCGTGTGCTGCTGCTGCTGCTGCTATGTCGCTTCAGTCGTGTCTGACTCTGTGCGACCCCATAGACAGCAGCCCACCAGGCTCCCCCGTCCCTGGGATTCTCCAGGCAAAAGCACTGGAATGGGTTGCCATTTCCTTCTCCAATGCATGAAAGTGAAAAGTGAAAGTGAAGTTGCTCAGTCATGTCCGACTCTTCGAGACCCCATGGACTGTAGCCTACCAGGCTCCTCCTTCCATGGGAGTTTCCAAGCAAGAGTACTGGAGTGGGGTGCCATTGCCTTCTCCCTGTCTTGTGCAGCCACCAGTAATTAGTGGTATAAATCCAAGTTGATATTATATGATAAATTAAAATAATGTATACAAGTAACTTTAATGATATGGTAAAAAAAAATACCTATACCATATATTATTAACTGAAAAGCCTAGAAGCAAAACTATATGTATACTGTTATGTAATCTCAATTATATCAAATGGGTTTGTAGACAGATAGATAGATGTGCTCAACTATTGCAATTAATTGTTTTGAATGATGATATTACAGACAACTTTTGTTTTCATTATACTTTTCACTATTTTATACGTTTTTCACAATGAATATGTATTAATTTTATAGTCACAAAAGAGCATTTTTTTTTAAAAGTAAGCTAAAAACTTTTCAACCAAACACTCCCTGCTTCTGAGCTGAACTCTGGACATGCCTCCAGAAGTAAGAGTAGGGCAGAAGGATCTTAGAATCTAGCATAAAGCCTATGAGAAACAGGAGTTGGGGGTGAGGAAATGGTAGCTTAGAGAATTTTTTTTTGTCTGTAGCTAGAAGCATAGAGAAGACACAGAGTAGAGTTTTTAAGTGTGCCTTATCCATCTGCATCTTTGTCAGAAGCAGATTATCCCCTGTTGTGCCATCATTTTGGGAAAGAGAAAGAGCAACACCAGTCAAGCACTCACAGGAGTCAGAGAGGTTACATAAAGGCAATAAAGAAAATGAACTGGATATCACCAGAATATTCTGGTACAAGGGTTAGGCAAATGGGCATCCTAACCTTTCTTCAAAATCTTTCATTCCTATACCAAAGGTTAGGTAATTGCAACCAACACAGAGAGCTCTTATAAAATAAGAACATCAGGACAGAGATTCAGAAAGTTCCCAGAGTGAGGAATGGAGGAAAGGAAACCAAGCATGTTATAGCCCATATTATAGCAATAAATGCTCTCTCTAAAATCTCTGCTCTGAGACATGTTCCTGACCTTCCCCTTTCCTATATCCATGGGGTAGGATTCCTGAGACATATAAAAAAAATTGAAAATATACTAGAAAAAATGGAATTGATAAATCAGAGATTATAATAACATAAAACAAGTTATAATGAATGTTACAGTAAAAGTAATCCAGAATATTATAAAATGAAGACAAAACTACCCATAAAAAACAAACGAGTTACTTTATATGAAAAAATATATTAGAAATAATTTAGTAGAAGAGTTGAATAGCAGAATGGATGCAGCCAGTAAAAATAATAATAAAAAGAAATAGTGAGTTACAAGGGAGAGAAACTCTTCCTGATGGCATTAGGAAGAGATGGAAAATATAAAAGTTTAAAGATATTGTAGATAGAAGTATTCATTGCCATAATAGTGATTATAAAGGGGATAAATAAATAATTTAACTGAATAAGACCAAACATTTCCACAAATTAAAGAAGCAGAGATGTGAAATCTCAGATTAAAATTGCATTTAGAATGCAAAAAGATTAAAATTGCACTTAATGCTTAAATATACAGATAAATTGAAGATATGAAAGAGAAAATCTCTAAAAGCTTCCAGAGATTTAAATCAAATCATTTATTGATGAACAAAAAAGCAGGAAGATATTATATATTTTATATAGCTATATATAAACTATATATGCCTATTTCAAAAATACATGAAATTTCATTGATATATATTAAACACATGATATNTTAAATATACAGATAAATTGAAGATATGAAAGAGAAAATCTCTAAAAGCTTCCAGAGATTTAAATCAAATCATTTATTGATGAACAAAAAAGCAGGAAGATATTATATATTTTATATAGCTATATATAAACTATATATGCCTATTTCAAAAATACATGAAATTTCATTGATATATATTAAACACATGATATTAAGTGTCTATGGGAGGGCAATGGAAGTGAGATTTTGAAAGGAGCCTGGAGGGAAAGAGATATTTGCAAACAAAAGGATATAGAATGAATGTTGTGGAAAGAAACAATTAGAGCTAATAAGCTATACATAGTATACTAAATATATTATGGTAAATTCTCAATATTTACAAAGAAATTTAGAGATATGAGAATAATAATCACTGTGGTACCATGGAGAAAAATATTGGGTTGGTCAAAAAATTTACTCAGGGTTTTCCACAATATCTGTACAATTTTTGACTCACTCAATACATAGTTTGAAATAGAGTCAACATATTTACTGTGGAAGTTTTTCTTTTTTTTTTTTTAAGATAGTTTTTAAAGAAGTTCTAGATTCAAACATACACAAAAAAAGTTGAGAAGAAAGTACAGAGATTTCCCATGTATTCCTGCATATATATTATCAATGCATATGCATAGGCTCCCTTTTTATTAATATCAGCATCCCCCACCAGGGTGGTATATTTGTTACAATTGATGACACTCTTTAATCACCCAAACACCATAGTTTATATCATGATTTGCTCAATGCACATTCTTTGGGCTTGAAAAAATGAATTATGACTTGTATTCACCATTGTAGCATAATGCAGAGTAATTTCATTGTCCTAAAATTCCTCTGTCCTCTGTCTATTTATTCCTACCTTCCTACTCCAATCACCGGTAGCCACCATTATTTTACTGCCTCCATTTTTTTGCCTTTTCCAGAATGATATAAACTTGTAACCATAAAGTAAGGAATCTTTGCGGATTGACTTATTTCAGTTCAGTCACTCAGTCATGTCCGACTCTTTGCGACCCCATGAATCGCAGCACGTTAGGCCTCCCTGTCCATCACCAACTCCCGCACGTCCATAGAGTCAGTGATGCCATCCAGCCATCTCATCCTCGGTCGTCCCCTTCTCCTCCTGCCCCCAGTCCCTCCCAGCATCAGAGTCTTTTCCAATGAGTCAACTCTTCTCATGTGCTTCTTCCAGCCCAGCGTTTCTCATGATGTACTCTGCATATAAGTTAAATAAACAGGGTGACAATATACAGCTTTGACGTACTCCTTTTCCTATGTGGAACCAGTCTGTTGTTCCATGTCCAGTTCTAACTGTTGCTTCCTGATCTGCATACAGATTTCTCAAGAGGCAGGTCAGGTGATTTGGTATTCCCATCTCTTTCAGAATTTTCCACAGTATATTGTGATCCACACAGTCAAAGGCTAATATGTAANGTTCTAACTGTTGCTTCCTGATCTGCATACAGATTTCTCAAGAGGCAGGTCAGGTGATTTGGTATTCCCATCTCTTTCAGAATTTTCCACAGTATATTGTGATCCACACAGTCAAAGGCTAATATGTAATTAAATCTCATTCATATATTGTTTATGGCCTGGTAGATTATTTCTTCTTAGCAGTGAACACTATTCCTTTGTCTGGATGGACCACAGTTTATTTATATATTCACCTACCGAAGGACATCTTGGTCTCTTCCAAGTTTTGGCAACTATGAATAAATCTATAAATAACCAAGTGCAGGTTATTTTGTGGACATAGATTTTCAACTCCTTTTGGTAAATACTTAGGGGTATTATATGGCAACTGTATGCTTTATTTTATTTAAAAAAAAACTGTCAAATTGTCTTCCAAAGTGGTTGAACTATTTTTGATTTCCCAGCTGCAATGAATGATAGCTGCTTTTAATCCAGATTCTCATCAGGATTTGGTGGTGTCAGTGCTCTGGGTTTTAGACATTGTAATATTGTCATCCGGCTTATTTAACTTATATTCAGAGTACATCATGAGAAATGCTGGGCTGGAGGAAACACAAGCTGGAATCAAGATTGTCGGGAGAAATATCAATAACCTCAGATATGCAGATGACACCACCCTTATGGCAGAAAGTGAAGAGGAACTAAAAAGCCTCTTGAAAGTGAAAGAGGAGAGTGAAAAAGTTGGCTTAAAGCTCAACATTCAGAAAATGAAGATCATGGCATCTGGTCTCATCACTTCATGGGAAATACATGGGGAAACAGTGTCAGACTTTATTTTTGGAGGCTCCAAAATCACTGCAGGTGATGACTGCAGCCATGAAATTAGAAGATGCTTATTCCTTGGAAGAAAATTTATGATCAACCTAGGTAGCATATTCAAAAGCAGAGACATTACTTTGCCCACAAAGGTCTGTCTAGTCAAGGCTATGGTTTTTCCAATAGTCATGTATGGATGTGAGAGTTAGACTATAAAGAAAGCTGAGCACTGAAGGACTGATGCTTTTGAACTGTGGTGTTGGAGAAGACTCTTGAGAGCCCCTTGGACTGCAAGGAGATCTAGCCAGTCCATCCTAAAGGAGATCAGTCTTGGGTGTTCTATGGAAGGACTGATGCTAAAGCTGAAACTCCAGTACTTTCACCACCTCATGCGAAGAGTTGACTCATTGGAAAAGACTCTGATGCTGGCAGGGACTGGGGGCAGGAGGAGAAGGGGACGACCGAGGATGAGATGGCTCGATGGCATCACTGACTCGATGGACGCAAGTCTGAGTGAACTCCGGGAGTTGGTGATGGACAGGGAGGCCTGGCGTGCTGTGATTCATGGGGTCACAAAGAGTCGGACACGATTGAGTGACTGAACTGAGCTGAACTGAATATGAGTTTAGTGTAGCTCATTGCCTTTTTTTTTTTAATTTGCATTTCTCTGAGAACATATGATGCAAAGCACTTTTTAATATGCTTATTAACTATCTGTATATTTTCAGTGAGGTGTCTGTTAAGGTCTCTGGTCTATTTATTAACAGTTTGTTTTCTTACTTTTGAAATGTGAAAAAGTCATTTACATAGTAAGGCCATCTAGTTTTCATCCTGTGTTATCTTCTAGGAATTTTCTAGTTTTGCATTGTATGTTTAGATCTGCATGATCCATTTTTAATTTTTGGTAACAGTGTAAAGTCTAGATCTATATTCATTTTTTGCTGGTGGATATCCAGTTATTCAAGCACCATTTGTTGAATAGATTTATCTTGTACTGTCTTGTCTCTTTTGTTAAAGTTTTGTTAACATATTTATAGAGGTCTATTACTGGGCTCTCTATTTTTTCCCATTGTTCCCATTGTGCTATTTGAAAATTTTATCTTTCCCCAATACAACACTTTCTTTTTTCTCAATTTATTTATTTTAATTGAAGGATAATTCCTTTACAATACTGTGTTGGTTTCTGCCATACATCATCATGAATCAGCCATAGGTATACATATGTCCCCTCCCTCTTGAATCTCGGACTTGAGACATGACATAACGACCGAGAAACAACATGTGGAACCAAAACCAGAAACCCCTTGGATTTTTTGGCAAACATGCATCAGTATTCCCTTTCACACTAAATAGAACCACTTTAAGATCCTGAGGGCTAGAACTTCTCTGGCAGTCCAGTGGTTAAGACTTTGCCATCCAATGCAAGGTGTGCCAGTTCATTCCATGGTTGGGGAGCTAAGATCCCACATGCATCATGGCCAGAAAACCAAAACATAAAACAAACAGTAGTGTAACAAATTCAAGGTTGTTGTTGTTCAGTCTCTAAGTCATGTCTGACTCTTTACAATGCCACGAAATGCAGCACTCCAGGCCTCCCTGTCCTTCACTGTCTCCCAGAGTTTTCTCAGATTCATGTCCATCGAGTTGGTGCTATCTAACCATTTCATCCTCTTCTCCCTCTTCTCCTTTTGCCTTCAGCCTTTTCCAGCAAATTCAATGAAGACTTAGAAGAAAAAAAAAAAAAAGTCCTAGGGCTGAGTAGAAATCTCAGTTCATCAGAGCTATGGATACTAGGCCCACAGATTATAAGTTCCTAGGTTGTTCTGACCAATTATTGTACTTGCATATCTCCTGGAGCTCTGTTGTTAATTACTTCTGTCTNTAGAAAAAAAAAAAAAAAAAAGTCCTAGGGCTGAGTAGAAATCTCAGTTCATCAGAGCTATGGATACTAGGCCCACAGATTATAAGTTCCTAGGTTGTTCTGACCAATTATTGTACTTGCATATCTCCTGGAGCTCTGTTGTTAATTACTTCTGTCTCATACCCAACATCCGTTTCTGGATTCTGGCTCTTGAACTCATATATCTTTTATTTCTCAGCTCAACTCAACTCAGTTTATTTCTCAGAAGTTTATGTTTCTTAAATCTTGGCTCAACATTATTCTCAATTTTTATTGCATTACTGATATGCCAGATCACTTTTTTTTTTTTTGGTAAATATTTTACTGTTGCTATATGCTAGATCCAGTTGATTCAGAATTAACTCAGTGTAATTTGATAATAAGTTTTAAGTAAATAAACCTAAGACTCGGATTTAAGCTCCTAGATGAAATACCAAACTTTCTGAGCCATCTACATATATGTGAAATATGTAGAATTTGGGTGTATGTACATTTTTCCCCCTCTGGATCAATAACAAATCACTTCTAAACAGCAAAATTAAATGGACTTTAATAAGGCCAAGCTCATAATACATAGGGTGATTTTAAGTGAATTAAAAGATAATATTGAAATAAAACTTTTCTAAGAACCATAAATGCTATTTAGATTTTAATATGAACAACCTTAGATTTTATCATTTGAGTTCCCAGGCCCACTCTGAACATCTTTCTAATTATTATTCATCCTATTGCTGGTCATAAACAGGCAACGTCTGTTCATGAGCACCATCTAGTAGATGATTCTGTATTTGGAAGTGTATTTTCTAAAGAATCTGATCACTATTGGAAATAGATGTGCTACAGTAAGTCAGTGATTACAGACAAAATAATCCTATTAGAATTCACTTAATTGAAACTTACTAAAATCAATATACTACATTCATTTAAAAGCATGTGAGTTTAAGAATACTTGACTCTGTCACATCTAAATGTTTAGAACACATAAATTTCTCTTCATGCAACACTTGTTAAATACACCTAAAACTTTGCATTTTGTGAATGTATATCTGTGTATCTGAAAAGAATTATTAGTTCTTTTAATTCTAAATATTTCTCCACTCGTTCAGAATGTCCAGGCACACTGCTATATACTGTTAATTGTTGAAAAGTTATTCATATACACCAACTATAAATTTACCTTCTCTAATTATCCACTAATCATAATTTGGCTACTTGTTCAGTTCAGTTCAGTCGCTCAGTCGTGTCTGACTCTTTGCGACCCCATGAATCGCAGCACGCCAGGCCTCCCTGTTCATCACCATCTCCCGGAGTTCACTCAAACTTACGTCCATCGAGTTAATGATGCCATCCAGCAATCTCATCCTCAGTCATTCCCTTCTCCTCCTGCCCCCAATCCCTCCCAGCATCAGAGTCTTTTCCAATGAGTCAACTGTTCTCATGAGGTGGCCAAAGTACTGGAGTTTCAGCTTTAGCATCATTCCTTCCAAAGAAATCTCAGGGCTGATCTCCTTCAGAGTGGACTGGTTGGATCTCCTTGCAGTCCAAGGGACTCTCAGGAGTCTTCTCCAACACCACAGTTCAAAAGCATCAATTCTTCGGCGCTCAGCCTTCTTCACAGTCTAACTCTCACATCCATACGTGACCACAGGAAAAACCATAGCCTTGACTAGATGGACCTTAGTTGGCAAAGTAATGTCTCTCCTTTTGAATATGCTATCTAGGTTGGTCATAACTTTTCTTCCAAGAAGTAAGCGTCTTTTAATTTCATGGCTGCAGTCACCATCTGCAGTGATTTTGGAGCCCCCAAAAATAAAGTCTGACACTGTTTCCACTGTTTCCCCATCTATTTCCCAGGAAGTGATGGGACCAGATGCCATGATCTTCGTTTTCTGAATGTTGAGCTTTAAGTCAACTTTTTCACTCTCCTCTTTCACTTTTATCAAGAGGCCTCTTAGTTCCTCTTCACTTTGTGCCATAAGGGTGGTGTCATCTGCATATCTGAGGTTATTGATATTTCTCCCGGCAATCTTGATTCCAGCTTGTGTTTCTTCCAGTCCAGCGTTTCTCATGATGTACTCTGCATATAAGTTAAATAAGCAGGGAGACAATATACAGCCTTGACGTACTCCTTTTCCTATTTGGAACCAGTCTGTTGTTCCATGTCCAGTTCTAACTGTTGCTTCCTGACCTGCATACAGATTTCTCAAGAGGCAGGTTAGGTGGTCTGGTATTCCCATCTCTTTCAGAATTTTCCACAGTTTATTGTGATCCACACAGTCAAAGGCTTTGGCATAGTCAATAAAGCAGAAATAGATGTTTTTCTGGAACTCTCTTGCTTTTTCCATGATCCAGTGGATTTTGGCAATTTGATCTCTGGTTCCTCTGCCTTTTCTAAAACCAACTTGAGCATCAGGGAGTTCATGCTTCATGTATTGCTGAAGCCTGGCTTGGAGAATTTTGAGCATGATTTTACTAGCATGTGAGATGAGTGCAATTGTGCAGTACTTTTAGCATTCTTTGGCATTGCCTTTCTTTGGGATTGGAATCAAAACTGACCTTTTCCAGTTCTGTGGCCACTGCTGAGTTTTCCAAATTTGCTGGCATATTGAATGCAGCACTTTCAGCTAAATAAACAAATCTAAATGCCTCTTTTGCATGAGTGTCTTTAAAATATTTTATTGCCATTTTCATTCCAATTATTTTTGCCAGGTAGAACAGCCATATCCTTTTTTCAATTGTTCCTCCACTGATAAGCAGGAAGCACAGGGGTGTTCTCACTACTTTTGTTAAAAATATTGAATATTTTATTAATCAGCCATGTGATAACAGTAGGTATCCTTTCCCCAGCATTCATGCCTTAGGTTGATTCCAGTTAGACAAACACATTAAATGAAATAGTCTTTCTTTGAGAATGATCATTAATATTGTATCATGCTTTTTAAAAATTAATGCAGGACTTACTCATATTCCCATTTAATTTCACATTATGAGCTTAAATTTTCATTATAGATGTAAAATCTTTTATAATTTTTTAATTTCATTTCTCTTTTCCAAATATTACTCAGTTCCTTTGTTTAAAAGGCTTGCCTTTATATTTTCATTCAATTTTTTTTTACTTTTATTGAGATATAATTGACATGTAGCACTGTATAAATTTAAGGTGTACAGTATAATAATTTGACTAATATTATGAAATGATTATCAAAATAAGTATAGTGAACAACCACTATCTAATGTATGCACCAAATAAATTATTTTAAAAAAGAAAAACACATTTTTCTTGTCATTAGAACTTAGGATTTAGAAGCAGTTATTTTATTTACAATGTTGCAAAATACATCTCAAGTACTAATTTATCTTATAATTGGAAGTTTAAACTTTTGACTGTCTTCAACAAATTTCCCCTCCCAAACCCCCTGCCTCTGCTAACCACAGATCTGATTTCTTTTTCTATGTCTTTGTTTTGAAGTATATACTACATATATACTACAACACTATGCTAGTTCTTGGTGTGCAACATGACAATTCAATATTTCTACACATTATAAAATAACTACCTCATTAAGTCCAGTTACCATCTGTCACCATACAAAGATATTATGTTAACATTGACTATTATCTCTAATACTTTACATTTCACACCTGTGATTCATTAATTTTGTAAATGAAAATCTGTACCTTTCAGTTTCACTCATCTATTTCTCTCATTCCCCTATTCCCACCCCCTCTGAATAAGAACCTATTTGTTTTCTATACCTATGACTTTGTTTCTATTTATTTGACTTGATTTTTAGATTTCATATATGAGTGAAATCATATAGTCTTTGTCTTTGATTTATTGCACTTAGCATAATGTGAATGTGAAGTCACTCAGTCGTGTCCGACTCGCTGAGACTCCGTGGACTGTAACCTACCAGGCTTCTCCGTCCATGTGATTCTTCAGGCAAGAATACTGGAGTGGTTTACCATTTCCTTCTCCAGGGGATCTTCCCAAACCAGGGATCGAACCCGGGTCTCCCACACTGGAGACAGATGCTTTAACCTCTGAGCCACCAGGGAGGCCCTTAGCATAATACCCTCCAGGAATATCCATGTTGTTTCAAATGGCAAGAATTCATTCTTTTTTATGTGTGAAAGTTGCTTAGTCATGTCTGACTCTTTGCCACCCTAAGGACTATACAATCCATGGAACTCTTCAGGCCAGAATACTGGAGTGGGTAACCTTTCCCTTTTCCAGGGGATCTTCCCAACCCAGGGATTGAATTCATTTTTTTTTTCTATAGTTGAGTAATATTGAATTATGACTCAATTACTCAATATGAATTACTCAATATTACTGAATATGAATGTGTATGTGTATGCATGTATATGGGTGTGTGTGTGTGTGTGTATGTTATTTCTTGTCTTTTTGATAATAGCTGTTCTTACAGGTATGAGGTGACATTTCATTATTGCTTTGATTTTCATTTCCTTGATATGTAGTGATATTGAACAATTTTCCATATTTTCTTCGGTCATATGTATGTCTTCTTTGGAAAAGTTTCTACTCAGGTCCTCCTTTCATTTTTTTTCTCGTTTATTATTTTAAATATAAATTTTATTTATTTTAGTTGGAGGCTAATTACATTACAATATTGTATTGCTTTTGCCACACATCGACATGAATCTGCCACAGGTGTACACGTGTTCCCCATGCTAAACCCTGCTCCCACCTCCTTCCCCATACCATCCCTCTGGGTCTTCACAGTGCACCAGCCCAGAGCGTCCTGTATCATGCATCGAACCTGGACTTGCGATTCGTTTCACATTTGATATTATACATGTTTCAATGCCGTTCTCCCAAATCATCCTACCCTCACCCTCTCCCAGAGGCCAAAAGACTGTTCTATACATCTGTGTATCTTTTGCTGTCTCTCATACAGGGTTATCATGACCATCTTTCTAAATTCCATATATATGTGTTAGTATACTGTATTGGTGTTTTTCTTTCTGCCTTACTTCACTTTGTATAATAGGCTCCAGTTTCATGCACCTCATTAGAACTGATTCAAATGTATTCTTTTTAATGGCTGAGTAAGACTCCATTGTGAATATGTACCACAGCTTTCTTATTCATTCGTCTGATGATGGACATCTAGATTGCTTCCATGTCCTGGCTATTATAAATGGTGCTGTGATGAACACTGGGGTACATGTGTCTCTTTCAATTCTGGATCCCTCGGTATGCATGATGAAGAGTGGGATTGCTGGGTTGTATGCCAGTTCTATTTCTAATTTTTTAAGGAATCTCCACACTGTTCTCCATAGTGGCTGTGAAAGTGAAAGTGAAGTCGCTCAGTCATGTCCGACTCTTTGTCACCCTATGGACTGTAGCCCACCAGGTTCTTCCCTCCATGGGATTTTCCAGGCAAGAGTACTGGAGTGAGTTGCCATTTCCTTCTCCAGGGGATCTTCCTGACCCAGGGATCGAACCCAGGTCTCCCACATTCCAGGAAGACGCTTTAACCTCTGAGCCACCAGGGAAGCCCAACCATCTTTCTAAATTCCATATATATGTGTTAGTATACTGTATTGGTGTTTTTCTTTCTGCCTTACTTCACTTTGTATAATAGGCTCCAGTTTCATGCACCTCATTAGAACTGATTCAAATGTATTCTTTTTAATGGCTGAGTAAGACTCCATTGTGAATATGTACCACAGCTTTCTTATTCATTCGTCTGATGATGGACATCTAGATTGCTTCCATGTCCTGGCTATTATAAATGGTGCTGTGATGAACACTGGGGTACATGTGTCTCTTTCAATTCTGGATCCCTCGGTATGCATGCTGAAGAGTGGGATTGCTGGGTTGTATGCCAGTTCTATTTCTAATTTTTTAAGGAATCTCCACACTGTTCTCCATAGTGGCTGTGAAAGTGAAAGTGAAGTCGCTCAGTCATGTCCGACTCTTTGTCACCCTATGGACTGTAGCCCACCAGGTTCTTCCCTCCATGGGATTTTCCAGGCAAGAGTACTGGAGTGAGTTGCCATTTCCTTCTCCAGGGGATCTTCCTGACCCAGGGATCGAACCCAGGTCTCCCACATTCCAGGAAGACGCTTTAACCTCTGAGCCACCAGGGAAGCCCCATAGTGGTTGTACTAGTTTGCATTCCCACTAAGATTGTAAGAGGGTTCCCTTTTCTCCACACCCTCTCCAGCATTTATTGCTTGTAGAGTTTTAGATAACAGCCATTCTGACTGGCATGAAATGGTACCTCATTGTGGTTTTGATTTGCAAGTCTCTGATAATGAGTGATGCTGAGCACCTTTTCATTTGCTTCTTAGCCATCTTTATGTGTTCTTTGGAGAAATGTCTGTTTTGGTTTTTGGCCCATTTTTTGATTGGGTCATTTATTTTTCTGGAATTCAGCTGCAGGAGTTGCTTGTATATTATTGAGACTAATTCTTTGTCAGTTGTATCATTTGCTATTATTTTCTTCCCTTACGAAGGGTGTCTTTTTACCTTGCTTATAGTTTCCTTTGTTGTGCAGAAGCTTTTAATTTTAATTAGGTTCCATTTGTTTATTTTTGCCTTTATTTCCAATATTCTGGGGCATGGGTCATAGAGGATCCTGCTGTGGTTTATGTCAGAGAGTGTTTTGCCCTCTTGGTGACACTGAAAGAGGAGAGTGAAAAGTTGGCTAAAAACTCAACCTTCAGTAAACTAAGACCATGGCATCTGGTCCCATCACTTCATGGCAAATAAATGTGGAAACAATAGAAACAGTGAAAGACCATTTTTGGGAGGGGGGCTCCAAAATCCCTGCAGATGATGACTACAGCCATGAAATTAAGAGGCTTACTCCTTGGAAGAAAAGTTGTGACTAATCTAGATAGCATATTAAAAAGCAGAGACATTACTTTGCCTACAAACATCTGTCTAGTCAAAGTTATGGTCTTTTCAGTAGTCATGTATGAATATGAGATTTGGACTATAAAGAAAACTAAACACCAAAGAACTGATGCTTTTGAACTGTAGTGTTGGAAAATACTCTTGGACTGCCAGGAAATTCAACTGGTCCATCCTAAAGGAAATCAGTCCTGAATACTCATTGGAGGGACTGATGTTGAAGCTGAAGCTCCAATACTTTGGCCACCTAACGCAAAAAACTGAGTCCTTTGAAAAGACCCTGCTGCTGGGAAAGATTGAGGGCAGGAGGAGAAGGGGGTGACAGAGGAGGAGATGGTTGAATGGCATCACTGACTCAATGGACATGAGTTTGAGCAAGCTCTGGGAGATGGTGAAGGATAGGGAAGCTTGGTGTACTGCAGTCCATGGGGTTGCAAAGTGTGAGACATGACTGAACAACTGAACTGAACTGAAGGAATTTATTTCCTTAAGGCCGACTAAGGTCCGCCTAGTCAAGGCTATGCTTTTTCCTGTGGTCATGTATGGATGTGAAAGTTGGACTGTGAAGAAAGCTGAGTGCCGAAGAATCGATGCTTTTGAACTGTGGTGTTGGAGAAAACTCCTGAGAGTCCCTTGGACTGCAAGGAGATCCAACCAGTCCATTCTGAAGGAGATCAACCCTGGAATTTCTTTGGAAGGACTGATGCTAAAGCTGAAACTCCAGTACTTTGGCCACCTCATGAGAAGAGTTGACTCATTGGAAAAGACTCTGATGCTGGGAGGGATTGGGGGCAGGAGGAGAAGGGGATGACCGAGGATGAGATTGCTGGATGGCATCACGGACTCGATGGACGTGAGTCTGAGTGAACTCCGGAAGATGGTGATGGACAGGGAGGCCTGGCGTGCTGCGATTCATGGGGTCGCAAAGAGTCGGACACGACTGAGCGACTGAACTGAACTGAACTGATATTTCTACATGGAAGGGTGAGTACTTAGCACTTGCCAGGCACCATGCTGAAATCATTATGTTACCTCATTCAGTCTTTGGGAGTGGGTACTTTTTTCTTCGTATTACATTGATCAGAAAAGTAAGGAGTTGTAAGGCAAAGTAATTTGCTCAAGGTCACCTGGTACTTAGGAATAAGTTTTTTGCATAGTAGAGAAGACATAAGCTAGCCCATTTATCTCTTGGTAATCATTTCCCACACTTCCTCCTAACTGAATTCATCTTTAGTCTTCTCAATACTCAGTGCTTTCTTTTGCTTTGATTATTAACATTTTAAATTACATATGAATGCATAGCTCCTAATAGCCATTCACAAAACTCGTTATTCTACATGTTTAATTTTACAAACAATTATTTTCAGTATTCCCTGACCCTTCTCAGTGGAGGATTAATAATTCTATGTGGACTTATAGTATACTTACATAATCCCTACTAAACACATATCACTATATGTTATGGATACTGTGCTGCACTGCCTGCCAGCTCTCCTTCATAAATGAGGTGCTCACTACTCCAGCTGCTTTAGAATATTGATAGCTGATGGTTCTAAGCAGAGTCATTCTTCCAGAATTACCATTCAACAAAGAAACAGCTCTTAATTTAAGGTCATACTCCCTCCTCTGAAGTAGGTCACGTCCAATGATTGATAAATGCAGGTATACAAAGGTCCAGGGCCCTTGACTCAGGATAATACAACTTTGAAAGTCATATCAGCCCTAGAATATTTGGAAGAACCTTCTGAGACCTTTGTTAACACTCCATCTCATCTCTGTCTAATCTTACTGCCTTATTTCCCATCACAAGTGTTGATTTTGAAACATTTCTCTCCCCAAAATTATGGTATACCTATTGACACCTCATGCTGTCTTATAAAGGACACAGTTTAAAGCTCCTATTTTTTTTTACTTCTTGGTTGTCTACCTCAATAAATTTTAAATCCCATGAAGGCAAAAGATATGTTTATCTTTCTCTTCACTCTCTAGTGTAGAGAGGCCATTCAATGCCAACTCAAAATGTACTCACCAAATGAATGAATAAGAAAGAAATGGAATCCAAACTTGTATCTGGCTGACTCAAAAGTCTGAGCTTCTTCAACAATGGAATATAATACTGCTCTCTTTGGGGACTCAAACACAAAATAGGAGAGAAAAGATGCACTTCTGTCAAGATTAATTAACCTCATGTTATGCCAATCCAAAAATCTTCAAGAGAAGACAATAAACCTTTTAGAAAACATGGAGCATTTCATTGTTTAAGCAAAGCCAGTCTGTATGTAAGTAAAACATATAATTTCTCACCTAATTAAGCCAACTAGTCAAATCATACACCATAAAAATTTATTGTGCATTAATCATTGCTTTAATTAAAACAAAGAACTCAATTCTGCCTCCAGATATATTAGAGTATGCAAATTTCTTTCTTCTTCTAACCTAAGTTCTACTATATGACTTGAACTGATGGGAATATTTGCCTAATGTGAATCTATAAAACAGTAAGCATAGTAAATATCATAATTTCACACCTATAACACATTTCAATATGAATTCCCAAGCAGATTTCAAAATAATTCATAACTGATTAGGATAATAGAGCAACACACTTTATAATGGGTTATCAAAAAACTGAAGCTAAATTTCACAGGAAACTTAATGTGTAAAACTCTATTTTATTAAGAGGCCAAACTTAAGATAACTACATTAAAACATGCAAGAGTCACCATTTTTCAAATGTTTATATTTATAGAAATGCAAATTGAATTCAATTGTCATATAATGCTAACCTAATTTTTAAATACAAATTTCACTGAGATTCTGAAATCCAACATTTTGGTGTATAACACATACCTATATATACATTCAGTTCATTTTATTTCAATCACTCAGTCATGTCTGACTCTTTGCAACCCCATGGACTGCAGCATGCCAGGAATCCCTGTTCATCACCAACTACTGGAGTTTGCTCAAACTCATGTCCAACATGTTGGTGATGCCATCCAACCATCTCATCCTCTGTCGACCCTTTCTCTTCCTGCCTTCAGTCTTTCCCAGCATCAGAGTCTTTTTCAGTTAGTTAGAATTTCACATCAGATGGCCAAAGAATTGGAGCTTCTACTTCAACATCTGTCCTTCTAATGAATATTCAGGACTGATTTCCTTTAGGATGGACTGGTTTGATCAGATCTTTTCTGTACAGTTCTTCTGTGTATTCTTGCCACCTCTTCTTAATATCTTCTGCTTCTGTTAGGGAAATCTTAGAAATAATTAAACTTAATTAGGTTGTCAGCTCAGATATCATTATGTCTTGCTGCTCAAGGATGTTTTGCAAATTTAATTAGTTAATGTTTGTAAAATAAGCTACAAGTGCCGGGTATCATTGGCATAGAATTTGATTTTCAGTATGATGAATCTTCAGTGTGATGTAATTAAGTCATACTGATTTCATATGAACTTTCATTGCAAGGTAATGTCTGTTCTGGAGTATTCTGGGGGCATGGGGTTGGGCTCTCATACTGGCATTTCATCAGGAAGAGCTCTGACACTGGAGCACGGTGGCAGGCATTTTGCATGGAATGTGATACACAGATCAGGTGAGACAAGACATTTAAACTGTCAGATGAGAATTGTGACTTCTACTGACACATAAATGTGATGTTTGTAACAATACTCAGTTGGACAGTATAGTAACTAAAAACAAACACTTTATCATCAAGATTTGCATGAGAGAAAACACTAAGGATCTTAGTTGGGTCTCTGTGTTCTCTTTGCCTATTATATTACATGTACATTAAATACTCTTCAACTAGGAAATTAATTTTTTAAATAAAAAAGTGACTTCAAGTATTACTCCATCCATACCTGTTAGTAAGCTCTTCCTGTGTGTGTGGAAAAGTCGCTCAGTTGTGTCCAGCTCTTTGCGACCCCATGGACTGGAGCCTGCCAGGCTCCTCTGTACATGGAATTCTCCAGGTCAGAATACTGGAACTGGTAGCCATTCCCTTCTCCAGGGAATCTTCCCCACCCAGGGATCGAACCCAGGTCTACCTCATTACAGGTGGATTCTTTACCGTCTGAGTCACCAGACAAGTCAAGAATACTGGAGTGGGTAGCTCATCCCTTCTCTAGAGGATCTTCCCGACCCAGGGTCTCCTGCATTGCAGGTGGATTCTTTACCAGCTGAGCCAGGGAAGCCGGAGCTCTTTTTAACCGGTACAATTTACTGTTGACTCAGAAACTCAAAAGTGTATTCACAGTTTTGGACTTGAGAGAGGAATCAAATAAGGTGTAGGATAGGGTTTTTCAAATGTTTTAGTCTCAGTGTTCTTTATACTCTCAAAAATTGTTAAAGATCCTAAAGAGTTTTTGTTTATGTATATTACATCTATCAATGTTCATTGTCTTAGAAATTAAAGCTGTTTTTTTAAATGTATACATTCATTGAAAATAACCCCATGATATAATAACATAAATAAGAGACTTTTAAAGAGAAAAGGGGAGAAGAGTGACATTGTTTTTCATTTTTATAAATCTTTTAAGTATTTAGCTTCACAGAAGACAGCTGAAGCTCCATATTTGGTTCTGCATCCAATCTGATGTGATACATCGGTTGCAATAGATGAAAAGAAGTTTGGCCTCACCCAAATATGTAACTGGAAAGGGAGGAGTATTTTAACAGACTTCTTAGATGATTGTGGATATTGCTTTTTGACTTGATACTGGAAACCAACAACTGATAGTCTTTAAAGGTTGGTTTCTCCGAAGTTGATGGATTCTGCAACTATATCAACGACTCTTTTGAAAGATTTTTTTAATGTGGACCATTTGAAAAGTCTTTATTGACTATATTACAATAGTATTTCTGTTTTATGTTTTGGTTTTTCAGCCCTGAGGCATGTGAGCTCTTAGCTCCCACACCAGTGATTGAACCCATACCCCCTGCCTTAGAAGGTGAAGTCTTAACCACTGGACCACCAGGGAAGACCCTATATTTCACTATTTTAAAATCCACTGGTCTGTCTTGCACTTGTATCATGCACTGGTCGTTTGGAAAACATTGATTCACGGAGTTGTGTAAATCTTCCAAATGTTGACACATTTTGTTATACAATATCAAACAATCACTTTGTTCAATATCACCACCGATTTCATCTTAAAATTCTTTAGATATTGGTGTACTGCCAAGCTTTCTAAAATTTTCATTTTTGCTATAAAGTTGGAATTTTATTATTGGCAATAAATACTTTCAGTTGTTTTCCTTGAAGTGATAGTCTCACTTTGTTCATTTTAGAAAAAAAAAAAATGTCTGCCAAATACTCACATCTGAATAAGCATAGTTTGTTTTCAAGTAAAAATGATATTCCATTAAAAAAGCAGCCAGCTTAGCTCACACCCGTTGTAACTCATACACACGGAGGTCTTGTTGGAGCATCCCATTTTTCACACAGAATAGTAAAATGTTATGTCCTCAAGGGTTGACATTTAATAAAGTGAATACTTTTTATTGCTTTATCGAGGTCATCGTTAAGTGAAATTGGTACTTTAAGAAAAATCCAGGACTACACAGCGTGCCATATATACTGGTCGTTACAGTTTGGTACTATTGCCTCAACTGGTGCTAAGGCCCAGGGACTGTGTTCATTTTACCTTGGCTCCACCAATGCAAATGTAAGCACAGTGAAAATACAAATAACGCCTCATCTTACAATGAACTTGTAGATCTATTCAGAGACCTCTGGAGTCTGTGGACAGCACTTTGAGAAACACTGGTACAAGAAAAGCACTGAAGGGGGAACAGAGGAGAGTCAGGGTATTTTTTTAAAAGCTGCTACTTCAGGAGTACATAGGATGATGTACGGCAGTAAAATCTGATGGAATTTGTTGTTGCTACTGTTTGCTTTTTAAGCAGTGGGAAGCATAATTTACTGCCCTAAATCAGTTTTTCCAACTTTTGGGACTATAATACACAAAAGAAATGTTTTCTACATTGTAACAGTGCGTACATACATACATATTTACTGAAATAAAAGTTTCATGAGATATCCTTACAATTTGTGATGAACTCTAAAACATTTTTATTTTCTTCTGTTTTACCTTTTTCAAAAAATGTTAGTTATGACCCACTAAATTGATTTTAGCAACTCACTATTGGGAAATTACTGTTGGCAAAAACCTGCATTAAATAAAGATGCTTTCATTTTGTAATATTTAAACATGGAACAATGGACTGGTTCCAAATTGGGAAAGGAGTATGTCAAGGCTGTATATTGTCACCATGAGTCTGAGTGACCTCCGGGAGTTGGTGATGAACAGGGAAGCCTGGCGTGCTGCGATTCATGGGGTCACAAATAGTCGGGTATGACTGAGCGACTGAACTGACTGAACTGAACTGAAACTCAGCAAACTTCTTTTGCCATAAATATTTCCCTCACAAATAGGTCTCAGAAAACAATCCTTCCATGGCCTCAAGCTGCGGCTTACATGCTCATCCTGGAACATTATTTGTAAAGATCCTTGAACAAATGTCAGTGGTTATTTTTATAGATAATTTTTCTGGGCACAACTGCAGAAGGTTTTGTGCTTTCTCATGCTTCTCTCAAGCACCTTAACATTCTTTCCAGCCAATTCAACTGAAGAAAGGAAAGAACAAGTCAGAATCACAAGGCTTAACTCCTTCATCCCAGGACCGTGCCTATGAAATGAGGAGAGGAGGTTGGGTTCATACCTCCATTTTGTCAGTAATGCCTAACGTGGCTCCTGAGAGAGATCTCTAGTCTTTCCCTTTGTATTGTTTTCCTCTATTTCTTTGCACTGATCACTTAGGAAGGCTTTCTTATCTCTCCTTGCTGTTCTTTGTAACTCTGTGTTCAGATTGGTACATCTTTCTTTTTTGCCTTTGCCTTTAGCTTCTATTTTTTTCTCAGCTATTGGTAAGGCTTCCTCAGACCACCATTTTGCCTTTTGCATTTCTTGTTTGGGGATGGTTTTGATGACCACCTCTTGTACTATAAGCCTCTGGCCATAGTTTTTCAGGCATTTTACCTGTCAGATCCAATACCTCATGGTGCTGTTGCTGCTGCTGCTAAGTCACTTCAGTCGTGTCCAGCTCTGTGCGACCCCATAGATGGTAGCCCACCAGGCTCCCCCATCCCTGGGATTCAAGGCAAGAACACTGAAGTGGGTTGCCATTTCCTTCTCCAGTTCATGAAAGTGAAAATTGGATACCTCATACATGTTAATAACTATGTGCATTTACATACATTTGAACTAATAGAAAATTTCATTTTCTTCTCTCAGGATGAAATAAGATTATTCAAATTATCTTAGAAATATAGGCCCAACAACAAGTGTAAAATCATCTTCACAGGACAATAATGGGTTTCATAGTGTGTAGTTCTTAGGAAGCAATTGTGGATATCATAGCCGTTAAGTAGAGTTTTGCCAATGAAATGAAGGAGAGTATAAAACAAATTCTTAGCTACACAATAGAGTATTACATAATTTCATGACTGGATATGAATTGAAGATACCATTAATAATTTATAAGAAATGGTAATTACTAAATGTGAAATTAAAGTATGCTCTATTATGAATATGATAAGTGTAATGTGCTCTTATAGCATTTAGGAACAAATGGAATTTATATTAATATCAGCCTGAATTAAACATAGAAGCAAGTCTCAATTTTAGCCTTTAGTTACTATAAATATAGACCAAATAATGCATTGAGATACAGATTAATGCATTGAGATACAGATTATGGTCAAGAAGTTCAGAAATGAATAACTAAGACAGAGAAGGATATACATATTTAATCACTCAATCTATTAACATTTGATCATTCACAGTTTATAATGATAAAATATTATATTGTAGTAATGACATTTGCTTTTTGGAAAGAAAGCTATGAGAAGTCTAGAGAGAATATAAAAAAGCTTACCTAGTGGCTCAGATGGTAAAGAATCTGCCTGAAATGCAAGAGACCTGGGTTCAATCCCTGGCTTAGGAAGATCCCCTTGAGAAGTGGATGGCAACCCAATCCAGTACTGTTGCTTGGAAAACCCCATGGACTGAGAAGCCTGGCGTGCCCCAACCCATGGGTTCTGGACATGTCTGAGCAACTAACATACTCACTCACTTTTCTGTCAAAGATTTGTGTAGTCAAAGCTATGGTTTTTCCAGCAGTCATGTACAAACATGAGACTTGTGCCTAAAACAAGGCTGAACACCAAAGATTTGATACTTTGAAATTGTGCTGATGGAGAAGACTCTTGAGAGTCCTTTGGACTGCAAGGAGTTCAAACCAGTCAATCCTAAAGGAAGTCAACCCTGACTGTTCACTGGAAGGACTGATACTAAAGCTGAAGCTCCAATACTTTGGCCACCTTATATGAAGAGCCAACTCACTACAAAAGACCCTCATGGTGAAAAGATTGAAGGCAGAAGAAGAAGGCAGCAGAGGATGAGATGGTTCGATAGCATCACCAAATCAATGGACATGAATTTGCGCACACCATGATAATGGAGGAAAGAGGAGCCTGGCGTGCTGCAGTCAATGGGGTCGCAAAGAGTCAGACATGACTTAGTGACTGAACAACAATAACAACAACCAGAAATAAGGTTACAGTAAGAAAAATAATTTGCCTTGCCTCATTTTCAGTTTTATCACTCCTCACACCAAAATCACCTATAAATATATTTTGTCTCTATATAAGTGTCATACTGTAACAACTACCAGAGATTATGTAAATGTTTTCTTCTCTTTAGAAAGTGCTGATGAGATATTATACACTGGTAAAGATCAAGTTCAAAGCATATTAAGCTTTTAAACCCAAAGACAAAAGAAAAAAATTTCACCAAAAGCATATGCAAATGACCAAACTAAGAGGCCACACACATCATTTAAAACTTAGATAAAAGGACAAATAAAAATTTCAGGGAAATAAATTAAAATTACAATAGTATTTAATGATCTCAGCACTTGGTTTATCTTATGTTTTTAGTTCACTAGAGGTTTCAGAAACCAACTGCCTCAAAGTCCATATTCCTTCTAAGAATATAATTGCTGTATCTTACACTGGCTTCTTAGAGTAGGGCATACTAGCTCCACCATTCTGGAACATAAGCATTAAATTACAGGTCAAAAAAAACAAAGACGATCAAATGACTGAGGTTCAATTTGACTCACTGCCTTCCAATCTCTAATACAATTGGCTAGAGCAGAATTGGAATATGTAAAATATAATGGAACTGAAGGAATCAACCTGCCTGACTTCAAATTATACTGCAAAGCTACAGTCCTCAAGACAGTATGATACTGGCACAAAGACAGAAATATAGATCAATGGAACAATATAGAAAGCCCAGAGATAAATCCACACACCTATGGACACCTCATCTTTGATAAAGGATGCAACAATACAATGAAGAAAAGACAATCTCTTTAATAAGTGGTGCTGGGAAAACTGGTCAACCAACTGTAAAAGAATGAAGCTAGAACACTTTCTAACACCATACACACAAATAAGCACATAATTGATTAAAGATCTAAACATAAGACCAGAAACTATAAAACTCCTAGAGGAGAACATAGGCAAAACACTCTCTGACATAAATCACAGCAGGATCCTCTATGACCCACATCACAGAGTACTGAAAATAAAATAAAAAATAAACAAATAGGACATAATTAAACTTAAAAGCTTTTGCACAATGAAGGAAACTATAAGCAAGATGAAAAGACAGCGTTCAGAAGGGGAGAAAATAATAGCAACTGACAAAGAATTAATCTCAAATATATACAAACAGCTCATGCAGCTCAATACCAGAAAAATAAATGACCCAATCAAAAAATGGGCCAAAGATCTAAACAGAAATTTCTCCAAAGAAGACATGCAGATGGCTAACAAACACATGAAAAGATGCTTAACATCACTCATTATCAGAGAAATGCATACCAAAACCACAATGAGGTACCATCTCACGGTGGTCAGAATGGCTGCTACCAAAAAGTCTACAAAGAGTAAATGCTGGAGAGGGTGCAGAGAAAAGAAAACCTGTTAAACTGTTGGTGGGAATGCAAACTAGTACAGCCACTATGGAGAACAGTGTGGAGATTCCTTACAAAATGGGAAATAAAACTGCCATATGACTGAGCAACTCCACTGCTGGGTATATACACCAGGGAAACCAGAATTGAAAGAGACATGTGTACTCCAGTGCTTATCATAGCACTGTTTACAATAGCCAGGACATGGAAGCAACCTAGATGTCCATTGGCAGACGAGTGGATAAGAAAGCTATGGTACATATACACAATGGGATATTACTCAGCTATTAAAAAGAATGCATTCAAATTAGTTTTTTTTNAGTGTCTTTTAATTTCATGGCTGCAGTCACCATCTGCAGTGATTTTGGAGCCCAGAAAAATAAAGTCAGCCACTGTTTCCACTGTTTTCCTGTCTATTTCCCATGAAGTGATGGGACCAGATGCCATGATCTTTGTTTTCTGAATGTTGAGCTTTAAGCTAATTTTTTCCCTCTCCTCTTTCACTTTCATCAAGAGGCTTTTTAGTTCCTCTTCACTTTCTGCCATAAGGGTGGTGTCATCTGCATATCTGAGATTATCGATATTTCTCCTGGCAATCTTAATTCCAACTTGTGCTTCTTCCAGCCCAGTGTTTCTCATGATGTGCTCTGCATATAAGTTAAATAAGTAGGGTGACAATATACAGCCTTGACATGCTCCTTTTCCTTTTTGGAACCAGTCTGTTGTTCCATGTCCAGTTCTAACTGTTGCTTCCTGACCTGCATATAGGTTTCTCAAGAGGCAGGTCAGGTGGTCTGGTATTCCCATCTCTTTCAGAATTGTCCACAGTTTACTTTGATGGGTGCACCTAATTGTAAAAACCAAAATGAAGTGGCTATCAATTGGGGATTTTATGCTTTAACAGAAATATTTCTTGCTAGTGCTAAGACTATAGATGGTAAGCAAGTAGAATGTATCAGAGATAAAGAAGTAGCTTCTGTGATCTTTTCAGTATTTGGCCCTTTCCTGCTTCTCCTTGGCTTTCAAGATATCCTTTCAGACTCTCTCTTCCTATATTTTTCAATATTTTAAAAATATTGACTTATTGTTCTAGTCTGCTTCAATCTTTAAAGTCATTTTTTTAAAAAATTTAATCAGAATATAATCGATTTACAATGTTGTGTTAGTTTCAGGTGTACAGCAAAGTGGATCAGTTATACATATATTCACTCTTTTATAGATTCTTTTCTGATATGGCCATTGCAGAGTATTGAGTAGAGTTGTCTGTGCTATACAGGAGGTCCTTATTCATTATCTATTTTACATATGGAAGGGCATGTGTCAGTCTCAATCTTCCAATATATCCCTAACTCCCCTTATCCCCTGGTAACCACAGGTTTGTTTTCTATATCTGTAACTCTACTTCTGTTTTGTGGATAAGTTCATTTGTACCCTTTTTTAAGACTCCAATGTAAGCAGTATCATATGATATTTGTCTTCCTCAGTCTGACTTCACTAAGTGTGAGTGTCTAGGTCCATCCCTGTTGCTGCAAATGGGCGTTATTTCATTCTTTTTCTATGGACGATGTTCCATTGTATATATGTACACATTTTCTGTATCCATTTACACATTTTCTGTATCCATTCGTTGGTGGACATTTCGGTTGCTTCCATGTCCTAGCTGTTGTAAATACTGCTGCAATGAACAGTGGGGTACATGAGTCTTTTTGAAGTACAGTTTTCTCCGGATGTATGCCCAGGAGTGGGATTACAGGATCATATGGTAGCTCTATTTTTAGTTTTTTAAAGGAAACTCCATATTGTTCTCTATAGTAGCTGCACCAGTTTACATTCCAGCCAGCAGTGTAGGAGGGTTTCCTTTTCTCCACATGCTCTCTAGCATTCATTGTCTGTAGATTTTTCGATGATGGCTATTCTGACTGGCATGAAGTGATACCTCACTGCATTTTAATTTGCATTTCTCTAGTAAATAGTGATATTGAGCACCTTTTCATGTGCTTTTTAACCATCTGTATGTCTTCTTTGGAGAAATGTCTATTTACATATTCCATCCATTTTTTGGGGGGGAGTGGTTGTTTGTTTTCTGATATTGAGCTGCATGAGCTGTTTGTATATTCTGGAGATGAATCCCTTGTCAGTTGCTTCAGTTGCAAATATTTTCTCCCATTCTGAAGGCTGTCTCTTCATTTTGTTTATGATTTCCTTTGCTGTGCAAAAGCTTTTAAGTTTAATTAGGTCTATTTTCTCTCTGTTCAAGGCCAAGGTACTTACTTATACTTGCCTCCTCTGCTTTGGCATCAATCTGGTGATGTATAGGAACAACTGGGCGGGGGTTGCGGGGTGTGGGGGGACAGGAAGGGAGAGTTAGTTACCTATTGCAATTGCTCAGAAGAGATATGAGGAGGTCCCGAATCAGGGAGGTGCCGCTGCAAATGGAAAAGCAGGAAGAAGCCCAGAAAATTTGTCTGGTGATCAGAGAGTGGGGATGTAGGAGAAAGAAAAGATTAGAGATTCTCAATTAGAGGAATCTGATAAAGTAGGAGGAGGAGCTGAAACAGGAAAATAATTAGGTCATTTAAAAAACATATTGCAGATATTAAACAGGCATCAGAAAATATGACAGTGAAACCAGAGAGAGTGCAGGCCTAGGGCTTTGAGCTAAATTACCTACACAGGAGCAATTGTTGAGCTCATGGGTATAAATGAAGTCGATGATGTAGAGAACACAATAGAAGAAAGTGACAAGATAAACTTTGGAGAATTTTGAAACTGGAAAGAGCAATGAGAGATGAGGTGCCCCTGCAGGGGACATTCAAGGAGCAGAGAACCAGTTAGAAGAAAGAACTTTGACAACACATGAAATACTAACTTATAGTCCTTTGGGGGACAGGACAGCTTCTTTCTTTTTTTCTGAGCAAAAAATAACACAGAAATGTTCAAGGAGATGCGTGATGTGGAGAGAAAGATCCTAGAATCTGGAGCCAGCAGCCATAGGTTTTCATTTCCTCATAAGAGCTTACTAGTTATATGACTTTGGGTAAGCCACAGAACACAGATATGAAGCCTTTAGAGAACAGCTGCAGGAAAATTTGTGTGCAACGTATTGTCAGAAATACGTCAAATCAGAGGGAGGAGAGCTTTCTGGTCGGAGGAAGGCAGAGCACATCACTGAATATGTAGAACTTGAGTGAAGTGTCAGATGAGTAGGATTTTGGCAGATACAATAATGAAGGGAGAATACGTGACTTAGAAAAATGAGGGTGTGTCATCTGTAGAAGAGAGAATTGAAGACAAAAATTCTCCTAAAAGAGAATCTTTTTTTTTTTTAGAGCTTCCATTTTACTTTACAGTACTCTGTTGGTTTTGGCATACATTGACATGAATCTGCCACGGGTGTACACGAACTTTCAAACATGAACCCCCCTCCCACCTCCCACCCCACATCATCCCTCTTGTTTTGGAATTTATGTGGCTTGTTTATTTGAAATGTTGTTGTGCCATAGTATATACAGAAGAAAAAACAAAGTATCCACTTATAGGAAAAGCCTTTTTTTAGGATGAATGGGTTAATCTATGTTTTATTTTATTCACTTTCATTTTAGAAATGTACCATGAAAAAGTTTCCGTAAGATGCCTCTTATGTTAGTGTTATGGAGAAGGGAATGGCAACCCACTCCTGTATTCCTTCTTGGAGAATCCCATGGACAGAGGAGCCTGGCAGACTACAGTCCATGGAGTCCCAAAGGGTTGGACACGACTGAAGTGACTTAGCACCATGTTTTTGTTAAGGAGATTAGCGGTACTTTATGTAGAAAGTTCAGCAACCACTTAAAGATCCCTTCACTTTTCAAGTTGGAGGTACAGATAAGCAACTTATTTAACTTCGAGATCAAAAGTGAAAGTCACGCAATGGAGGTCTGGGAGATGCATATTAGATGTGATATGACAGTGCATCTTCTTGGATCACAATAATAGAGGAAAACAGGAGTTGACTGCAAACTGAAGAGAGACACAGAGGGAATACAATCCAGAGGAATAAATTGTTTAAGAGTATTGTGACTTTAAGATAAAATGTCAGTTTGGTAGTTAACCAACATTCTTGGGCCATGATGCTGGTTCTTTGGGGGAAAATTAAATCAAGCAAACATAAAGGCATTTTATTCCACTATCTTTGGGGAAAATACAGTTACACATTTGACCTCTCAGAATCCATTCCAGTCCGATGGGCTTTATGGACCACGCACTGGATCAGCAGTAGAGTGTGTGACAGGCATTCTGTCTGTGGCTGAGAATTGTTCATTAGGCATTACCAGAGGCTTCAGAAATGATCTCAGTGTGGTTCACCTTGCTTTGAATGAAACCAGTGAGATCACTAGCACTCACTTTAGTTGAGGACAAGCTGAGGATTAGCAGCTTTTCAAAATGAAAACCAGAGAGTACTAAATGTGTCATCATTGGGAGGGGGTGCTCTGGGTTTAAGAGGATTTGGACACATACAGAGATCATTACTATGTTATTATAAGTTAGTTTATATTTGCCAAATGCAAATATAAAAATCATTTCATAATTACACAGGCATTAAAGTCTTGCATCATTAACCACATATTTAAAACAGCTTTGCGTCACTTACAAAAACAATTTAAAATATCAGATTATTGAATTTCCTCTGTTCTAATGGCCCGTTGCCTCACAGCCAGCCTTAACCTGTTTATTGTCTTATAATTAAATGCATTTTAAGAAAGAGTGTTATTCTGTCATTTATCAAAAATTGAAGTGCAGGAAAATGAAGCAATTTGTGCATATGTATTCATCCATCCAGTATTCAAATTCAAGAGTCAAACTCAGATTGTTCCTTAACCTGGTCTATATTTGTACAGTATGCCAGGCAGGCAGCCTACTGTTAAGGGAAAAGAAGGAAAATAATAAAAAATTTCAAAAAATGATTAGCTTTGAGTTAAATAACAAAGGAGCACCAAATGGAAACTCATCCACTAGCCAAGAAGGGCTCTAGTTCACTCCACCATCCATCACCACCAGCTGGCAGATGGGCTCAAGAGTAATGCACTCCTGCGTAGATGCCAAGTTCTCTGCTTATGCAGCAATCTTTGTCCTTGCCATCCAGGGTAGGAGGACAGGGAGTGGCTGGAGCCTACAGTTCCACGTAGCAGTACATCCCACTCGAAGGAAACTCTTGGGGTTATCCAAAAAAAATGGAATTCAAATTTGGAACCAGATCTCACCTGATACATTTTAATTGATTGCCATGTGATTGGCCATCTGTTTATAATTTGCCTTTTCTTTATATGAGAAATGCTTTTGTACCGGGTGGGACCCATGTGCCTCTCAATTTCTATATGGAAAAAAAATATTTTCTATCTTTTCATTGCTTTGCTGAGTAGCTTTCAACAAGCTTTTGGGAAAAGTCTGGATCCAGATTTATAAAGTATCAACTGATGCTGTGCTAAAACAATAGGATATTTTATGGGTTGTAAAGCTCTTATTATTAAGTAATTTTTGGTTGTGGTAATTTTAATAATAAGAGTAGTAAACTATTCTACAGGGGGGAAGGCTGATGAACCTTTTAAGATCAGTTGAGATTGTTTAAATTCAGTTTATGCCTTAAGAACTAAACCTTTTTAATTATCATTTGGCTCTTGCTATAGTTCTATAATTTATTTGAATGTCACCATTTCAATGAGGTATAGACACTGATGCTAGCTGGAATTATGGAGCTAAATGATCAGTCCCTAAAATTTCCAGAAATGCCAAATTTGTTGTATTTTTACAATTTAAAATGTGCTAATCTTCATTGGGCCAAATTTCATTCTCTTGTCTAAACCTCCCTTTTATGAGTCTCTCATTAAAACTGTGGTGGTTAATATAAGACTGGAAGCTGAATTTCTTAAGGATGAAGAGCAGAGTTTCTCTAACATTGGGGCATCAGAATGATGGTGGGAGCTCCATTACCTGGCCCAAATCCATGCAATCAGAATCTGGGGTCTGGACAGCTTTTGTTGTCACAAGTGGCTCAGGTCATTCTGATGCACACCAACGTTTGAGAACAAGTGAACTTGAGAACAAGATCAGCCCAAAGGCCAAATACACCCACTGACTGTTTTTGTAAATAACATTTTATGGGAACAGGGCCACAGCCATCATTTTTGTACTGTCTGTGGCTGCTTTCCCAATGCAATGACAGAGTTGAGTAGCTGTGACATAAACCATATGGCCCACAAACCTGAAAGTATTTACTATCTGTCCCTTCACAGAGGAAGCTTGCCAACTCCTGAGCGAGATGAATGATATAAAAAGAAATATGTTTTTCCACATCTAGTTGTTTTGATTCACCCGTTCATTCATTCATTCACTCCTTTGCCTGGACAAATAAGATCTAAAATTCTTAGAATCACTGAGGGGGTTAAAAATGACTTTAGATACCACCTCTTAATATTCTTCAAACCTTTAAGTTGTTTCAAAAAAGAAAAGAGAAACAGCTGAATAATGCTTTTAAAAAATGAACTTTAAAAAATTCTCTATTTGATTAAGATTTTGGATATCTAATGATTTTCCAAATTATTACAAAAGGACCCATGGGCAAGTTAAACTCTGTAATAGCATGTATTTTAGCAGCAGCTTAAATAAAATTCAAATATAAGGAAAAAACAAGCCTTTCATCTCAAAAGGTGAATAATGTTAAAAGATTAAAGGGGCCTAGAAATGCATTTGGATTCAGCAAGGCAGTGAAATGAGGAAAAGGGCTAATGATCTTTAGGAGCCGGAGACAGCCATCATAAAACAAAGATGCTTTCTGGTGATACAGTACAAGAATGCTCTGTACACCGTATGAAGCATCTTGAAATGTGAATAAATTGGATGAAGTTCCAAAAACAATAGATATGCTCAAGTGAATGGGAGGACAGAGCTGCAGGAAGGCTTTTGATTTACATAGCATGATTGTTTCAAGGTGCACACAGCCCTTCCCAAGAGCTGGGCTGGATTTTCCTCCCAGCGCCTGCAGGAGATGTTGAATTGACATCACAGAAAATTGTCAGCAGAGAAGAGAGACTGATTGCCCAGCTGTAGGAGGGAGTTGGAGAAGGGAATTAGGTTCCTTACACCTTGTTCATCATGTCATTCACTCCCTTCTTCAAAGATCTTCAATGACTTCTTATTACTTAAACGATTAAAGGCAAGTCCCGGCTGGTATTTCAGGCTTTCTCTAATACGTCCCTTATGGGGTATCACTAAGCATTTTCATGCCTACTACCTCATTTGATCTTCACAGAATCCTCATGCAAGTCAGAGGGGGGACTTTGTATTCCCATTTTACAGATAAGTTTAAGCTCAGGTATAGCTGGTTTAGGGGCTTCCCATGTGGCGTGAGTGGTAAAGAACCCACCTGCCAATGCAGGAGACACAAGAGATGTGAGTTCGATCCCTGGGTCGGGAAGATCCCCTGGAGGAGGGCATGGCAACCCACTCCAGTATTCTTGCCTGGGAAATCCCATGGACAGAGGAACCTGGCGGGCTACCGTCTATAGAATCGCAGAGAGTCGAACATGACTGAAGCGACCTAGCACACACAGAGCTGGTTTAATGGACCAGCTAAAGGCTATACAGAAGGAGGGGGCTGAGTCAGGGCTAGGACTCCTGTTCCCTGTGTGACATCATGTTCATGAATCTTTTCCTCTAGATTAGCCGAGTTCCTGAAACATGCCTGACGCTTGCCTGGTCTTTGCTTGTGCCGTGGAATACCTCAAGGCCACCTTTTGAGTTCCAGTTCCCTTTGGGGCTTACTCGGTGTCTCAGCGGTAGAAGAATCCACCTGCAATGCAGGAGATGCAGGAGTTGTGGGTTCAATCCCCATTTCTCTTGGTCTGCTAGCAAATGTTTCCCGAGCTCCAGTATTCTGTGCTCTCTTTCTCCTCCTCTGAGCTCACATACCTTTCGTTGACACCATTTCCTTTTCCTCCCAGTCCTACCATGCCAAAGCACGGCTCCTCCCCTTTGCTGGGTGTTCCTCTTCTGCACTGAGACTCTTGAATCACTCTTCAGCTTTGCCCATGTGTACGCCCCATGTCGGAACTGTCTGCTCTTTGAGAGAGCATCTAGATAGCATATATTCCTTTTCTCCTCCACATTGCCTTCTGTGATGCATCAAGAAGGTGGGAGCTCCATAAATATTTGTTGGACAAACAAATCATTTCATTCTCAAGCTGTCTCTGAATATGATTAAGAGAAATGAGATGAAATTGAAAAGCAGAGACCAGGTTGTCTTTTTAACAGCAAATTCTTTTCTAATGAATCAAAGTATTCCAAGGACAGTCAGTGACACTCTATATTCAGCTGAGGCCTAGATTCATAAGGGCTGAGTGATCCTAACCTGGGCGCAAAAGGAAAACCAGCCCCACAGGAAACTGACTTGGAATACACACTGGTAAGACAACTCTTTCACAACTTTCACTTGAGGCCAGCAACTCACAGGCAGTTGACCTAACAGGAAGACACAGGAACAGGTTCCCTCCCCGCCACCCCAAAAGGCTGGCTTTGCCATTTCTCCCCCTTCCTGGAGGTGTGCACAGCTCTATGCTTTCCTGGCCAGGAACCCCAGGTGCAGCTGCAACAGAGCAAGCCTTCCCTGGAGCTTCACCAAGATCTTCTCATCTCTCTCTGGTTGTGGGATTAGGAGCTAACATAGTCTCTTTGTGAAGTCTGATACATGGGAAATACAGTCTACAGGGCGACCCCTCTCAGGAGTGGGTGGTACTTGCCTCCGAGCAGGGTTGTCTTAGCCTTCATGAAGCCTACTTTGTGCACAGTGATTCCCCCTCAATTTTGAGCACTTCCTGCCCAGTTGCACTGATGCCACCCTCACCCCCTAGGACTGGTGCACGAGAAGATCACACCTACGATCAGCATCCTCTGAGTTCAGGGCCCCGGCCCAGTCAGCAGGGCGATGTAGTCTATACCAAGGGTCCCCAAGCTTTTTGACACCAGGGTCTGGTTTCGTGGGAGACAGTTTTCCCACGGACTTGGGGATGGTTTGGAGATGATTCAAGCACAGTAGGGTCTGTGTTCCTGAGACTCTAATGCCCCGCTGATCTGACAGGAGGCAGAGCTCAGGTGGTAATGTGAGTGATGGGGAGCGGCTGTAAACACAGGTGAGGCTGGCTGGTTCCGCTGTCCGCTGCTCACCTCCTGCTGCGCAGCCCCAGGGGGTGGGGGTGGGTGGTGTTGGGGACTCTTGGTCTTTACCATTCCCCCTACTTCTGGCTGAGAACATTGACCAAGTTACAACTAAATTTGAGGTTATACCTCTGAACATTGATGACTTCCTCTTGATTTACTAGATCTTTCTGTTGCAGAAAGTGATTATATGAGTCTGAGAGCTACCTGGGAAGCTGAAAATTTATGTGGTTTTTGTGTGTGTAGAATATAATTGAGAGGTTTCTGCAAGAGCCTCTCAATTATATTCCACACACATATTTCTTCACTTAAGAGTAAAGCAGAGCTGTGTAAAGTGAGCAGCGTGTTTACACTAGGTCCCTATGGCTTGCTATCAAATTAGTGGCAAATCAGTATTAGAGTAAACAGGGGTCAAAGATCAAACCCACAATTTCACATAAAATTCAAAACACAAGACACAAGACACAAAATAGAAGGCTCGTGTCATGAGACCATCAACTACTCTTAAAAAATAATCAAAACCAGGAAAAGATGAGAGGAAACAAAATTTAAACATGATTTTAGTCCAGGATCTGATGCAAAAGCCAGACCTTACAGAGATCTTTTAAAAACCATGACCACTGACTACATGTCACTCATCTTAACTGGAAACACACATCAAAAGGTGCCAAGAACCAAGACTTAGTAACTCCCGGATTCTACTCATGGACTTGACACTGACTTTGGACAAATCAGAATCTGTCTTCATTTTTCACTCTGAAAATTAGGGTAGAAACTATTGCTTTACTTCTCTTGATGGACAGCTCTGGAGAGAATCATACTAATAAGGAGACAGTGGTAATTCTCTCCTAGATTTGATTAGATGTATTTTTGAAAGGTCAAATGATTTAGTAGCATAACATTGTACACACCACACCCCATTTTTACTGTGGGCAGCTCTCCACTCTTGGCTTCTAAGCAGGAAATGAGAAGAATCACATTTATTCCATGTTAAAGCATTCCTTGAAACAACAACAAAAAAAAAACATAAAAATTAATTACTGCTTAGCTCTTATTATTGAAATTGGAGTCCTAAATTAGTCAACAGTTCATACCTATCATTATTAATCTAGGTTTAATTAAACCTTGAGTTAAAGCATAATGTTTTCCTGAGCTTAAATGAATGGGCTAAGCCAGATGATGAATATTATTGGGAAACAGAAAAGCCTTTTTAAAAGAGTTTAGGAAAGCTCCAAAGGAATGCTGAATATTTTTCAATAATTTAGTCAATAATTTTAATTACAATGCTGCTTATTAATTGTTAAGTATTTGCTTAATCAATACCACCAGATGTCAGTATATTCTGTATGATTAGCACTGAGTTCTCAAAACCAGCCAGAGTTTTCATTCCAGTTAATGAAAATGATGTAGTGGCCAAATAATTAAAGCTCTCTAGAGGATTATAAATCCTCTTCCTCAACGTTGGTTATGTTATGGTAGAGGCCCCTCAGTTTAGATACAAATTCCCAGCTTCCCAATAAATCTTGGCACTGAGATTCTTGAAAGTAAGAATGCCATTCTCTGCAAGTGATGCATGGTCTTCGAGCTCGAACAGCGTGTTGAGGGACACAAAGAAGCAGAGCTTCAGCTGCGCCAGCTCTGGATCTCTCCTGTGCTTCTTTTCTAGCCTATTGACTGGACTTTTCCATTCAGGCAATGTCTTATTGGCATTTGATGTTTAAACCAAAGGGGTTATCAGCTAGATAAGGGGAATTTTGTTAACGAAGAATTAATTTTTACTAATTCCTGGATATGTACTAGGACTTGTATCTGTGTTATCTTATGGAAGCAATAAGAAGTTAAGAAATAACATTTAGAATGCCTGAAAGCTTAGTGTGTGCCTCTTTTTGACAATATGAAGGACTCAAACTGAGTTCTCAAGCCTTTCATTTCAGTTAACAAAAGTGATGTCGTGGTAGAAAAAAAAATTAAGTGTTTTAGTAAAACTGGCAAAATCTTGCATTTTCAGGTTATTATTAAGCAAAAATCAGTCCATTCTTTAACAGTATAAACCTGGAAGGTATTTAAAGCACTAGTAAGGATAAGATTTTAAATGCTATTTAACAGAATGCTGTTAATTGTGAGATATGTATACATTTTGATAACTGTAAGCTTTAGAAATATTCAAAGTTCCTGCCACTATGTTATGTTTTCAGAAAAAAAAAAGAATTTTATATAAACAGAACCCACATTGGAGCTTCACACTATGGAGGCTCGGTGTGGGAGCGTCCTAGGTGTGGCCTGGGGAGACAGCATAGCAAGGTAGCTCCAAGCTTCTTGCTGCATAATGAAGAATTCACCTCTCAATTAGAAATAAAAGGGTCCTCGTTTATCCTAGAAGTTGATATTGCTGCAGGCTTTAGCTCTGAAGGGAAATCCTTTGAAATATTCTATCTTTATTGTGTGAAAAATGGTTATAGTCTTGTTCCTTTAGGACAAGAGGAAGAAACACTCAACAAAGTTCCTTAGATTCTACCACAAAAACATTGAGACACCTACAACTGTATTAGTGAAAAGATAACATTGAGTTTGGTCTTTTTTTTTTTTTTTTTAAGCTTTTCCGACTTTAAGATGTTTGTGGAATTCACTGCAAATAGAATTCTCCCTTTCCCAAATGCAAACACACACATATTCTTTCATTGGCACCTGGAGAGACCGCTGTACCAGATAGTTAAGACTCTCTCTTGGACAAGGTCAAATCAGAAGTTTTAATTTGGTAACATATATGTTTCATGAAATAGACCACTAAAGTCATTATATGTGCATTCACATACCATCCTAAATCCACAGAAATCAGAATGTTTGTTGTTATCTAGTAGCTGAAAGAAGATGTTACAAAAACCACTCAGATAAATCTTACTTGTCCTGAAATGCTTCCTTATAAAAACACCTTAAGCACACCGCAGTACTGGTTGAATCAAAACTGTGCCAGCTGCGGAGGACTTCAGTTTTTATACAGTGACAGGCAAACCCACTGCTTCCCCAAGCCCCACTGTTTTTGAGGGGACACTGATGCTCAAAAGAATAACTTGCTTAGAACTCAAGATGTGTATAAGAGACAGAAGCAGAGCTGNCACCTTAAGCACACCGCAGTACTGGTTGAATCAAAACTGTGCCAGCTGCGGAGGACTTCAGTTTTTATACAGTGACAGGCAAACCCACTGCTTCCCCAAGCCCCACTGTTTTTGGGGGGACACTGATGCTCAAAAGAATAACTTGCTTAGGACTCATAGGTTAGCACTGGTATCTGAATCCCAGACACTCTCAGACACCTGGGCATTTGCACTATTTCACTCTTTTATGGAAGTATATTTGATTTACAACCTTGTGTTAGTTTCAGGTATATTGCAGAGTGGTTCAGATATAGATATTTATTCAAATATATACATATTCTTTTTCAGATTCTTTTACCCTTAGAGGTTATTATAAGATAATTAAGTATAGTTCTCTGGGCTCTACAGTAGATCCTTGTTGTCTGCCTATTTTATACATAGTAGTGTGTATATCGGAGAAGGTAATGGCACCCCACTCCAGTACTCTTACCTGGAAAATCCCACAGACAGAGGAGCCCAGTAGGCTGCAGTCCATGGGGTCGCTGAGTCAGACACGACTGAGCGACTTCACTTTCACTTTTGACTTTCATGCATTGGAGAAGCAAATGGCAACCCACTCCAATATTCTTGCCTGGAAAATCCCAGGGACGGGGGAGCCTGATGGGCTGCTGTCTATGGGGTCGCACAGAGTCGACTGAAGCGACTTAGCAGCAGCAGCAGCAGCACTAGTGTGTATACGTTAATCCCAGATCCCTAATTTATCCCTCCCACTCCCTTTCCTCTTTAGTAGCCATAAATTTGCTTTCTGGGTCTGTGAGTCTATTTCTGCTTTGTAACTGAGTACTTTGTATCTTTTTTTTTCAAGTTCCACATATAAGTGATATCATATGATATTTGTCCTTCACTGTCTGACTCATTTCACTTTGTATGAAATCTCTAGGTCCAGCCATGTTGCTGCAAATGACATTGCTTTTCTTAATTTTTAATAATCATAGTTTTATTATAAACTAACTTGTTTACTCACTGTAACTGGTTTCTAGACATTAATCTTGACTAATCTTCATAATAGATCATTAGCCAAGTAGATAGCGAGTATAATTCATTCTTTTAAAGCTGAAAAAAGAAAACAAGAAGAGGAAGGCATTTTACACACATCATCTTATTTATTTTTCACAAAGCCATATGAGGGAAGGTAACTCCATGTGACAAACAAGGAAACTGATCAGATAAGTTAATTAACATGCCCAAGGTCACTATCTATTTAAACAGTAGAGCCAGGGTTAAACCCAGATCTCTCTGATTTCAGAAACCGTGCTTTGTCCAGTCCAAGATGTTTCCGATTAAGCTGCTTTTCCAAAATTACATGATGAGAGATAATGGAATTGGACACGAAAGTCATTGCCAATGTACTGGATTATGTTTGAACAGGATCTTCACAATTAAGTCCAACAGTATAACTTTTAGCGCTAACCAACAACATCCTAAATTTTTCTCTTTTATTGCTAGTCCCGATATATTCCACATATTCAGTATCTTGACTAAATTACAGGTTTGCTTCTTTCTTGCACTCTGTAAACTCCCCGAGGACTGTCCGTAGGAAGGAAATTCACCAAGGAAGTAAAATGTAAAAATTCCCGGCGAGAAATACTGTTCAAACGTGGTTTTAAATGCAGATGCGTATGGTCAGCAGACTCCTGTGTGCTCACGAATTTCAGATGGGGCAGGAAGAGGGAACGTGAACTCAGAGCCCTCGTGGGCTCAATGCTCTAGCTTTCCTGTTCTCACTCTGCTGCTCATCTTTCCCCCATTTTTCACCTCTAATTTAAACGTCATTTCCAAAACAGAAGTTGATAGACTCTGATGAGTTTTTATTTTCAAGCTATGTGAGGTTGATATTGCCGTGACAAGTTTAGGGTTCAAAAATGGATGTATTTTAAAATTCAGCCTTGTTTATTCAACACGCGTCTCAACAGTCTTAGGAGGTACAAAGTTCTGAAACCGACCTCAATACCAAGGGCGCAGTGGGAAATAAATCTCTTTCCTCACTAGATAGCTGTTTGTTTTTAATTGGATGACGGAGGCAGTTTCTAACTCTGGTGTCTAATTGATGATCCCCAGTGTTTTGGAAAAGCAATAAGATCCGTCCTGGGGCCAGTTTGGAGTGTGCCAGAGAGGCTCCTAAGGACACGGGCAATTGTGGAGTAAACACTTACGGCCCAATGGCTGCCATGTCGTTCTTGAGTATGCGGAGAACAGGGGAGTGGAAAGGAAAATAATTTCACAAGATTGTGCAAGTATTACTTATAACTTCCTGCTGGGGAAATTCATGAAGTTTCAGAAACCAGCTTGCTTGGTATTCATTCATCAGTTGGTCCTGGGGGTGGAGTGTGCGTGTGGTATTCACCACTTTACCCAGCCGTAGCTTTGAAAGTCGTCTCATAAAAATTCCAGCTGTTCTGACACAATGGAAGAGAAACTCTTATTCTTATGTTTTTGCATATTCTGTGCAGGAGATGCGGCTCTGCTATGCTTCATCCCTCTGCAGGCCCTTTGCTTATGAACGACCCAAAGCCAGGTCACAGTCCCTGTGTCACTCTGAAAGGCCTTCCGTAGCAGAGTGACCCTTCCCACGGTTGTCCTCAGAGCTGCAGTCAGGGGGCACCCTGAAGAGAGACAGAGATTTTAAACACCTCATCTCTTCTTTGTTTTTGGGTAAACAGAAACTCCTATGTGCAAGTAAAGGGAAAAATAACCAGTTGCCATTTCATTGACCCAAAAACGACAAGCTTTGAAATCTCCATGAAACTAAAAGAATCTAGGCTGGAAAGAAATGACTGATTTTTGCAAATATTTGCAGTAACCATATAGTCTTTGTATTAAATTTTTTCTAAAAGATCCTCATTTTAGGAGTTTGAAACCTATCAAATCATTCTCACCATATGCTTGTTTTTCTTAATCATATCATAATATTTCAGAGTAAATTAGCTAGCTTTCTTACTTCCAACTGCTCTGATACTATGAAAAAAGAGCTTCTCTCTCTTTTTTATTTTTGGAAAGTAGTTTTGTCAGTTTGTATTTCACCAGGGCATTGCTGTCAAAATTCTTTCCCCTGGCTCTCCACTGTCATAGCATTAGTTGATGCTCTCAACATTAATCATTACATAATAGAACATAATAGTAAAGTTATTACTTATTGATTAATTTGGGGAGGCCATGAAGGTGCTAGTCGCTCAGTCATGTCTCTTTGTGACCCCCATGGACAGTGGGCTGCTAGGCTTGTCCATCTCTGGAGTTCTCCAGGCAAGAATATTGGAGTGGGTTGCTGCTGCTGCTGCTAAGTCGCTTCAGTCGTGTCCGACTCTGCGCGACCCCATAGACGGCAGCCCACCAGGCTCCCCCGTCCCTGGGATTCTCCAGGCAAGAACACTGGAGTGGGTTGCCATTTCCTTCTCCAATGCATGAAAGTGAAAAGTGAAAGTGAAGTCGCTCAGTCGTGTCCGCTTCTTAGCAACCCCTTACCCAGGGGATCTTCCCGACCCAGGGACAGAACCTAGTTCTCCCACATTGTGGGTAGATTCTTTACCATCTGAGCCACCAGGGAAGCCTGTATAGGCCATAACACTGCTGATATAACATCATGTCTGCTGTAATATGCATTTTTTTTGTCTTTTAAAATATTATTTTATTTACTTGTTTTTAAAAATTAATTAATTTATCTTAATTGGAGGATAATTACTTTACACTATTGTGGTGATTTTTCCCATACATCGACATGAATCAGCCATGGATGTGCATGTGCCCCCCATATTTATTTATTTGGCTGTGCTGGGTCTTGGTTGCAGCATGCAGGATCTTTAGTTGCGGCATACAAACTCTTAGTTGCAGCACGTGGGGTCTAGTTCACCGACCAGGGATGGAACCTGGGCCCCCTGCTTTGGGAGCATGGAGTCTTAGCCACTGGACCACCAGGGAAGTCCCTTCATTATTTAACCCTCACAGCAGTAAGCGAACAAACAAGGTTAACAATGAGAGCTTACTATGTGTAATGGATAATTTTATGTGTCAACTTGATGGGGCCATTGGAGGTCCAGCTCTCTGGTTAAACATTATTTCTGGGTGTATCTGGGAGAGTGTTTCTGGAAGAGATTAGTGTTTGAATTGGTGGACAGAGTAATGCAGACTGTCTTCCCCATGTGGGTGGGCATCATCTAATCCATCAAGAGCCTAAATAGACCAAAAAGGCAGAGGAAATTTGAATTTGTTCTCTGCTTGACTGAGCTAGATGTCAATCTTTTCTGCTCTCAGCACTCCTGGTTCTTAAGCCGTCAGGTCCAGACTGGAATCTACACCATTTGCTCTCTGGCTCAGCTCTCAGGCCTTCCAACTACCCCACTGGCTTTCCTGGGTCCCCAGCTTGCAGATGGCAGGTTGTGGGTCTTTTCAGCCTCCATAATGGAATGAGTGAATATCTGTAGTAAATCTCTTTGTAGTTCTGTTGTGTAGTCTATTCTGCTTCTCTGAAGAATCTTGATTAATCCACTATGCATCAAACATTTTTCTAACCATTTTACACATATTAACTCATTAATTCTTTTTAGTTTTGTTTGGTAGATTTTTATCCATTTTTTCTTATTGTAGGTCAATTGCATCTGGACTGTGACATTAATTTCCAAAATGGTGGCAGTTTCCTCTCTTGCCAATTCATCCTTCAAAGATTTCAGAGTTAAAATCTTTTTTTTTTTTTTTTGGTCAATCCTTCGATGGTTTACCACTGTCTTTAGTGTGAACTCCAAATTACTGGACATGGCGTTGCACGTCTACCAGCATCTAGGTGGCCTTGATTCTCAACAGTTTCTACCATTCACTCTGGGCTGTAGCCCACTTATGTGGCATCTATCAGCTCCACTGTGCTCTTGGTGCCTATGGGTGTGTGCATGTGTCCCATCTCTGCCATTACTGTTCATTCCTCAGTTCATCCTCAGTCATGTCTGACTTTTTTCGACCCCATGGACTGCAGCACACCAGGCTTCCCAGTCCCTCACCAACCCCCGCAGTTCCTAGGTTCCCATTTTTCATGACTGCAGCTGGCTCTCAAGAGGTCTTCTTACCTCTATTCCTTCTCCCCTCCAATTCATTTTCTATTTGGTGGCCAGACTAATCCTTTTATAAATAAAAATGCAAAGATGAACATGGCACGCCCATGCTTAAGACCTCTCAACAATTTCCATTGTCAGAGGTTAAAGGCCAAATTCCTTCAAAACACCCTTGGAGACCTTGTCCTAGCTTCTTTTTCCAGCCTCATTAGTGACTATCCTCCTAAATAGACCTTTTCACCACCAGACCTTTGCATAGAAAAGCCTTATTGGCACAATATTCTGCCTTGTCTTCCTTTGGCCAATGCCTCAGCCTTCACGTCCCCACTGAAATGTCATCTCCTCTAGCCCATCGTCAGCTCCTGCCCCTACTTGATGCTCTCCAGGGTGGGAAGCATACTGTGCCGTCTGTGTACCATGGCACACTATGCCCATTACCCACTTTCCTGCCCCCCTGTCTGGTCACGCCTGGCTCTCATCAGCTTCTAGCGCTGAACTCTGCATTTCCTAACTGGCAGGACTGTCATTTTACCATCACTGCCCCAGTGCCTGCCACTTAATAGAAACTCAGTAAGTATCCAGCAAGGATGGCAAGTGAATTAACAGATGAATGGCTAGCTGGATTCCTGCCCTGTCTTCACTCCCTGATGAAATCCCTGCTTCCCTTCTGCTCCAACTTGAGTTCTTCTCTAAAGCTGCCCTGCCCCCGCTGTGGAATCAGCATGCCCGTCTCTGTGCCCTCCTGAAAACGTGAGGCACATACGGTCCTGTTGAATTGTAAGCTCCTTGAGGGCAGCGACTGTATTTTTGCCCACTTCAAGCTTAGTCTCTGGCACAGGACCTGGTACTTAGTGGACTGTCAGTAAATTTTTGTCAGATGGAATCCTGGATTCACTCATTGCCGCTCTATTCACATCAGTTGAGAGTTTTCATTAGCATTGCCACCTGAAAAATGAAAAAAAAAAAAAAATCTACAGGGGGTGCAAAGAGAATAAAATTAAGAAAGGATGTAGCATTGTGATGAAACATCGCATGCCCCTTCACCCCTGCTCCTGGGGCTTTCTGCTCCCTCCACCTGGGCGCTTGGGACGCCTTGACATTCTCCTCCTCCACCTTCTCTCCACAGGCTCCCCCGCAATGGGTCTGCGGCCCAGCACATCCTCATCCATTTAGAAAGCAAATTGTGTGTTTTTCACCATTGTTAGTCATCACTCAGTCATGTCCGACTCTTTTCGACCCCATGGACTGCAGCACGCCAGGCTTTCCCGTCCTTCTCTATCTCCCGAAGTTTGCTCAGACTCATGTCTGTTAACCCAGTGATGCCACCCAACCATCTCAAAATTTATTGCTGAGCACAAACTGTGTGCAAGCAGACAGCAAGTGCTCAGAGGGCTAAACCTTGACGTCATCTGATATGTGCATCAGTCTGGGGCTCAGTCACTCAAGGAGGTTTCTCCTCCACAATCCCTTCACCTTAACTTTGTGTTCAGTCCAATCTACACCTTCCGTTCAACTAGAAATTCCCTCTCTTTTGCCACCCAAATGCCAACACTGATGCTACCCCACCTTGGGGTCCCCCTTCCACACATTTATTGTACTGCTCTGTCCTCTTGAGAATTCTGCTCAGCTGATGCATTTTCTAGTTGCTGTTTCTTTAGAGTTCTTCCTCCCTCACTAGTTAATTTGATTTTTTCCCTTATTTTCTGTAAGTAACCTCCTTCTCTTTATTCCTGCTCCCACTGATCCGCCCTTCCAGCTCTTCTGCAGATGGTTGTTCCAGCCTCTCTGTCCATTTCCCCCTCAGTTTGCTTCCCTCAGCATTTATAGAGGGTCCATCATTTGATAGGCACCGAGGATAAATAAATAACACACAGGGCTTTTCCTCAGAAGAGCTCCCTAAAACACACAGAAATAATTATAACGCAGAGCTGTCACAGGATAATAGAAGTTTGTATAGGACTGTGTTGGTATGGATTCTCCTAAGAAATCAAACTTTTGTTGAAGATTTGGGTGCATTCGTTTATTCAAGAGGTTATCCAAGGCAGCACAATGAAGGTGTGAGGGAGTGAAACAGAGAAGGAGGAAGTGCCAATCAAAACAGTTTAATAAGTGGGTAAAGGCTGTGGGTAGCTGAGGCTCAGACCTACTAAGAACCATCTGAGATACAGTGGAGAACATCCTTCAAAAATGGTTTCTTTGTAGACTCACAGTCTTAGGAAACGAACTTATAGCTCATTTCAGGATGGGGGAAAGGATAGTTAGGGAGTTTGGGATGGACATGTACACACTGCTGTATTTAAAATGGATAACCAACAAGGGTCCACTGTGTAGCACATGGAACTCTGCTCAATGTAATGTGGCAGTCTGGATAGGAGGGGAGTTTCAGGGAGAATGGATACAGGTATATATAAGGCTGAGTCCAATTGATATTTCTCCCGGCAGTCTTGATTCCAGCTTGTGTTTCTTCCAGTCCAATGTTTCTCATGATGTAGTTAATCAGCTATACCCCAATACAAAATAAAAAGATTGTTAAAACATGATTTATTTGTAAAGTAAAGGATGAATTCCTGCCCCTCAGTGGTTAAGGACTGCTTCTGGGACAACTCCCTCACTCCACTCTTGCTTGTCACATGCAGGGATGACGTGCTCTTTTGGTCAGAGAAAGTCCTCAAGTCGAGAGACACAGAGTCCTGAGAAATGGAGCCATATATGTGCCCAGGAATGGTCTGCTGAATCTCCAGGTGGCTTCTAGGGTAGCCAGAATATGAGCCAAGTACCAGTGACACCTGCCATATGGGCACAGATATATGTATGTGTGTGAGAGGGAATTACAGGTCAGTAGAATATTCACAGGGGTGCAGGCCCAGCAAGGTCTTGAAGGTGAAAAGTTCTCCAGGTGAACAAGTAGGGAAAATGTTTAAGAACAGGAAGACAGGACGAAGACTTTGAGATGTGAATTGCATGCTAATGTTGGTTACAGAGGAGTCACCAGTGGGTGGAGGTGGAGACACAAGGGACAAGGTAAGATGGGCAAGACTCAATAAACATTCGCGTTATGTCTTTTGAATGCGAAGAGACAAAAATCCACAAAAAGATGGTGAGAAAATGTTGTCAGCCTTGGCTATGTGACGTGGTGGTAGGTTGCAGGGAGAACGGGGTGGGTGGCCAGAAGGTCCAAGTGCAGATGGAGGATGTCTCCAGGTTTGTGGGCCACAGCTTCTTCTGGCGCCTTGTTTGCCTCTAGATTGTTCACTCACTTTGATGGAGGGAGAGACTTCCTGTCCCTGAACTTCTCAGTTTTACTCTAGTCATCAGCAGAGTCATGTGGAATAAAGATCTCAAGAAAAATGTGGCATGTTCATCTCTTATGAGGAAGTGTAATTTGGGGAAGAAGGAGAACTGAACCTGGATTATTGGCAGAAGAAATACGACCCTCCCAGGGCAAGGCAGATCACTATGGATTGTATATACCACTTGTGTTTAAATAAATAAATAACCCAGACACACCTACCATGAGGGGAAATCACAATTAGCTGATCACAATGATTGTAGTCTCCCTTTGCATTTCATCTCCATCTGAAGTGTTTGGCTGTCTGAGTACTTAACATAAGCCAGGCTTTTTCTCTGCTCCATGAGCCCCCACCAAGCCTCAGCAGAAACCTTCAGAGATCTTTATATTAGTGGTTTTAGCTCCATCTGCAAAAAAAAAAAAAAAGGAAAAAAAGGTCAGTGACATAAACAGGGTATTTGGGGGTTATTCTTGCTTATTTAATTTCCTTAAAAAAAAAAAAAAAAAGCTAGGGGCATCAAAGGGAAAGGCGGGTGAGAGTCTTTAAAAGCTAATTATAGCATAAAAATCACCCAAGAGCTCTGTTCTGGCCTTTGTCAAAGTCCCAACTTTGTCCTTATGCATGAGTCAAAGCGGCCCAGGGGTCAGGCTTGTGACTACCAAACACCATTCCTGCGTCTGATTGCTCCTGTGGAATTTCGGAATGTAGTTAGTGTCCTCCCCCACCGGCCACCCCACTCCATAATATAGGACAGGTTTCTCAGTCTCAGCACTATTGACATTTGGGGCCAGAGGGTTCTTTGCTGTGAGCTCCGTCCTTGCCTTGTAGGATGTTTAGTAGCATCCCTGGCCTCCAGCTGATACACAGATGCCAGCAGGCTATCCCTCTCAGAAGATGTGACAACCAAAAATGTCTCCTGACATTGCCAAGGGTCCTCTTGGGGGAAAATCGTCCCTGTTTGAGAACCACTGACGTAGGGCTACAAAATCACTTCTCTGGAAGCAAATATTCCACAAAATCTCTTTAAGTGAGTTGTTCAATTATTTTTTTCTCAAAAAAACAAAGGAAACCCTTCTTTATGTTTCTCCCCTTTCCTAGTTCTGTTCTTTTTTTATTGCCTGAAAATAACACTCTCCTATAATACTTTGTCTTCATTTGATTTTCTCAGTTCTCTTGGGCAGACTGGGGCTGTGAAACAAAGTTCAGAACCCTGCGGCTTGAGAACCTTAGGCACGCTGATAATCAAACATTTTTCAGACATGAAAGGGGAAGAGAGGATTTTTTTCATGTCCTTTCTATTAAAAATGCTGTGTTGTAAATGATGTTATTTTCAGTTTCCAGAAAAATTATCAAGGTTTCCATCTCCTTGAAGATAGGGACCTCTGAGTATAATTATGTAATTGTTCAGAATGCTTGGCACATAGTAGGTGCTCAATAAATATATAGTCATGGGCTGTTTGATTGATTAAGATGGATCTACTAGTAATTTGACTTCTACTAGCCCCAGTCATAGGGGATCCCAGAAACAAGAGACCTTTGAGTGAGTCACTCGTGAGGAAGTAAGTATCCCCCCAAGTCTACGTCTTCTCAGTTTAAATCTGTTCAGTAAATATTTAGAGATTGCTTGGAGTAGTGGGGCTGAGACACAGAGGTGAAAAAATGCAGTGCCCACTTTTAAGGAACTTAAAAACACATCAGTGGACAATTTTAATGCAACGCTGTACATTCTAAGATACAGGGGCTAAACCAGTACTGTGGGTATTCGGTAGAGGGGCCCCACCCTGGCCTTTGCTGAGAGAGAGGAGCAGGGTCAGAAGATGCAACACTTAACTTGGGTCAAGGGCCAACCCGAGTTGGTCCTGTGAAGAAGGGCGGTCAGTGAAAAGTAGGGTGGTGGCAAGGGTGTCCAGGCAGAGGGCCAGCGTGGACACACACACGGAGGAGCGATCTACCGTTCCTGAAACTGAGGGTGCTGGGAGATGAGGCTGGAGACGTGGAGAGGCAGGCCCTGGAGTGGGAGCTTTCTTCCGCCTGGGGAGCTGTGAAGGCTTTTGTTTTTAAATTGGAGGATAATTGCTTTACAATGTTGTGTTAGTTTCTGCTGTACAACAACGTGAATCAACTGTATGTATACATGTATCCCCTCCCTCTTGAGCCTCCCCCCCACCTCGCTCCATCTCACCCCTCTACGGCATCACAGAGCACCGAGCGGAGCTTCCCACTAGCTATCTATTTTATGAACATTAATGTATATGCAGGGTTTCTCTGGTGGCTCAGCTGGTAAAGAATCTGCCTGCAATGTGGAAGACCCGGGTTCAGTCCCTGGGTTGGGAAGATCCCCTGGAGGAGGGTATGGTAACCCACTCCAGTATTCTTGCCTGGAGAATCCCATGGATAGAGGAGTCTGGTGGGCTACAGTCCATGGGGTCACAAAGAGTCAGACACGACTCAATGACTGACACTGACATATATATGCCAATATATCTACTCTTCCAGTTTGTCCCACCCCAGCAAGAGAATTCCAGAAAAACATCTACTTCTGCTTTATTAACTGTGCTAAACCCTTTGACTGTGTGGATCACAACAAACTGTGGAAAATTCTTAAAGAGATGGGACTACCAGACCACCTTACCTACCTCCTGAGAAACCTGTATGCAGGTCAAGAAGCAACAATTAAAACTGGACATGGAACAATGGATGGGCTCCAAATTGGAAAAGCAGTATGTCAAGGCTGTATATCGTCACCCTGCTTATTTAACGTATATGCATGAGAAATGCTGGGCTGGATGAAGCACAAGCTGGAATCAAGCTTCCCAGGAGAAACATTAATAACCTCAGATATACAGATGACACCACCCTTATGGCAGAAAATGAAGAGGAACTAAAAAGCCTCTTGATGAAAGTGAAAGAGGAGAGTGAAACGGTCGGATTAAAACTCAGCATTCAAAAAATGAAGATCATGGCATCCGGTCCCATCACTTCATGGCAAATAGATGGAGAAGCAACGAAACAGTGACAGACCAGTCCAGATTTTCTTGGACTCCAAAATCACACAAATGGTGACTGCAGTCATGAAATTAAAAGATGCTTGTCCTTGGAAGAAAAGCTATGAAAAACCTGGACAGCATATTAAAAAGCAGAGACATTCTTTGCTGACAAAGGTCTGTCTAGTCAAAGCTATGGGTTTTCCAGTAGTCACGTATGGATGTAAAAGTTGGACTATAAAGAAAGCTGAGCCCCAAAATGATACTCTTGAACTGTGGTCTTGGAGAAGACTCTTGAAAGTCCCTTGGACTGCAAGGATATCCAACCAGTCCATCCTAAAGGAAATCAGTCCTTAGTATTCATTGGAAGACCCGATGCTGAAGTGGGAGCTCCAATACTTTCGCCACCGATGCAAAGAGCTGACTCATTGGAAAAGACCCTGATGCTGGGAAAGACTGAGGGCAGGAGGAGAAGGGGATGACAGAGGATGAGATGGTTGGATGGCATCACCGACTCAATGGACATGATTTTGAGCAAGCTCCAGGAGATGGTGGAGGACAGGGAGGCCTGGCGTGCTGCAGTCCCTGGGGTCACAAAGAGTTGGGCATGACTGAGTGACTGACCAGCAACCCTCACCGCCACTGTGCCCACGTCTGTTCTCTGTGTCTGCCCTGCAGATAAGTTCATCTGTACCGGTTTTCTGGATTCCATACATTTGCATTAATACACAGTATTTGTTTTTCTCTTTCTGACTCACTTTAACAGACTCTAGGTGTATCCACGCAAGTGTACTCAGTTGCCTAGTTGTGTCTGACTCCGAGATTCCATAAACTGAGCCCGCCGGGCTCCTCTGTTCATCAAACTTTCCAGGCAAGAGTACTGGAGTGGACTTCCATTTCCTACTCAGGGAGGTCCTTCCCACCCAGGGATCAAAGCACATCTCCTGCATCTCCTGCGTTGGCAGTCGGATTTTTTTTTTTAAACCACTGAGCCACCTGNATTAAAACTCAGCATTCAAAAAACGAAGATCATGGCATCCGGTCCCATCACTTCATGGCAAATAGATGGAGAAGCAACGAAACAGTGACAGACCAGTCCAGATTTTCTTGGACTCCAAAATCACACAAATGGTGACTGCAGTCATGAAATTAAAAGATGCTTGTCCTTGGAAGAAAAGCTATGAAAAACCTGGACAGCATATTAAAAAGCAGAGACATTCTTTGCTGACAAAGGTCTGTCTAGTCAAAGCTATGGGTTTTCCAGTAGTCACGTATGGATGTAAAAGTTGGACTATAAAGAAAGCTGAGCCCCAAAATGATACTCTTGAACTGTGGTCTTGGAGAAGACTCTTGAAAGTCCCTTGGACTGCAAGGATATCCAACCAGTCCATCCTAAAGGAAATCAGTCCTTAGTATTCATTGGAAGACCCGATGCTGAAGTGGGAGCTCCAATACTTTCGCCACCGATGCAAAGAGCTGACTCATTGGAAAAGACCCTGATGCTGGGAAAGACTGAGGGCAGGAGGAGAAGGGGATGACAGAGGATGAGATGGTTGGATGGCATCACCGACTCAATGGACATGATTTTGAGCAAGCTCCAGGAGATGGTGGAGGACAGGGAGGCCTGGCGTGCTGCAGTCCCTGGGGTCACAAAGAGTTGGGCATGACTGAGTGACTGACCAGCAACCCTCACCGCCACTGTGCCCACGTCTGTTCTCTGTGTCTGCCCTGCAGATAAGTTCATCTGTACCGGTTTTCTGGATTCCATACATTTGCATTAATACACAGTATTTGTTTTTCTCTTTCTGACTCACTTTAACAGACTCTAGGTGTATCCACGCAAGTGTACTCAGTTGCCTAGTTGTGTCTGACTCCGAGATTCCATAAACTGAGCCCGCCGGGCTCCTCTGTTCATCAAACTTTCCAGGCAAGAGTACTGGAGTGGACTTCCATTTCCTACTCAGGGAGGTCCTTCCCACCCAGGGATCAAAGCACATCTCCTGCATCTCCTGCGTTGGCAGTCGGATTTTTTTTTTTAAACCACTGAGCCACCTGGAAAGCCCTTAGGTCCATCCACATGTGACCCAATCTCGTTCCTTCCGTGAAGGGTTTTAAGCAAAGGGTAAGGCAGCCTGCTTCATGTTTTCCTTCAGTACGAAGCATGGATTGAAAGACCAGAGGCCGCATGAGACAAAAGCATGACACTTGAAGGAAGAAGTGGTTAGGGTCTTTTCCAGGAAATGGAAGGAGGAAAGGCACACAGTCCACAGGTAGGATGGAATGCCCCAGGATAGACTGAGGCCCAAGGGGCAACCCTCTGCGGGACAGACCAGGGTGGTTGGCGGCCTTTGAGAGATGTGTCTAATCTGTCGCAATGAGAAAAGTATTTCTCCCTTACCTCTGTGCCACTCCTGCTCAGATCTTTGTGTCTTTTTAGGTAGAGAGGGGGCTTCCCTGGTAGCTCAGAGGGTAAACAATCTGCCTGCAATGCAGGAGACCTGGGTTCAATCCCTGAGTTTGGAAGATTCCCCTGGAGGAGGGACTGGCTACCCACTCCAGTATTCTTGTCTGGAGAATCCCATGGACAGAGGAGACTGGTGGGCTACAGTCTATGGGGTTGCAAAGAGTCAGACACAACTGAGCAAATAACACTTTCACTTTCAAGTAGAGAGGATCAGCTGTTTTGCAAATTCCTGATAGAGGCTTTTGTGCTTTCAAAATTCTCAAAGAAAACAGATAGAGTTGGGGGGCGTCTATGGTGGTTCAGTGGTTAAGTATTCTTGCTTCTAATGCAGGGGTGTGGGTTTGATCCCTGGCCAGGGAACTAAGATTCCCCAGGCCATGTGACCAAAAAGTTTAAAAAATAAATAAAGTTGGGACTTAAAAAAATTTTTTTTCCTTTAAAGAAATTTGGATGTCAAAGAGGGAGCAGATGATTCCCTTAAATAGTGATGTTATAGCAATGAGAAGGAAAGGGGGATTCAGATTTCAAAAGAAACAGAGGCCTGGGTTTCCTAGGCTCATTGCCTTAGATGGCAGAGTGCAGGCGGGAATGAGTCAGGTGGGCAGATAATATTTGATGTGCTCCATACTCACAAATTGAGAAGTACTTGTGAAGTTCATGGCAATGCTAAAGTCTGGAGTTCCAGTGAAGATATTCGGAATTGAGGAGGCCAAGAACCTCAAAACACAAGTAATGTGTTGGATGGGCCAGGCACAAGTGTCCTACAATACAGCAGAAATTTGGTCCATCCCTAAGGTGTGTGCCGCTTTGGCAAGAGTCCCCACGGACAGTCCCAACCCCAGGCCTGTTCCGTTCCCAGACTGGGTTGGTGGGGTTTGCTCTCCTACTTGTATGACTCAGCCTGCACATTCAAGATCTTCCCACACCCTCCAATCACAGCAGCACGGTCCACCCTTTAGAGGAAAGAGGCCCTGAGCTTGGGATCAAGGCTCTGTGGGCAGGGCTTCCCAGGGTCCCATGGGCCCAGAACAGGGTCTTCAAAAAGGGAGCAGGACCTCCCTATGGGACTCTTCCCTTGGCTGCTTGAATTCCTTGCCTCTTTGGAAGGGAGATGGTTATAGGAGGGCACAGCAGGGTCCTCTAAAAGAGGGGGTCCAGGGTGGCAGCCTTGGTGGGCCGGGGGCAATGATGGCAGGCATCGGGATGGAGAAAAAGGCTGTGAGTCAGGGCCGTGGCCCTCCGTGAGTGTGTGCTTCTGTGTGTGTTGGGAAGAGGTGGGCGGCAGTAAAGACACACAGAGGGCGAAGAAGAAGAACTACTCTTCATCAGCCTCTATGGCTTTAGAATCAAATGAAATACAAAGATGCTATTCTAGCAGATTGATTTTCTCATTTTCCCTGGTAACCTTTAGCTCCTGCAGAGTTCAAAGCCAAGCCAGCAGAGTGGGAGATGCTGGGAGATGACATGCTGAGAGTGGTAGCTGGCAATAAAAAAAAGGAGACAAAAGAGTCCCCGAATAGAAAGACACATTAGCTGGGGGGTCAGTCACTGCCAGGGAAAATGGCCCTGCATGTGTCCTGGGAACACAACTCCATTAGAGCATGGAACAATGATGAATGCTCTTTTAGAAGTTTCCATTTTGGGGAAGAAGCATTTGTTTTCAGTTGTTGGGAAAAAAAAAGCATTAATTTAGAGCTCAGATTCTCCAACAACTCAGGGCAAGTTGGGTATTGCTGCAGTTCCCATTTAATCTGAGACTTTCTGTTGCCTCTTCCCTGGCTCCTGATGGCTTGAGCAAGTTTTGTCATCGCTTTTCTTTCTCCCCTTCTCCCTCCTGGAGAATTCCACGCGGAGTTGCATCGCTGGGCCCATTTCCTGATCAGGCTGCATAAAATCAGCTCAACTCATCTAAGCCCGAAAATGAAGTGACAATTCTGCGGTTATGGCCTAATTCACAGCCACAGCATTAAATGGTTCGTCACAGCCTCAGATGGGACTTTTCATTCTCTTACGACAGCTGGCAAACGATAGGAACAGACGTGCCCACTCAACCCGTCTGGCTTCAGCAGGAGCAGGGAGAAGAGCGAGGGTCACGGACCATCGCAAAGAAAGGTCAAGTCATTCCTCTTCTTATCGGCTCTTAGCCTCGGAATGGTGGGCTTCCATGGTGGGGGCTCAGCACAATTCTCTAGGGGCAGGGTTGTAGCATGGCTCCGAGAGACCCCTAGGTCTGGAAGAGCCTTCATGTGGTGTTGAAGAGCTCGTCTCATCTCAAGCTGGATTCCCACCCCTTCTCTGCTCTCGCCTCCTCTCCTTTGAAGGTCAGGAGTGAAGATGCTGCCCCTACCTCATGGCAACTCAGTACTTAGCCTCTTTCCCTTGAACAAAAAGGCATGGGTGGACCAGCCTGGCACTCCATCCATACTATAGTTTATAGCTTTGATGGCCAGGGGCTCCAAGTGCCAAACAACTGGTTTGCAAACACTTGAGTGAGATGGGGCTACGTTGCTGGAACATGTGCAGACATTTTGGGCCTGCTTCTCCCTGTCACTCCTCCGGCTCTGGGGCGGGACCTGTTCTGAATGGGTGGGTGAGATATGACATCATGATGATGATGATAATGATGATGATGATGAAGATCGTGGGAGGAGAAGAAGAGCTTATATACTCTACAGCCCTGCTCTGCAGTACCGGTGCTTACGAACGATGACGCCATGTAATGTGTATGACTCTTCTGTGCGGGAGGTGTTTCTAACCCCCTTTTAGAGATAAGGAGACTGGTCTGGAATTACTGAACTTTCCTGAGGTCACAAAGGGGAGAGGACAGAAAGTCAGGATCCCAGCCCAGCCCTTGCTCTCAACCAGTATCAGGCAGCATCTCCTACCAGACACCCAAGCACTTATGCTTTGTGCTGGGTGGGCTCCGCTTCCCTCAGTTTTCCTAGGACCCAGCTCTGATCTTGTCCCTTCATTCTAAAAACTAGGCTCTGCCTTGTTCCCTAAGACCAGCTCCTTGTTTTAGGCTCCATTTCTGGTCACTGCATCCTTTTCTAGTTCCCCTGCATGGAGTGCCAATCATAGCCAGAACCTCCATTTCTCTGGGACAAAACACATGCCTTGATCTTTTCGGTACTGTTCACAAATCCCAGCTTACCGGAGGGTCCCCCAGTACCTTCTAGGCTTGTCGATGATTATCACTTCCTTGTGGCTCCTATGGACCATCCTGTTGCGGAATCCCACTGTCTCTCTCTGACCTCTATACTCCTTTCTGTCTTAGGCCCATTGTAATCTTGTGACCATCTCTGATCACTGCTAATACCTCATCAAGTTTTCCCATCCATCCCCTAGGTTTAAACCACCCCAGATAACACTGAAACATTTATAAGAGGACTATAAGCAAAACTGGATTTTCCTAAAGGGATGCCAGGGAGCCTGGACCACACACTCGCTTCTCTAACAAGCAAGGTCACTTTCCAGTATCCCCTTGGAGGTGTGCCCTCTGGGAGACCTCCTCATCCATTGGGCTGGCAAATAATGCTTTTGCCCAGTGTTAGTACCCTTCTTACCACGATTACTGACTCCGAGGGCTCATTTGGAAGCTTTCGTATAAAGGAGGAGAGCTTTATTCATGAGTAATCTCCCTCAGACTTACTTGCAAGACAAGCATTCAGAGCAAGCAGAGAATATAATTCCCAGGGGTCTTGCCAGCCTCCCTCGGGCAGCAGAGGAAGACCACAGAATAAGGAGCCACAGGTCTCTCAGCTTTCCTAGAGCAGCTGGTAGGTGTGGTAACCCCTCTGGCAATTTCTGGTGAGGCATCAGGGCTGAGAGTAATGATAGTGGAGAAAATCATGGATGGAGCCCCTGCAGGATGGATGTCCAGGAAGGTTTTGGAGAAGACTGGGAGAGTTAGAGGCTACAGAGTAGCCGTGGCACGAGAGAATTGGAGACGAGTGAAAATTTTATGGTGCACTGTGTTGCCTAGGATTCAAAATTGGGTCCCCATCCTTGAAAGATACAATAAAGAATAGTGTGCTTTAAAAATTGTTTTTAGTTTCTGAAGTGCATTTTCTTTGAATGTGATTTTTGAAAAGAGACCGGGCCATGCGGGACCCTAGAATCATAAAAATCCCATTTGGACATTGTTTCAGGCCACTGAAGAAAACACAGTTGTTTTGCAAATCATCTGACAAGTCCTTAGAAAGGCATTGTTTTCATCTGGAGATAAAGTTTGCCCTAATTCCGCCATATTTTCCAATGCCACATTCCCCTTCATCTGGGAATCCATCCCATTTCCTTCCCTCACCAGCCTGCTTAAATGAGACGTGGATAGTTACCTATAGCAAACACCGAGAATCCTCACAAAGTCAGGCTGGCAGGAAAGCCCAGTGTCCCAGAAGGAGAAAGACTGGGCAACACACTCAGCATAGTTGAGACATCTTTACTGCTCAGTGCTTTTATCCGCTTGGCAAATGGCCTGGATTCTTTTCAGAAGTGGGACAGACAAACTCAACTGGGAAAGGCAACATGGCCCGAGGAGGAACGTGAGGGGGAGGTCTGAGACTCATCGGTCTGACTTTGTGCTGCTAGTCTCATCCTCATATCAGTGAAATACAGGGCAGAAAAATATCCTGTTGTTGTTTAGTTGCTCAGTCATGTTCAACTCTTTGCGACCCCATGGACTGCAGCCCGCCAGGCTCCTCTGTCCATGGGACACTCTAGGCAAGAATACTGGAGTGGGTTGTCATGCCCTCCTCCAGGGGCATCTTCCTGACCCAGGGATCAAACCCAGTCTCCTGTGTCTCTTGCATTGCAGGCAGGTTCTTTACCCACTGAGCCACCAGTAAAATAAAGAGTCCTCAATTGCATCTCCAAGACCATTACAGGAGAGATACCATAAAAGATCTAGCAAACATTTTGTGATCCTTAGGATCACAGAATGTAGAACTGCAAGTCCTAGGCATCAGTGAGAATGTGGGAATAGGCCATTTTAATTTGAAACAGAACAAAATATTGAAAGTTACTAAGCCTGAAGCAAAAAATAGACTGAATCTAACAATATGGACCCAAAGTACTTCAGGTCCTCTTGAGTCTCATGATGAAAAATGAGCTCATATCCATTGTGTAGAAGTAAATAAAGCAGCTCTTCACATACCAACAGCATTCCTTTACCCCCAGTACCCACACTGAATGCACTGAATAACCTCCTAATGCTTTTCTCCAATTCATCTTAGTAGGAATTCTGTCTCTCACTCCCCTTTCTTGGTTTTGGTCTGTCTGGTGGTGGTGGTTTAGGCACTAAGTCGTGTCCAACTGACTTTTGTGACCCCATGGACTGTAGTCCGCCAGGTTCCTCTGTCCATCGGATTCTCCAGGGAAGAGTACAGGACTGGGTTGCCATTTCCTTCTCCAGTGGATCTCCCCAACCCAGGAATTGAACCCAGGTCTCCTACATTACAGGCAGATTCTTTACCAACTGAGCTACAAGGGAAGCTAGGGGTTTGCCAATGGAGAAGTAGCTCTTTTAAGATATTGTACACCAGATACAGAATCTTTGGCAAATGGTAGTTGAACAGCAGAGTTTTTCAATCTGTCTAAATCCCTTCATAAATACAGTACAATTAGATAGCAAAACTGAAAACACGTGGACAGCATTTAAACAAAGCTAGGTAACAACCCCAAATACAAGCATATAAAGACAAACCAACAGCAACCATAAAAACTGCGCGGAGTCACGGGTCTACACAAGAGGAGGAGGAAAGAAGCAAATTGGCAGCATTTGATGGCCCCAAGAACAGATACCCGGCAGGTACACCTGAAAACCGGGCTGAGCCAATTGAGAAGGGCAGCTGAAACACAGAGGGAGTTGTTTCTCCCGATACCAAATAAAGGAAAAGGCGGGCCAGTCAGAATGACCTAGAGGCTGGAGCCATCTAGGTTTGAATTCATCTAGTCGTTTGAATTCTCAAAACTAACCCAGAGCTCCCTTCTAGGACAGGGTAACACAATTAGGAGAAACTTACGGGAATGCAATGAAAATTGAACAGGATGTAGGTAAAAAGAAAAGAGGGAAGAAAATGTCCAACCTGACTTGGAGGAAAAGAACAGAGCCTGCAAATGTCAGAAAAGAAGATTTACACAGTAACAACAGAAGAGGGCGCTCTGTGTGGTTAGAAAAGCTTTCTTGAACCTCATTTCTTACCTTATCCTACAAGCCTAGGAAAACTAATGTCATGTAAAAATGATCAACAGTCAAAGCCCATACAAATTTATTATTTAAAAACAGAAGTCAATGGGAATAACATCCTTACGAAAACACACCAGAAAGGCGTGTCCACAAAACATATCAAAATTGTAACTGATTACTTCAAAATGAACCAAAGGACACTTAGAAGATGATTTAAGACTTGAAAGAACAACAAAAGTCAGAAATAGAAAAACTTAGAAATGGTCTGACAGAACTCAGGAAAGATGTTTAAAAAAGAGAAGCATTATTTCAGAAATAAAGACCAAATTATAAATCTGAGAACAAAAACACAACAGATAATGTCTTAAGAAAGGTAACTATGAGAGAGAGGAAAAAAAATTAAAGTCAGAAAGAAGTGAAGAGTGAAATAAAAAGAATTTGAGTAAAAAAGAACAAAATATTGAANCTGACAGAACTCAGGAAAGATGTTTAAAAAAGAGAAGCATTATTTCAGAAATAAAGACCAAATTATAAATCTGAGAACAAAAACACAACAGATAATGTCTTAAGAAAGGTAACTATGAGAGAGAGGAAAAAAAATTAAAGTCAGAAAGAAGTGAAGAGTGAAATAAAAAGAATTTGAGTAAAAAAGAACAAAATATTGAAGATGGTAAAACAAATCCAATGCACAGATAACAGAAATTCCTGAAGATGAAAATTAAAACAAGGGAACAGAAAAAAATACTGATATGCATAATTTTTAAAATATTCCTGAAAAAAAAATGTTGAAAAATGCATCACTTTTCCACTTTATAACAAGATGGAATAACAGGGACTAGATTTACTCTCCAATATGAAAAAGCAAAAATACTGGACAAAATGTATAACACAATGGTTTCAAGACACTGGACATCAGGCAATGCAGGACAGTGACCCCTGAGACATGGGAAACAATTGAAGTGAGCCCTGTGATTGCTCCAACTTGCTGCCTTATGACAATTTCCAGGTTTTGGTGCAGAGATGCGAAGTCCAGGAGGAGTCAGGCAGATTCCTCAAGCGCAGGAAATAAATCTATGAGTTTAGGGAGAACAAAACAAGCTAGAATTAGCAGAACAGAATACTGAGAAAAGAGTGGCACAGAAAAAGAACTCTAGTGATCTAAAGAGGGTATTCAGCAGAGTATTGACCAGTGCTACCCAAAGCTGGAGAAAGAACTACCTGGAAAGATTGGAGGGAAGAGTACCTGATGGTTACACAGGATTGGGAATAATGCCTACTCTTTTTTCTTTTTTTTTAAAGTCGCTCAGTCGTGTCCGACTCTTTGCGACCCCATGGACTGTAGCCCATCAGGCTCCTCCGTCCGTGGGACTCTCCAGGCAAGAATACTGGAGTGGGGTGCCATTTCCTTGGCCAGGCACAAAAAGAGGCAGGAAAGCACAAGCCATAATGAGAAGAATAATTGATCATTATTGAAACCAACCCAGAACTGACACAGATGAAAAAATTAGCAGTTGAGAACAAGAAAATGTTTTTTATAACTATGTTCCCAAAGTTAAATAGAAAATATAAGAGATCCAAATTGAATTTCCAGAAATGAGAACTGTAATGGACATGCGTTTGGGCAAGCTCCGGGAGAGGGTGATGGACAGGGAAGCCTGGAGTGCTATAGTCCATGGGTTGCAAAGCTTCAGACATGACTCAGCAACTGAACAACAACACGTCCATTGAGTCGGGGATGCCGCCCAACCATCTCATCCTCTGTTGCTCTCTTCTCCTCTTGCTTCCAATCTTATTTGCAGGGCAGACATAGAAAGTGGGTGTGGACACAGTGGGAGTAAGTGTTGTTGGTGAGCCACTCAGTCGTGTCCACTCTTTGTGACCCCATGGACTGCAGCACACCAGGCTTCCTTGTCCTTCACCATCTCTTGGAGCTTGCTCAAACTCATGTCCATTGAGTCGGTGATGCCAACCAACCATCTCATCCTCTGTCGTCTCCTCCTCCTGCCTTCAGTCTTCCCAGCATCAGAGTCTTTTCTAATAAGTCGCTTGTTGCATCAGGAGCTTCAGCATCAGTCCCTCCAGTGAATATTCATGACTGATTTCCTTTAGGATGGACTGGTTTGATCTCCTTGCTGTCCAAGAGACTCTCAAGAGTCTTCTCCAGCACCACAGTTCAAAACCATCAATTCTTTGGTGCCCAGCCTTCTTTATGGTCCAATGCTCACATCCACACATGCCTACTGGAAAAACCACAGCTTTGACTAGATGGACTTTTGTAAGCAAAGCTATGTNATGGACTGGTTTGATCTCCTTGCTGTCCAAGAGACTCTCAAGAGTCTTCTCCAGCACCACAGTTCAAAACCATCAATTCTTTGGTGCCCAGCCTTCTTTATGGTCCAATGCTCACATCCACACATGCCTACTGGAAAAACCACAGCTTTGACTAGATGGACTTTTGTAAGCAAAGCTATGTCTCTGCTTTTTAATATGATGTCTAGGTTGGTCATCACTTTTCTTCCAAGGAGCAAGTGTCTTTTAATTTCGTGGCTACAGTCACCATCTGCAGTGATTCTGGAGCCCAAGAAAATTAAATCTGACACTGTTTTCACTTTTTCCCCATCTATTTGCCATGAAGTGATGGAACCAGATGCCATGATCTTCATTTTTTGATTGTTGAGTTTTAAGTCAACTTTTTCACTCTCCTCTTTCACCTTCGTCAAGAGGCTCTTTAGGTCCTCTTCAATTTCTGCCATTAAAGTGGTATCATCTGGATATCTGAAGCTGCTGATATTTCTCCCAGCAATCTTGATTCCAGCTTGTAACTCTTCCAGTCCAGCATTTTGTATGATGTACTCTGCATTTAAGGTAAATAAGCAGGGTAGCGATATACAGCCTTGATGTACTCCTTTCCCAGTTTGGAACCAGACTGTTGTTCCATGTCCATTTCTAACTGTTGCTTCTTGTCCTGCACATAGGTTTCTCAGAAAGCAGTTAAGGATCTGGTATTCCCATCTCTTCAGGAATATTCCACAGTTCGTTGTGATCCACACAGTCAAAGGGTTTAGTGTAGTCACTGAAGCAGAAGTAAGTAGATTTTTTTTAAATTCCTTTGCTTTTTCTGTGATCCATCGGATGTTGGTAATTTATCTAGCCTTAAAAAGAAAGGAAATTCTGATACCTGCTACAGTATGGATGAACTTTGAGGATGTTATGATAAGTGAAATAAGCCAGTCAAAGAAGACAAATACTATATGATTCCACTTACAAGAGGTTCTTAGAGAAGTTAAATTCATAGAGATAGAAAGTAGAGTGATAGTTGTCAGGGGCTAGGGGGACTGAAGTGACTTAGCAGTAGCAGCAGCAGCATCAGGGGAACAGGAGAAGGGAAACTGTTTAATAGGAATAAAGTTTCAGTTTTGCAAGATAGAAAGAGTTCTGGAGGTTAGTTGCATAACAACATGCATGTACTAAACACTACTGAAATGTACACTTAAAAACTGTTAATTTTGTGTTATCTATATCTCATTACAACTAAAAATAAAAATATGTAAAAGTACAGCTGGAGATGGTATATTAATATCACACAAAGTAGACTTCAGAGCAAATAATATTGTTAATACCAGGGATAAGCAAGTCTATTTTACAACAGAGTGAGCAATTCATCAGGAGGAAAAAGCATACCATGAACCTAGAATCATTGACTTGAATGCCCAACTCTTCAGTACGTTTTAACAAAATCATACAACTCTAAAGAAATAGAAAAAAAAATGGGGGCATTTATAAAAAAGAGCCGGAGAAGGCAATGGCACCCCACTCCGGCACCCTTGCCTGGAAAATCCCATGGAGGGAGGAGCCTGATAGGCTGCAGTCCATGGGGTCACACAGAGTCGGACATGACTGAAGTGACTTAGCAGCAGCAGCAGCAGAAAAAAGCACAGGACATAAAAGAAGAAAAATTAGCTTATCGTCAGACTTTGACATGACACTGTATGCCAGAAGAAAATGGCATTACTTGCTTAAATTACTCAAGGAAAGAAAATATGAGCAAAGGATTATATTCAGCAAAACTGACTTTCTAGTGTAAAGGGTACAGACATACTTTTATCAACATGTGACAATTTAGAGAAACTTGTCCCTAAGATTTCACTAAGAAGTCTACTGGGGAGCAACTTTGAACAGTCAAAATATCTAGAAAGACACTTGCATGGACATAAAATATATAGCCGCTTGGCACTCTAAGCCTTTTCTTGTTGTTCAGTCCCTGAGTCGTGTCCTGCTCTTTGTGACCCATGAACTGCAGCACACCAGGCTCCCCATCCTCCACTGTTTCCTGGAGGTTGCTCAAATTCATGTTCACTGAGTTTGTGATGCTATGTCACTATTTCACCCTCTGCTGTTCCTTTCTCTGTTTGTCTTTGATCTTTCTCAGCATCAAGGTCTTTTCCAAAAAGCTGGCTTTTCGCATCAGGTGGCCAAAGTATTGGAGCTTAAGCTTCATTCAGCATGAGTCCTTCCAATTCAGGGTTGATTCCCTTTAGGATTGACTGATTTGACTTCCTTGCAGTCCAAAGAACTCTCAAGCATCTTCTCCAGCATCACAATTCAAAAGCATCAGTTCTTCAGTGCTCAGTCTTCTTTATGCTCCAACTTTCACATTTGTACATGACTACTGGAAAAAAATCATAGCTTTGACTATATGCACGTTTGTCAGCAAAGTGATGTCTCTGCTTTTCCTCCAAGGAGCAAGTGTCTTAATTTCATGGCTGCAGTCACTGTCTGCAGTGATTTCAGAGCCCCAAAAGTACTCTTTCACTGCTTCCACTTTTTCCCCTTCTATTTTCCATGAAGTGATAGGATTGGATGCCACGATCTTAGTTTTTTGAATGTTGAGTTTCAAGCCAGCCCTTTCACTCTCCTCTTTCACCCTCATCAAGAGGCTCTTTAGTTCCTCTTCACTTTCTGCCATTAGAGTGGTATCACCTGCATACCTGAGGTTGCTGATATTTTTCCTGGCAATCGATTCCGTCTTGTGATTCATCCAGCCTGGCATTTTGCATGATGTACACTACATGTAAGTTAAATAAGCCCAGTGAAAATATGCAGCCTTGATGTACTCCTTTCCCAGTTTTGATACTGTCTGTTGTTCCATGTCCAGTTCTAACTATTGCTTCTTGATCTACATACAGGTTTCTCAAGAGACAGGTAAGGTGGTCTGGTATGCCCATTTCTTCAAGAATTGTCCACAGTTTGTTGTGACCCACACAGCCAAAAGCTTTAATGTGGGTTAATGAAGCAGAAATAGATGGTTTTCAGGAATTCCCTTGCTTTCTTCAAGATCCAGGGAGTGTTGGCAACTTGATCTCTGGTTCCTCTGCCTCTTTGACACCCAACTTGCATATCCGGAACTTCTTGATTCACTTACTGCTGAAGCCTAGCTTGAAGGGTTCTGAGCATAACTTTGCTAGCATGTGAAATGAGCACAACTGTACCGTAATTTTAACATTCTTTGACACTGCTCTTCTTTGGGATTGGAATGAAAACTGACTTTTTCCTGTTCTGTGGCCAGTTTGCTGGTATATTGAGTGCAGTGCTTTAATAGCATCATCTTTTAGGACTTGAAATAGCTCACCTGGAATTCCATCACCTCCACTAGTTTTGTTTGTAGTGATGCTTCCTAAGGCCCACTTGAGTTCACACTCCAGGATGTCTGCCTCTAGGTGAGCAATCACACCACCGTGGTTATCCAGGTCATTAGGACCTTTTTTGTCAAGTTCTTCTGTGTATTCTTGCCACTTCTTCTTAACCTCTTCTTCTCCTGTTAGGTCCTTACCATTTCTCTCCTTTATCATGCCCATCCTTGCATGAAATGTTCCCTTGATAGCTCCAATTTTCTCGAAGATTTTCTAATTTTCTAATCGTTCTCATTCTATTTTTCCCTCTATTTCATTGCAGATTGTTCATTTAAGAAGGCCTTCTTACCTCTCCTTGCTCTTCTCTGGAACTCTGCTGTTATGCCCGAAGTCCGAGTCCCCAAAACTGAGAGAATAAGACGTCCACAGCAATGCAAAAGCAAAAAGGGGTTTATTGCTAGCTCGAGCTAGGGCTCCCGTCTCATCCAGCACAGTGGAGTCTTGACGAGAGCAAGACTCAAGTCTCGTCAAGTCTCGTCAAGACTCCACTGTGCTGGATGAGACGGGAGCCCTAGCTCGAGCTAGCAATAAACCCCTTTGTGCTTTTGCATTGCTGTGGACGTCTTATTCTCTCAGTTTTGGGGACTCGGACTTCGGGCATAACAGCAGAGTTCCAGAGAAGAGCAAGGAGAGGTAAGAAGGCCTTCTTAAATGAACAATCTGCAATGAAATAGAGGGAAAAATAGAATGAGAACGATTAGAAAATTAGAAAATCTTCGAGAAAATTGGAGCTATCAAGGGAACATTTCATGCAAGGATGGGCATGATAAAGGAGAGAAATGGTAAGGACCTAACAGGAGAAGAAGAGGTTAAGAAGAAGTGGCAAGAATACACAGAAGAACTTGACAAAAAAGGTCCTAATGACCTGGATAACCACGGTGGTGTGATCGCTCACCTAGAGGCAGACATCCTGGAGTGTGAACTCAAGTGGGCCTTAGGAAGCATCACTACAAACAAAACTAGTGGAGGTGATGGAATTCCAGGTGAGCTATTTCAAGTCCTAAAAGATGATGCTATTAAAGCACTGCACTCAATATACCAGCAAACTGGCCACAGAACAGGAAAAAGTCAGTTTTCATTCCAATCCCAAAGAAGAGCAGTGTCAAAGAATGTTAAAATTACGGTACAGTTGTGCTCATTTCACATGCTAGCAAAGTTATGCTCAGAACCCTTCAAGCTAGGCTTCAGCAGTAAGTGAATCAAGAAGTTCCAGATATGCAGGTTGGGTGTCAAAGAGGCAGAGGAACCAGAGATCAAGTTGCCAACACTCCCTGGATCTTGAAGAAAGCAAGGGAATTCCTGAAAACCATCTATTTCTGCTTCATTAACCCACATTAAAGCTTTTGGCTGTGTGGGTCACAACAAACTGTGGACAATTCTTGAAGAAATGGGCATACCAGACCACCTTACCTGTCTCTTGAGAAACCTGTATGTAGATCAAGAAGCAATAGTTAGAACTGGACATGGAACAACAGACAGTATCAAAACTGGGAAAGGAGTACATCAAGGCTGCATATTTTCACTGGGCTTATTTAACTTACATGTAGTGTACATCATGCAAAATGCCAGGCTGGATGAATCACAAGACGGAATCGATTGCCAGGAAAAATATCAGCAACCTCAGGTATGCAGGTGATACCACTCTAATGGCAGAAAGTGAAGAGGAACTAAAGAGCCTCTTGATGAGGGTGAAAGAGGAGAGTGAAAGGGCTGGCTTGAAACTCAACATTCAAAAAACTAAGATCGTGGCATCCAATCCTATCACTTCATGGAAAATAGAAGGGGAAAAAGTGGAAGCAGTGAAAGAGTACTTTTGGGGCTCTGAAATCACTGCAGACAGTGACTGCAGCCATGAAATTAAGACACTTGCTCCTTGGAGGAAAAGCAGAGACATCACTTTGCTGACAAACGTGCATATAGTCAAAGCTATGATTTTTTTCCAGTAGTCATGTACAAATGTGAAAGTTGGAGCATAAAGAAGACTGAGCACTGAAGAACTGATGCTTTTGAATTGTGATGCTGGAGAAGATGCTTGAGAGTTCTTTGGACTGCAAGGAAGTCAAATCAGTCAATCCTAAAGGGAATCAACCCTGAATTGGAAGGACTCATGCTGAATGAAGCTTAAGCTCCAATACTTTGGCCACCTGATGCGAAAAGCCAGCTTTTTGGAAAAGACCTTGATGCTGAGAAAGATCAAAGACAAACAGAGAAAGGAACAGCAGAGGGTGAAATAGTGACATAGCATCACAAACTCAGTGAACATGAATTTGAGCAACCTCCAGGAAACAGTGGAGGATGGGGAGCCTGGTGTGCTGCAGTTCATGGGTCACAAAGAGCAGGACACGACTCAGGGACTGAACAACAAGAAAAGGCTTAGAGTGCCAAGCGGCTATATATTTTATGTCCATGCAAGTGTCTTTCTAGATATTTTGACTGTTCAAAGTTGCTCCCCAGTAGACTTCTTAGTGAAATCTTAGGGACAAGTTTCTCTAAATTGTCACATGTTGATAAAAGTATGTCTGTACCCTTTACACTAGAAAGTCAGTTTTGCTGAATATAATNTTTTTTTTTTTTTTTCGGACTGCCAGGATGACAGGCAAACCGAAAGTTCCCTCTGGTGGCCAGCCGACCCCAAATGCTGGCCACTCAGATGAGCACAAGGTCATTAGTCTGCTCCTCTTCACTAGCATCGACAGATTTTGAGCCTTGGACTTAAAATCAGAAAAATGATCAGTCATTACAGACAGTGGTGTAGAATAGTTTTGACCCATGACTGCAGCACTCACAATAAGCACACAGAAAGCAAGCACGGCGCTGGCACACAGAAACAGGTGACAGACAGAAGACAAACAGATATCGGCCGAAAACACTGAACTAGGTTTTTCCCGGGTTGTTGTTGTTCTGTTCCTCAAAATTACCTTACCGAAGGGCGTCCATTGCCCACCAGATTCAGGATCAAGAGAACTTCTCTCTTTCCTCCCCCAGAGCTAGCTGCCCTCCAGCGCACTCGCTGGGCCTTGGCCTTACGCTAGCTAGGACAACTAATTCGCCCGTGACCAAACCTGATGAAAGCTTTCTCCTTATCAGAGACAGCTGCCTTCCAGTGTGCTCACTGGGCCTCAGACTTATGCTGGCCGGGCAACTCTTTTGCCCCCTGACCAGATTTATTTCCTCCTAGTGAGGCTTCCCTTATGACTGGAAAGTGTTGTTTTTGTCAGTCAGGGGATCCCGGACGAGCCCCTAAATGTTATGCCCGCAGTCCAAGTCCCCAAAACTGAGAAAACAAGACGTCCACAGCAATGCAAAAGCAAAAAGGGAATTTATTTCTGACTCGAGCCAGGGCTCCCGCCACATCCAACGCAGTGGAGTGGGGCAAGAGCCCTGAGCCCTGAATTACATCAGTATTTATAGGTTTAGAACAAAGACAGGGAGTTGGTAGGGGTGGATTGGTTGTAGGGGTTACTAGTCATTTATTAATTGGCTAACTTTTCGCACGTGCGGGCTTGCTTAGGGGACTTTTCATGTTATTTGGGAGTCTGGGAATATGCTGACTGGCTGAGCCCCAAGGTTGGGGGGAGGATGATCTTAGTTCCTTCTGGGCAGTGACCCAGTTTTTCCCGTAATTGTAGCTCTGGCCCACTTTAGTCCTTGAGGCCTGTCATGAGTCAGGTCTCAACATTCAGGTACTCTGTCTATCAGATCTAATCCCTTGAATCTATTTGTCCCCTCCACTGTATAATCATAAGAGATTTGACCTAAATGGCCTAGTGGTGTTCGCTACTTTCTTCAATTTAAGCCTGAATTTTGCAATAAGGAGCTCATGATCTGAGTCACAGTCAGCTCCAGGTCTTATTTTTGCTGACAGAGCTTCTCCAACATCAGTTGCAAAGAAGATAATCAATCTGATTTCAGTATTGACAGACTGGTGATGTCCATGGGTAGAATCATCTCTTGGGTTGCTGGAAAAGGGTTTTCTATGACCAGCTGCTTCTGCTGCTGCTGCTAAGTCGCTTCAGTCATGTCCGACTCTGTGTGACCCCATAGACAGCAGCCCATCAGACTCCCTCGTCCCTGGGATTCTCCAGGCAAGAACACTGGAGTGGGTTGCCATTTCCTTCTCCAATGCATGAAAGTGAAGTCGCTCAGTCATGTCCGACTCTTAGCGACCCCATGGACTGTAGCCCACCGGGCTTCTCCATCAGTGGGATTTTCCAGGCAAGAGTGCTGGAGTGCGGTGTATGGCCTTCTCCGTCTATAACCAGCATGTTCTCTTGAAAAAATTCTGTTAGCCTTTGCCCTGCTTCATTTTGTTCTCCAAGGCCAAACTTGCCTGTGGTTGCAGATATCTCTTGACTTCCTAATTTTGCATTTCAATCCCCTATGATGAAAAGGACATCTCTTTTGGTGTTAGTTCTAAAAGGTCTTATAGGTCTTTGTGGAACTGATCAACTTCAGCTTCTTCAGCATCAGTGGTTGGGACATAGACTTTGATGATTGTGATGTTGAATAGTTTGCCTTGGAAATGAGATCATTCTGTCATTTTTGAGGTTGTCCCCAAGTATTGCATTTTGGACTCTTGTTGACTATGAGGGCTACTCCATTTCTTCTAAGGTATTCTCACCCAAGTAGTAGATATAATGTTCATCTGAATTAAATTCGCCATTCTCATCCGTTTTAGTTCACTGGTTCCTAAGATGTCACTTTTCACTCTTGCCATCTTCTGCTTGACCATGTTCAGTTTATCTTGGTTCATGGACCTAACATTCCATGTTTTTATGCAATATTGTTCGTTACATCATCAGACTTTACTTTCACCACCAGACACATCCACAGCTGAGCATCTTTTCCGCTGTGGCCTCACCACTTCATTCTTCCTGGAGTTGCTAGTAATTGCCCCCTACTCTTCCCCAGTAGCATACTGGACACCTTCCAACCTGGGGGGCTTATCTTTTCGTGTCATATCTTTTTGCCTTTTCATACTATTCATGGGGTTCTCAAGGCAAGAATACTGGGGTGGGTTGCCATTTTATCCTCCAGTGGAACACATTTTATTAGAACTCTTCAGTATGACCCATTCATCTTGGGTGGCCCTGCATGGCATAGCTTGTAGTTTCATCAANGTCATATCTTTTTGCCTTTTCATACTATTCATGGGGTTCTCAAGGCAAGAATACTGGGGTGGGTTGCCATTTTATCCTCCAGTGGAACACATTTTATTAGAACTCTTCAGTATGACCCATTCATCTTGGGTGGCCCTGCATGGCATAGCTTGTAGTTTCATCAAGTTACACAAGCCTCTTTGCCACTACAGTGCTGTGAATGGGATTCTAAAACTAGATGATAATAGTTTCCTGCTCTGATCATGCAGATGTTATTGTTGTTCAATTGCTAAGTTATGTCCAACTCTTTGTGACCCCATGGATCGCAGCACACCAGGCTTCCCTGTCCTTCACTATCTCTCAGAGTTTGCTCAAACTTATGTCCATTGAGTCAGTGATACCATCCAACTACCAGATGTAGTATAACTATTTTTTTTTAAGTTGAAGGGATGGAGTGATCATGTTTGCCCTTTAAAAAATGTTTTTGGTCATTGTAGTGACAGTAGGATTGTTTTTATCCTGAGATGGCTATGCATCCAATATGAGATAAAACAAATGAGTAATTGCACAATATTCTAAATTTTATCATCCACTTCATGCTTGAGAACCAGGACTCTTGGCATGGAATAAAGGAGATAAAGATTTAAGAGGTTAATAAAAACTCTGTAATCATATACAGTCCCTCCCTCAGCCCCAGTAACTCTGTCCACTAAAAAGGTCTAGAAATGAAAATCAACCCAGTAGCAATGAATATCCTTAAGCACCCAGATAGCCCTCTAAATGCTGTTTCTTACACAAGAGAAATAGAGCTACTTAGAGAAATGGCTGACTCCAAATATAAGATAGGAAACATACAAGGTGAACAACTTGTCAGACCAGTTAGCAGGAAGCAGAAAGCTAAGACTATTAGGGTTATGTCAAAAGGACTCAGGAACCAACTAGAAGAGAATCCCAGCAATGAAAGACAGGACAATATGATAATAATTTTAGTATCTTGAAATCTATTGCATATATTTAAACCCACAATTTCATAATGGTATAGAGCTACTTAGAGAAATGGCTGACTCCAAATATAAGATAGGAAACATACAAGGTGAACAACTTGTCAGACCAGTTAGCAGGAAGCAGAAAGCTAAGACTATTAGGGTTATGTCAAAAGGACTCAGGAACCAACTAGAAGAGAATCCCAGCAATGAAAGACAGGACAATATGATAATAATTTTAGTATCTTGAAATCTATTGCATATATTTAAACCCACAATTTCATAATGGTATTTAAATTTAAAAAAAAGAATTAGTCATCTACAGAGGAGACAGTCTCTTTATCTTGTTTTTTCCTATTTAAATTGTGCCTTTGCATAACCAAACAATAGATGAAGGTAAGAGTTTCTTTATACAAATATTCCAACTGGTAAATGAAAACAAATTCTTGCAATTAGAATATCAACTTGCAACTCCTAATGAATTAATTAGGAGTGATCACTCACCTAGAGCCAGACATCCTGGAATGTGAAGTCAAGTGGGCCTTAGAAACCATCACTACGAACAAAGCTAGTGGAGGTGATGGAATTCCAGTTGAGCTATTTCAAATCCTGAAAGATGATGCTGTGAAAGTGCTGCACTCAATACGCCAGCAAATTTGGAAAACTCAGCAGTGGCCACAGGACTGGAAAAGGTCAGTTTTCATTCCAATCCCAAAGTAAGGCAATACCAAAGAATGCTCAAACTAC